>CM042688.1:351624697-352224697 GCA_023614405.1 Avena insularis
AGTCATTGCATGTGTGTTCTTTCCACAAACCACACATGGATCAACCACTAGAGTCATTGCATGTGTGTTCTTATACTACAAACAACACTAGAGTCATTGCATGCGTGTTCTTTCCACAAACCACACATGGATCAACCACTAGAGTCATTGCATGTGAGTTCTTATACTAAAACCAACACTAGAGTCGTTGCATGTGTGTTCTTTTCACAAACCACACCTGGATTAACCACCAACGTCATTGCATGTGTGTTCTTTCCACAAACCACGCATGGATCAACCACTAGAGTCATTGCATGTGTGTTCTTTCCACAAACCACACATGGATCAACCACTAGAGTCATTGCATGTGTGTTCTTTTACAAACCACACATGGATCCAACTAGAGTCATTGCATGTGTGTTCTTTCCACAAACCACACATGGATCAACCACTAGAGTCATTGCATGTGTGTTATTTCCACAAACCACACATGGATCAACCACTAGAGTCATTGCATGTGTGTTATTTCCACAAACCACACATGGATCAACCACTAGAGTCATTGCATGTGTGTTCTTTCCACAAACCACACATGGATCAACCACTAGAGTCATTGCATGTGTGTTCTTTCCACAAACCACACATGGATCAACCACTAGAGTCATTGCATGTGTGTTCTTTTCCACAAACCACACATGGATCCACCAGTGGTCATTGCATGTGTGTTCTTTCCACAAACCACACATGGATCAACCACTAGAGTCATTGCATGTGTGTTATTTCCACAAACCACACATGGATCAACCACTAGAGTCATTGCATGTGTGTTCTTATACTAAAACCACAAACCAACACTAGAGTCATTGCATGTGTGTTCTTTCCACAAACCACACATGGATCCACCACAGTGGTCATTGTGTGTGTTGTTTCCACAAACCACACATGGATCAACCACTAGAGTCATTGCATGTGTGTTCTTTCCACAAACCACACATGGATCAACCACTAGAGTCATTGCATGTTTGTTCTTATACTAAAACCACAAACCAGCACTAGAGTCATTGCATGTGTGTTCTTTCCAGAAACCACACATGGATCAACCAGAGTCATTGCATGTGTTTTCTTTCCAGAAACCACACATGCATCAATCAAAGTCATTGCATGTGTGTTCTTTTCACAAACAAACATTGATCAACCACTAGAGTCATTGCCTGTGTTCTTATACTAAAACCACAATCCAGCACTAGAGTCATTGCATGTGTGTTCTTTCCGCAAACCACATATGGATCAACCACTAGAGTCATTGAGTATGTGTTATTTCCACAAACCACACATGGATCAACCACTAGAGTCATTGCATGTGTGTTATTTACTAAAACCACACATGGATCAACCACTAGAGTCATTGCATGTGTGTTCTTTCCACAAACCACACGTGGATCAACCACTAGAGTCATTGCATGTGTGTTCTTTACTAAAACCACATGATGGACCAACCACTAGAGTCATTGCATGTGTGATCTTATACTAAAACCATAAACCATCAACACTAGAGTCATCATGTGTGTTCTTTTCCACAAACCACAAATGGATCAACCACTAGAGTCATTGCATGTGTGTTTATTCCACAAACCACACATGGATCAACCACTAGAGTCATTGCATGTGTGTTCTTATACTAAAACCACAAAACCACTAGAGTCATTGCATGTGTGTTTTTTCCACAAACCACACATGGATCCACCCATAGAGTCATCAGATGTGTGTTCTTTCCACAAACCACACATGGATCAACCAGAGTCATTGCATGTGTGTTCTTTCCACAAACCACACATGGATCAACCACTAGAGTCATTACATGTTTGTTCTTATACTAAAACCACACAAACCAGCACTAGAGTCATTGCATGTGTGTTCTTTTCCACGAACCACACATGGATCAACCACTAGAGTCATTGCATGTGTGTTCTTATACTAAAACCACATGGAACCAGCACTAGAGTCATTGCATGTGTGTTCTTTCCACAAACCACACATGGATCAACCACTAGAGTCATTGCATGTGTGTTATTTCCACAAACCACACATGGATCAACCACTAGAGTCATTGCATGTGTGTTCTTTACCACAAACCACACATGGATCCAACATAGGTCATTGCAAGTGTGTTGTATCCACAAACCACACATGGATCAACCACTAGAGTCATTGCATGTGTGTTCTTTCCACAAACCACACATGGATCAACCAGTAGAGTCATTGCATGTGTGTTCTTATACTAAAACCACAAACCAACACTAGAGTCATTGCATGTGTGTTCTTTCCACAAACCACACATGGATCAACCACTAGAGTCATTGCATGTGTGTTATTTCCACAAAACCACACATGGATCAACCACTAGAGTCATTGCATGTGTTCTTTCCACAAACCACATGTGTGTTCTTTCCACAAACCACAAACCAACTAGAGTCATTGCATGTGTGTTCTTTCCACAAACCACACATGGATCAACCACTAGAGTCATTGCATGTGTGTTCTTTCCACAAACCACACATGGATCAACCACTAGAGTCATTGCATGTGTGTTCTTTCCACAAACCACACATGGATCAACCACTAGAGTCATTGTATGTTTGTTTCCATACTAAAACCACAAACCAGCACTAGAGTCATTGCATGTGTGTTCTTTCCACAAACCACACATGGATCCACCAGTGGTCATCAGATGTGTGTTCTTTCCACAAACCACACATGGATCAACCACTAGAGTCATTGCATGTGTTTTCTTTCCACAAACCACACATGGATCAACCACTAGAGTCATTGCATGTGTTTTATACTAAAACCACAAACCAACACTAGAGTCATTGCATGTGTGTTCTTTCCACAAACCACACATGGATCAACCACTAGAGTCATTGCATGTGTGTTCTTTCCACAAACCACATATGGATCAACAGAATCATTGCATGTGTGTTCTTTCCACAAACCACACATGGATCAACCACTAGAGTCATTGCATGTGTGTTCTTTCCACAAACCACACATGGATCAACCACTAGAGTCATCATTGTGTTCTTTTTCCACAAACCACACATGGATCAACCACTAGAGTCATTGCATGTGTGTTCTTATACTAAAACCACAAACCACAACCACTAGAGTCATCATGCATGTGTGTTCTTTCTTTCCACAAACCACACATGGATCAACCACTAGAGTCATTGCATGTGTGTTTTCCACAAACCACACATGGATCAACCACTAGAGTCATTGTGTGTTCTTATACTAAAACCACAAAACTTCACTAGACTCATTGCATGTGTTTTCTTTCCACAAACCACACATGGATCAACCACTAGAGTCATTGCATGTTTGTTCTTCCCCAAACCACACATGGATCAACCACTAGAGTCATTGCATGTGTTCTTTCTTTCCACAAACCACACATGGATCAACCACTAGAGTCATTGCATGTGTGTTCTTATACTAAAACCACACATGGATCAACCAGCACTAGAGTCATTGCATGTGTGTTCTTTTCCACAAACCACACATGGATCAACCACTAGAGTCATTGCATGTGTGTTCTTTCCACAAACCACACATGGATCAACCAGAGTCATTGCATGTGTGTTCTTTCCACAAACCACACATGGATCAACCACTAGAGTCATTGCATGTTTGTTCTTATCCACTAAAACCACATGGATCCACCACTAGAGTCATTGCATGTGTGTTCTTTCCACAAACCACACATGGCTCAAGCACTAGAGTCATTGCATGTGTGTTCTTTCCACAAACCACATGGATCAACCACTAGAGTCATTGCATGTGTGTTCTTATACAAACCACACATGGATCCAACTAGAGTCATTGCATGTGTGTTTTCCAGAAACCACACATGGATCAACCACTAGAGTCATTGCATGTGTGTTCTTTCCAAAAACCACACATGGATCCACCACTAGAGTCATTGCATGTGTGTTCTTTTCCACAAACCACACATGGATCAACCACTAGAGTCATTGCATGTGTGTTCTTTCCACGAACCACACATGGATCAACCACTAGAGTCATTGCATGTGTCTTCTTATACTAAAACCACAAACCAGCAGTAGAGTCATTGCATGTGTGTTCTTTCCACAAACCACACATGGATCGACCACTAGAGTCATTGCATGTGTGTTCTTATACTCCACAAACCAACACTAGATCCACGTCATTGCATGTGTTCTTCTTTCCACAAACCACACATGTATCAACCACTATAGTCATTGCATGTGTGTTATTTCCACAAACCACACATGGATCAACCACTAGAGTCATTGCATGTTCTTTATACTAAAACCACATGGAACCAGCACTAGAGTCTCATGTGTGTTCTTTTCCACAAACCACACATGGATCCACCACTAGAGTCATTGCATGTGTGTTCTTTCCACAAACCACACATGGATCAACCACTAGAGTCATTGCATGTGTCTGTTTCCACAAACCACACATGGATCAACCACTAGAGTCATTGCATGTGTGTTCTTTTTCCACAAACCACACCCCAGCACTAGAGTGTTTGCATGTGTGTTATTTCCACAAACCACACATGGATCAACCACTAGAGTCATTGCATGTGTGTTCTTTCCACCAACCACACATGGATCAACCACTAGAGTCATTGCATGTGTGTTCTTATACTAAAACCACATGGAACCAGCACTAGAGTCATCAGATGTGTGTTCTTTTTCCACAAACCACACATGGATCAACCACTAGAGTACTAAAACCACATGGACCACCACTAGAGTCATTGCATGTGTGTTCTTTTTCCACACATGGATCAACCACTAGAGTCATTGCATGTGTGTTCTTTCCACAAACCACACATGGATCCACCAAAGTCATCAGATGTGTGTTCTTTTCCACAAACCACACATGGATCAACCACTAGAGTCATTGCATGTGTGTTATTTCCACAAACCACACATGGATCAACCACTAGAGTCATTGCATGTGTGTTCTTATAAAAAAAACACAAACCATAAATAGAGTCATTGCATGTGTGTTCTTTTCCACAAACCACACATGGATCAACCACTAGAGTCATTGCATGTGTGTTCTTTCCACAAACCACACATGGATCAACCACTAGAGTCATTGCATGTGTGTTCTTTTCCACAAACCACACATGGATCCACCACTAGAGTCATTGCATGTGTGTTCTTTCCACAAACCACACATGGATCAACCACTAGAGTCATTGCATGTGTGTTCTTTCCACAAACCACACATGGATCAACCACTAGAGTCATTGCATGTTTGTTCTTATACTAAAACCACAAACCAACACTAGACTCATTGCATGTGTGTTCTTTTCCACAAACCACACATGGATCAACCACTAGAGTCGTTGCATATGCGTTATTTCCACAAACCACACATGGATCAACCACTAGAGTCATTGCATGTGTGTTCTTTTCCACAAACCACACATGGATCCACCAGTGGTCATTGCATGTGTGTTCTTTCCACAAACCACACATGGATCAACCACTAGAGTCATTGCATGTGTGTTCTTTCCACAAACCACACATGGATCAACCACTAGAGTCATTGCATGTTTGTTCTTATAGTAAAACCACAAACCAACACTAGAGTCATTGCATGTGTGTTCTTTCCACAAACCACACATGGATCAACCAGGGTCATTGGATGTGTGTTCTTTCCACCAACCACGCATGGATCAACCACTAGAGTCATTGCATGTTTGTTCTTTCCACAAACCACATATGGATCAACCACTAGAGTCATTGCATGTTTGTTCTTATACTAAAACCACAAACCAGCACTAGAGTCATTGCATGTGTGTTCTTTTTTCCACAAACCACACATGGATCCACCAGTGGTCATTGCATGTGTGTTCTTTCCACAAACCACACATGGATCAACCACTAGAGTCATTGCATGTGTGTTCTTTCCAGAAACCACACATGGATCAACCACTAGAGTCATTGCATGTGTGTGTTCTTATACTAAAAACCTCACATGGATCCACCACTAGAGTAATTGCATGTGTGTTCTTTCCACAAACCACACATGGATCAACCACTAGAGTCATTGCATGTGTGTTATTTCCACAAACCACACATGGATCAACCACTAGAGTCATTGCATGTGTGTTCTTTTCCACAAACCACACATGGATCAACCAGAGTCATTGCATGTGTGTTCTTTCCACAAACCACACATGGATCAACCACTAGAGTCATTGCATGTGTGTTCCTTCCTCAAACCACATACATGGATCAACCACTAGAGTCATTTGCATGTTCTTTCCACAAACCACACATGGATCAACCACTAGAGTCATTGCATGTGTGTTCTTATACTAAAACCACAAACCAGCACTAGAGTCATTGCATGTGTGTTCTTTCCAAACCACACATGGATCCACTAGTGGTCATATGTGTGTTCTTTCCACAAACCACACATGGATCAACCACTAGAGTCATTGCATGTGTGTTCTTTCCACAAACCACACATGGATCAACCACTAGAGTCATTGCATGTTTGTTCTTATACTAAAACCACAAACCAGCACTAGAGTCATTGCATGTGTGTTCTTTTCCAAAACCACACATGGATCAACCACTAGAGTCATTGCATGTGTGTTCTTTCCACAAACCACATATGGATCAACCACTAGAGTCATTGCATGTGTGTTCTTTCCACAAACCACACATGGATCAACCACTAGAGTCATTGCATGTGTGTTCTTATCCTAAAACCACAAACCACTCCTAGAGTCATTGGATGTGTTTTCTTTTCCACAAACCACACATGGATCAACCACTAGAGTCATTGCATGTGTGTTCTTTCCACAAACCACACATGGATCAACCACTAGAGTCATTGCATGTGTGTTTTTATACTAAAATCACAAACCAGGACTAGAGTCATCAGATGTGTGTTCTTTTCCACAAACCACACATGGATCCACCACTAGAGTCATTGCATGTGTGTTCTTTCCACAAACCACACATGGATCAACCACTAGAGTCATTGCATGTGTGTTATTTCCACAAACCACACATGGATCAACCACTAGAGTCATTGAATGTGTGTTCTTATACTAAAACCAGAAACCAGTACTAGAGTCATTGCATGTGTGTTCTTCCACAAACCAAACATGGATCAACCACTAGAGTCATTGCATGTGTGTTCTTCCACAAACCACACATGGATCAACCACTAGAGTCATTGCATGTGTGTTCTTTCCACAAACCACACATGGATCAACCACTAGAGTCATTGCATGTGTGTTCTTTTCCACAAACCACACATGGAGAGTCATTGCATGTGTGTTCTTTCCACAAACCACACATGGATCAACCACTAGAGTCATTGCATGTGTGTTCTTATACCACAAACCAGATCACTAAAGTCATTGATTGTGTGTTCTTTCCACAAACCACACATGGATCAACCACTAGAGTCATTGCATGTGTGTTATTTCCACAAAACCACACATGGATCAACCACTAGAGTCATTGCATGTGTGTTCTTATACTAAAACCACAATCCACCACTAGAGTCATTGCATGTGTGTTCTTTCCACAAACCACACATGGATCAACCACTAGAGTCATTGCATGTGTGTTCTTTCCACAACCAAACATGGATCAACCACTAGAGTCATTGCATGTGTGTTCTTCATACTAAAACCACACATCAACTAGAGTCATTGCATGTGTGTTCTTTCCACAAACCACACATGGATCCACCAGAGAGTCATTGCATGTGTGTTCTTTCCACAAACCACACATGGATCAACCACTAGAGTCATTGCATGTGTGTTCTTTCCACAAACCACACATGGATCAACCACTAGAGTCATTGCATGTGTGTTCTTTTCCACTAAACCACACATGGAACCAGCACTAGAGTCATTGCATGTGTGTTCTTTCCACAAACCACACATGGATCAACCACTAGAGTCATTGCATGTGTGTTATTTCCACAAACCACACATGGATCAACCACTAGAGTCATTGCATGTGTGTTCTTATACTAAAACCACATGGATCAACCACTAGAGTCATTGCATGCGTGTTCTTTTCCACGAACCACACATGGATCAACCGCAAGAGTCATTGCATGTGTGTTATTTCCACAAACCACACATGGATCAATCACTAGAGTCATTGCATGTGTGTTCTTTCCACAAACCACACATGGATCCACCAGTGGGCATTGCATGTGTGTTCTTTCCACAAACCACACATGGATCAACCACTAGAGTCATTGCATGTGTGTTCTTTCCACAAACCACACATGGATCAACCACTAGAGTCATTGCATGTGTGTTCTTATACTAAAACCACAAACCAGATCTAGAGTCATTCCATGTGTGTTCTTTCCACAAACCACACATGGATCCACCAACTAGGTCATTGCATGTGTGTTCTTTCCACAAACCACACATGGATCAACCACTAGAGTCATTGCATGTGTGTTCTTTCCACAAACCACACATGGATCAACCACTAGAGTCATTGCATGTGTGTTCTTATACCACAAACCACATGGAACCACCACTAGAGTCATTGCATGTGTGTTTTTTCCACAAACCACACATGGATCAACCACTAGAGTCATTACATGTGTGTTCTTTCCATAAACCACATATGGATCAACCACTAGAGTCATTGCATGCGTGTTCTTATTCACTAAACCAAACCAGGATCAACTAGAGTCATTGCATGTGTGTTCTTTTCCACAAACCACACATGGATCCACTAGTGGTCATTGCATGTGTGTTCTTTCCACAAACCACACATGGATCAACCACTAGAGTCATTGCATGTGTGTTCTTTCCACAAACCACACATGGATCAACCACTAGAGTCATTCCATGTTTGTTCTTATACTAAAACCACAAACCAGCACTAGAGTCATTGCATGTGTGTTCTTTTTCCACAAACCACATATGGATCAACTAGAGTCATTGCATGTGTGTTCTTTCCACAAACCACATGGATCAACCACTAGTCATTGCATGTGTGTTCTTCCACAAACCACATGGATCAACCACATTGAGTCATTGCAGTGTGTTCTTTCCACAAACCACACATGGATCAACCACTAGAGTCATTGCATGTGTGTTCCATACTAAAACCACAAATGGATCAGCACTAGAGTCATCAGATGTGTGTTCTTTCCACAAACCACACATGGATCAACCACTAGAGTCATTGCATGTGTTCTTTCCACAAACCACACATGGATCAACCACTAGAGTCATTGCATGTGTGTTTCTTCCACAAACCACATGGATCCACTACATTGCATGTGTTCTTTCCACAAACCACACATGGATCAACCACTAGAGTCATTGCATGTGTGTTCTTTCCACAAACCACACATGGATCAACCACTAGAGTCATTGCATGTGTGTTCTTATACTAAAACCAACACTAGAGTCATTGCATGTGTGTTCTTTCCTCACAAACCACACATGGATCAACCACTAGAGTCATCAGATGTGTGTTATTTCCACAAACCACACATGGATCAACCACTAGAGTCATTGCATGTGTGTTTCTTTCCACAAACCACACATGGATCACTAGAGTCATTGCATGTGTTCTTTCCACAAACCACACATGGATCAACCACTCGAGTCATTGCATGTGTGTTCTTTCCACAAACCACACATGGATCAACTAGTAGAGTCATTGCATGTTTGTTTCCATACTAAACCACAAACCAGCACTAGAGTCATTGCATGTGTGTTCTTTCCACAAACCACACATGGATCCACCAGTGAGTCATTGCATGTGTGTTCTTTCCACAAACCACACATGGATCAACCACTAGAGTCATCAGCATGTGTTTCCACAAACCACACATGGATCTTCTTTCCACAAACCACATGGATCAACCACTAGAGTCATTGCATGTGTGTTCTTTCCACAAACCACACATGGATCAACCACTAGAGTCATTGCATGTGTGTTCTTATACTAAACCACAAACCACTAGAGTCATTGCATGTGTTCTTTCCACAAACCACACATGGATCAACCACTAGAGTCATTGCATGTGTGTTCTTTCCACAAACCACACATGGATCAACCACTAGAGTCATTGCATGTGTGTTCTTATACTAAAACCACAAACCAGCACTAGAGTCATTGCATGTGTGTTCTTTTCCACAAACCACACATGGATCAACCACTAGAGTCATTGCATGTGTGTTCTTTCCACAAACCACACATGGATCAACCACTAGAGTCATTGCATGTGTGTTCTTTCCACAAACCACACATGGATCCACCAGTGGTCATTGCATGTGTGTTCTTTCCACAAACCACACATGGATCAACCACTAGAGTCATTGCATGTGTGTTCTTTCCACAAACCACACATGGATCAACCACTAGAGTCATTGCATGTGTGTTCTTATACTAAAACCAACACTAGAGTCATTGCATGTGTGTTCTTTTCACAAACCACACATGGATCAACCACTAGAGTCATTGCATGTGTGTTATTTCCACAAACAAACATGGATCAACCACTAGAGTCATTGCATGTGTGTTCTTATACTAAAACCAACATGGATCCACCAGTGGTCATTGCATGTGTGTTCTTTCCACAAACCACACATGGATCAACCACTAGAGTCATTGCATGTGTGTTCTTTCCACAAACCACACATGGATCAACCACTAGAGTCATTGCATGTTTGTTCTTATACTAAAACCACAAACCAACACTAGAGTCATTGCATGTGTGTTCTTTCCACAAACCACACATGGATCAACCACTAGAGTCATTGCATGTGTGTTCTTTCCACAAACCACACATGGATCCACTAGTGGTCATTGCATGTGTGTTCTTTCCACAAACCACACATGGATCAACCACTAGAGTCATTGCATGTGTGTTCTTTCCACAAACCACACATGGATCAACCACTAGAGTCATTGCATGTGTGTTCTTATACTAAAACCACAAACCAGCACTAGAGTCATTGCATGTGTGTTTTTTTCCACAAACCACACATGGATCCACCAGTGGTCATTGCATGTGTGTTCTTTCCACAAACCTCACATGGATCAACCACTAGACTGCATACATGTGTGTTCTTTCCACAAACCACACATGGATCAACCACTATAGTCATTGCATGTGTGTTCTTATACTAAAACCAACACTAGAGTCATGTGTGTTCTTTCCACAAACCACACATGGATCAACCACTAGAGTCATTGCATGTGTGTTATTTCCACAAACCACACATTGATCAACCACTATAGTCATTGCATTTATGTCTTTTCCACAAACCACACATGGATCAACCACTAGAGTCATTGCATGTGTGTTCTTTCCACAAACCACACATGGATCCACCAGTGGTCATTGCATGTGTGTTCTTTCCACAAACCACACATGGATCAACCACTAGAGTCATTGCATGTGTGTTCTTTCCACAAACCACACATGGATCAACCACTAGAGTCATTGCATGTGTGTTCTTATACTAAAACCACAAACCAGCACTAGAGTCATTGCATGTGTGTTCTTTTCACAAACCACACATGGATCAACCACTAGAGTCATTGCATGTGTGTTCTTTCCACAAACCACACATGGATCAACCACTAGAGTCATTGCATGTGTGTTCTTTTCCACAAACCACACATGGATCCACCAGAGTCATTGCATGTGTGTTCTTTCCACAAACCACACATGGATCAACCACTAGAGTCATTGCATGTGTGTTCTTTCCACAAACCACATATGGAGCAACCACGTAGAGTCGTGGCATGTTTGTTGTTATACTCAAACCAACGCTAGAGTCATTGCATGTGTGTTATTTCCACAAACCACACATGGATCCACCACTAGAGTCATTGCATGTGTGTTCTTTCCACAAACCACACATGGATCAACTAGAGTCATTGCATGTGTGTTCTTTCCACAAACCACACATGGATCAACCACTAGAGTCATTGCATGTGTGTTATTTCCACAAACACACATGGATCAACCACTAGAGTCATTGCATGTGTGTTCTTTCCACAAACCACACATGGATCCACCACTAGAGTCATTGCATGTGTGTTCTTTCCAGAAACCACACATGTGGACCCAACCAGAGTCATTGCATGTGTGTTCTTTCCACAAACCACACATGGATCAACCACTAGAGTCATTGCATGTGTGTTCTTTCCACAAACCACACATGGATCAACCACTAGAGTCATTGCATGTGTGTTCTTATACTAAACCACATGAACCAGCACTAGAGTCATTGCATGTGTGTTCTTTCCACAAACCACACATGGATCAACCACTAGAGTCATTGCATGTGTGTTCTTTCCACAAACCCCACATGGATCCACCAGTGGTCATTGCATGTGTGTTCTTTCCACAAACCACACATGGATCAACCACTAGAGTCATTGCATGTGTGTTCTTTCCACAAACCACAAATGGATCAACCACTAGAGTCATTGCATGTGTGTTCTTATACTAAAACCAACACTAGAGTCATTGCATGTGTGTTCTTTTCACAAACCACACATGGATCAACCACTAGAGTCATTGCATGTGTGTTCTTTCCACAAACCACACATGGATCAACCACTAGAGTCATTGCATGTGTGTTCTTTCCACAAACCACACATGGATCAACCACTAGAGTCATTGCATGTGTGTTCTTATACTAAACCACATGGATCCACTAGAGTCATTGCACGTGTGTTCTTTCCACAAACCACACATGGATCAACCACTAGAGTCATTGCATGTGTGTTATTTCCACAAACTACACATGGATTAACCACTAGAGTCATTGCATGTGTTATTTCCACAAACCACACATGGATCAACCACTAGAGTCATTGCATGTGTGTTCTTTCCACAAACCACATGGATCAACCACTATAGTCATTGCATGTGTGTTCTTTCCACAAACCACACATGGATCCACCAGTGGTCATTGCATGTGTGTTCTTTCCACAAACCACACATGGATCAACCACTAGAGTCATTGCATGTGTGTTCTTTCCACAAACCACACATGGATCAACCACTAGAGTCATTGCATGTGTGTTCTTATACTAAAACCACAAACCAACACTAGAGTCATTGCATGTGTGTTCTTTCCAAAAAACACACATGGATCAACCACTAGAGTCATTGCATGTGTGTTCTTTCCACAAACCACACATGGATCAACCACTAGAGTCATTGCATGTGTGTTCTTTCCACAAACCACACATGGATCAACCACTAGAGTCATTGCATGTGTGTTCTTTCCACAAACCACACATGGATCAACCAGTAGAGTCATTGCATGTGTGTTCTTTCCACAAACCACACATGGATCAACCACTAGAGTCATTGCATGTGTGTTCTTTCCACAAACCACACATGGATCAACCACTAGAGTCATTGCATGTGTGTTCTTATACTAAAACCAACACTAGAGTCATTGCATGTGTGTTCTTTCCACAAACCACAAACGGATCAACCACTAGAGTCATTGCATGTGTTATTTCCACAAACCACACATGGATCAACCACTAGAGTCATCAGATGTGTGTTGTCAACAAACCACACAAGTATATCCAACTAGAGTCATTGCATGTGTGTTCTTTCCACAAACCACACATGGATCAACCACTAGAGTCATTGCATGTGTGTTCTTTCCACAAACCACACATGGATCAACCACTAGAGTCATTGCATGTGTGTTCTTTCAAACAAAACATGGATCAACCACTAGAGTCATCAGATGTGTGTTCTTTTCCACAAACCACACATGGATCCACTAGAGTCATGCATGTGTGTTCTTTTCCACAAACCACACATGGATCAACCCAGAGTCATTGCATGTGTTCTTTCCACAAACCACACATGGATCAACCACTAGAGTCATTGCATGTGTGTTCTTTTCCACAAACCACACATGGATCCACCAAAGAGTCATCAGATGTGTGTTCTTTCCACAAACCAGACATGGATCAACCACTAGAGTCATTGCATGTGTGTTCTTTCCACAAACCACACATGGATCAACCACTAGAGTCATTGCATGTTTGTTCTTATACTAAAACCACAAACCAACACTAGAGTCATTGCAGATGTGTTCTTTCCACGGACCACACATGGATCAACCAAGAGTCATTGCATGTGTGTTCTTTCCACGGACCACATATGGATCAACCAGAGTCATTGCATGTGTGTTCTTTCCACAAAACCACACATGGATCAACCACTAGAGTCATTGCATATGTGTTCTTTCCACAAACCACACATGGATCAACCACTAGAGTCATTGCATGTGTGTTATTTCCACAAACCACACATGGATCAACCACTAGAGTCATTGCATGTGGGTTCTTATACTAAAAACCAACACTAGAGTCATTGCATGTGTGTTCTTTTCACAAACCACACATGGATCAACCACTAGAGTCATTGCATGTGTGTTATTTCCACAAACCACACATGGATCAACCACTAGAGTCATTGCATGTGTGTTATTTCCACAAACCACACATGGATACACCAGAGTCATTGCATCTGTGTTCTTTCCACAAACCACACATGGATCAACCACTAGAGTCATTTCATGTGTGTTCTTTTCACAAACCACACATGGATCAACCACTAGAGTCATTGCATGTGTGTTCTTTAAACTAAAACCACAAACCAGATCAACTAGAGTCATTGCATGTGTGTTCTTATACTAAAACCACATGCAACCACCACTAGAGTCATTGCATGTGTGTTCTTTTCCACAAACCACACATGGGTCAACCACTAGAGTCATTGCATATCTGTTCTTTCCACAAACCACACATGGATCAACCACTAGAGTCATTGCATGTGTGTTCTTTCCACAAACCACACATGGATCAACCACTTGAGTCATTGCATGTGTGTTCATTCCACAAACCACACATGGATCCACCACTAGAGTCATTGCATGTGTGTTCTTTTCCACAAACCACACATGGATCCACCAGTGGTCATTGCATGTGTGTTCTTTCCACAAACCACACATGGATCAACCACTAGAGTCATTGCATGTGTGTTCTTTCCACAAACCACACATGGATCAACCACTAGAGTCATTGCATGTGTGTTCTTATACTAAAACCAAGGAGCATCCACTAGAGTCATTGCATGTGTGTTCTTTTCCACAAACCACACATGGATCCACCACTAGAGTCATTGCATGTGTGTTCTTTCCACAAACCACACATGGATCAACCACTAGAGTCATTGCATGTGTGTTCTTTTCCACAAACCACATATGGATCAACCACTAGAGTCATTGCATGTGTGTGTTCTTTCCACAAACCACACATGGATGAACCACTAGTGTCATTGCATGTGTGTTCTTTCCACAAACCACACATGGATCAACCTCTAGAGTTATTGCATGTGTTCTTATACTAAAACCACAACCATCCTAGAGTCATTGTGTGTGTTTTCTTTCCACAAACCACACATTGATCAACCACTAGAGTCATTGCATGTGTTTTATTTCCACAAACCACACATTTTTAAACCACTAGAGTCATTGCATGTGTGTTCTTTCCACAAACCACACATGGATCAACCACTAGAGTCATTGCATGTGTGTTCTTTCCACAAACCACACATGGATCAACCACTAGAGTCATTGCATGTGTGTTATTTCCACAAACCACACATGGATCAACCACTAGAGTCATTGCATGTGTGTTCTTATACTAAAACCACATGGATCAACCAACTAGAGTCATTGCATGTGTGTTCTTTACACAAACCACACATGGATCCACTAGAGTCATTCCACAAACCACACATGGATCAACTAGAGTCATTGCATGTGTGTTATTTCCATAAAACACACATGGATCAACCACTAGAGTCATTGCATGTGTGTTCTTTCCACAAACCACACATGGATCAACCACTAGAGTCATTGCATGTGTGTTATTTCCACAAACCACACATGGATCAACCACTAGAGTCATTGCATGTGTGTTCTTAGCCTAAAACCACAAACCAACACTAGAGTCATCAGATGTGTGTTCTTTTCCACAAACCACACACGGATCCACCAGTGGTGATTGCATGTGTGTTCTATCCACACACCACACATGGATGAACCACTAGAGTCATTGCATGTGTGTTCTTTCCACAAACCACACATGGATCAACCACTATACTCCTTGCATGTGTGTTCTTATACTAAAACCACACAATCCCAGAGTCATTGCATGTGTGTTCTTTCCACAAACCACACATGGATCAACCACTAGAGTCATTGCATGTGTGTCTTTCCACAAACACACATGGATCAACCACTAGAGTCATTGCATGTGTGTTCTTTCCACAAACCACACATGGATCCAACTAGAGTCATTGCATGTGTGTTCTTTTCCACAAACCACACATGGATCCACCACGAGAGTCATTGCATGTGTGTTCTTTGCAGAAACCACACGTGGATCAACCACTAGAGTCATTGCATGTGTATTCCTTTCCACAAAGCACACATGGATCAACCACTAGAGTCATTGCATGGTGTGTTCTTATACTAAAACCACACATGGACCAACCACTAGAGTCATTGCATGTGTGTTCTTTTCCACAAACCACACATGGATCCATCACTAGAGTCATTGCATGTGTGTTCTTTCCACAAACCACACATGGATCAACCACTAGAGTCATTGCATGTGTGTTCTTTTTCCACAAACCACACATGGATCCACCAGTGGTCATTGCATGTGTGTTCTTTCCACAAACCACACATGGATCAACCACTAGAGTCATTGCATGTCTGTTATTTCCTCAAACCACACATGGATCAACCACTAGAGTCATTGCATGTGTGTTCTTATACTAAAACCACAAACCAGCACTAGAGTCATTGCATGTCTGTTCTTTTCCACAAACCACACATGGATCAACCACTAGAGTCATTGCATGTGTGTTCTTCCACACAAACCACATATGGATACAACTAGCGTCATTGCCTGTGTGTTCTTTCCACAAACCACACATGGATCGACCCCTAGCGTCATTGTATGTGTGTTATTTCCACAAACCACACATGGATCAACCACTAGAGTCATTGCATGTGTGTTATTTCCACAAACCACACATGGATCAACCACTAGAGTCATTGCATGTGTGTGTTCTTATCCACTAAAACCACACATGGATCAACCAACTAGAGTCATTGCATGTGTGTTCTTTTCCACAAACCACACATGGATCCACCAGTGAGTCATTGCATGTGTGTTCTTTCCACAAACCACACATGGATCACCACTAGAGTCATTGCATGTGTGTTCTTTCCACAAACCACACATGGATCAACCACTAGAGTCATTGCATGTATGTTATTATACTAAAACCACAAACCATGATCAACCACTAGAGTTATTGCATGTGTGTTCTTTTCCACAAACCACACATGGATCAACCACTGGAGTCATTGCATGTGTGTCTTTCAAAACCAAACCAACACTAGAGTCATTGCATGTGTGTTCTTTCCACAAACCACACATGGATCAACCACTAGAGTCATTGCATGTGTGTTCTTTCCACAAACCACACATGGATCAACCACCAGAGTCATTGCATGGTGTTATTTCCACAAACCACACATGGATCAACCACTAGAGTCATTGCATGTGTGTTCTTTCCACAAACCACATATGGATCAACCACTAGAGTCATTGCATGTCTGTTCTTAAACCAAAACCACACATGGATCCACTAGAGTCATTGCATGTGTGTTCTTTTCCACAAACCACACATGGATCAACCACTAGAGTCATTGCATGTGTGTTCTTTCCACAAACCACACATGGATCAACCACTAGAGTCATTGCATGTGTGTTCTTATAATAAAACCAAAAAAAGAGTCAATGCATGTGTGTTCTTTCAACAAACCACACATGGATCAACCAGAGTCATAGCATGTGAGTTCTTTCCACAAACCACAAATGGATCAACCACAAGAGTCATTGCATCAGTGTTCTTTCCACAAACCACACATCGATCAACCACTAGAGTCATTGCATGTGTGTTCTTTCCACAAACCACACATGGATCAACCACTAGAGTCATTGCATGTGTGTTCTTTCCACAAACCACACATGGATCCACCAGTGGTCATTGCATGTGTGTTCTTTCCACAAACCACACATGGATCAACCACTAGAGTCATTGCATGTCTATTCTTTCCACAAACCACACATGGATCAACCACTAGAGTCATTGCATGTGTGTTCTTATACTAAACCACAAACCAGCATCAGAGTCATATGTGTTTTCTTTCCACAAACCCCACATGGATCCCAGAGTGGTCATTGCATGTGTGTTCTTTCCACAAACCACATATGGATCAACCACTAGAGTCATTGCATGTGTGTTCTTTCCACAAACCACACATGGATCAACCACTAGAGTCATTGCATGTTTGTTCTTATACTAAAACCACACAACAGCACTAGAGTCATTGCATGTGTGTTCTTTTCCACAAACCACACATGGATCCACCACTAGAGTCATTGCATGTGTGTTCTTTCCACAAACCACACATGGATCAACCAATAGAGTCATTGCATGTGTGTTCTTTCCACAAACCACATGGATCCACCAAAACCACATGGATCAACCACTAGGAGTCATTGCATGTGTGTTATTTCCACAAACCACACATGGATCAACCACTAGAGTCATTGCATGTGTGTTCTTTCCATGAACCACACATGGATCAACCACTAGAGTCATTGCATGTGTGTTCTTATACTAAAACCAACACTAGGGTCATTGCATGTGTGTTCTTTCCACAAACCAGACATGGATCAACCACTAGATTCATTGCATTTTTTTTATTTCCACAAACCACACATGGATCAACCACTAGAGTCATTGGATGTGTTTTCTTATACTAAAACAACACATGGATCAACCACTAGAGTCATTGCATGTTTATTCTTTCCACAAACCACACATGGATCAACCAGAGTCATTGCATATGTGTTCTTTCCACAAACCACACATGGATCAACCACTAGAGTAATTGCATGTGTGTTCTTATACTAAAACCACAAACCACTAGAGTCATTGCATGTGTGTTCTTTACACAAAACGAACATGGCTCAAACCAGAGGGTCATTGCATGTGTGTTCTTTCCACAAACCACACATGGATCAACCACTAGAGTCATTGCATGTGTGTTCTTTCCACAAACCACACATGGATCAACCACTAGAGTCATTGCATGTTGGTTCTTATACTAAAACCACAAACCAGCACTAGAGTCATTGCATGTGTGTTCTTTTTCACAAACCACACATGGATCCACCACTAGAGTCATTGCATGTGTGTTCTTTTTCACAAACCACACATGGATCCACCACTAGAGTCATTGCATGTGTGTTCTTTCCACAAACCACATATGGATCAACCAGAGTCATTGCATGTGTGTTCCTTCCACAAACCACACATGGATCCTCCACTAGAGTCATTGCATGTGTGTTCTTTCCACAAACAACATATGGATCAACCACTAGAGTCATTGCATGTGTTTTTTTATACTAAAACCACAAACCAGCACTAGAGTCATTGCATGTGTGTTCTTTCCACAAACCACACATGGATCAACCACTAGAGTCATTGCATGTGTGTTATTTCCACAAACCACACATGGATCAACCACTAGAGTCATTGCATGTGTGTTCTTTCCACAAACCACACATGGATCAACCAGAGTCATTGCATGTGTGTTCTTTCCACAAACCACACATGGATCAACCACTAGAGTCATTGCATGTGTGTTATTTCCAAAAACCACACATGTATCAACCACTAGAGTCATTGCATGTGTGTTCTTATACTAAAACCAACACTAGAGTCATTATAGGTGTGTTCTTTTCACAAACCACACATGGATCAACCACTAGATTCATTGCATGTGTGTTATTTTCACAAACCACACATGGATCAACCACTAGATTCATTGCATGTGTGTTCTTTCCACAAACCACACATGGATCCACCTAGAGTCATTGCATGTGTTCTTTCCACAAACCACACATGGATCCACTAGAGTCATTGCAGATGTGTTCTTTCCACAAACCACACATGGATCAACCACTAGAGTCATTGCATGTGTGTTCTTTCCACAAACCACACATGGATCAACCACTAGAGTCATTGCATGTGTGTTTTTTACTAAAACCACACATGGATCAACCACTAGAGTCATTGCATGTTTGTTCTTATACTAAAACCACAAACCAGCACTAGAGTCATTGCATGTGTGTTCTTTTTCCACAAACCACACATGGATCCACCAGTAGAGTCATTGCATGTGTGTTCTTTCCACAAACCACACATGGATCAACCACTAGAGTCATTGCATGTGTGTTATTTCCACAAACCACACATGGATCAACCACTAGAGTCATTGCATGTGTGTTCTTATACTAAAACCACAAACCAGTACTAGAGTCATTGCATGTGTGTTCTTTTCCACAAACCACACATGGATCCACCACTAGAGTCATTGCATGTGTGTTCTTTCCACAAACCACACATGGATCAACCACTAGAGTCATTGCATGTGTGTTCTTTCCACAAACCACACATGGATCAACCACTAGAGTCATTGCATGTGTGTTCTTTCCAATACCACATGGATCAACCACTAGAGTCATTGCATGTGTGTTCTTTTCACAAACCACACATGGATCAAACACTAGAGTCATTGCATGTGTGTTCTTTCCACAAACCACACATGGATCAACCACTAGAGTCATTGCATGTGTATTATTTGCACAAACCACACATGGATCAACCAATAGAGTCATTGCATGTGTGTTCTTTCCACAAACCACACATGGATCCACTAGAGTCATTGCATGTGTGTTCTTTCCACAAACCACACATGGATCAAACACTAGAGTCATTGCATGTGTGTTCTTTCCACAAACCACACATGGATCAACCACTAGAGTCATTGCATGTGTGTTCTTATACTAAAACCACATGGATCAACCAGGACTAGAGTCCTTGCATGTGTGTTCTTTTCCACAAACCACACATGGATCCACCACTAGAGTCATTGCATGTGTGTTCTTTCCACAAACCACACATGGATCAACCACTAGAGTCATTGCATGTGTGTTCTTTCCACAAACCACACATGGATCAACCACTAGAGTCATTGCATGTGTGTTCTTATACTAAAACCACAAACCAGCACTAGAGTCATTGCATGTGTGTTCTTTCCACAAACCACCAGTGGTCATTGCATATGTGTTCTTTCCACTAACCACAATTGGTTCAACCACTAGAGTCATTGCATGTGTGTTCTTTCCACAAACCACACATGGATCAACCACTAGAGTCATTGCAGGTGCGTTCTTATACTAAAACCAACACTAGAGTCATTGCATGTGTGTTCTTTCCACAAACCACACATGGATCAACCACTAGAGTCATTGCATCTGTGTTATTTCCACAAACCACACATGGATCAACCACTAGAGTCATTGCATGTGTGTCCTTTTCCACAAACCACACATGGATCAACCACTAGAGTCATTGCATGTGTGTTCTTTCCACAAACCACACATGGATCCACCACTAGAGTCATTACATGTGTGTTCTTTCCACAAACTACACATGGATCAACCACTAGAGTCATTGCATGTGTGTTCTTTCCACAAACCACACATGGATCAACCACTAGAGTCATTGCATGTTTGTTCTTATACTAAAACCACAAACCAGCACTAGAGTCATTGCATGTGTGTTCTTTCCTCAAACCACATATGGATCAACCACTAGTCATTGCATGTGTGTTCTTTCCACAAATCACACATGGATCAACCACTAGAGTCATTGCATGTGTGTTCTTTTTCCACAAACCACACATGGATCAACCACTAGAGTCATTGCAATGTGTGTTATTTCCACAAACCAAACATTGATGAACCACTAGAGTCATTGGATGTGTGTTCTCTTCCACAAACCACACATGGATCAACCACTAGAGTCATTGCATGTGTGTTCTTATACTAAAACCAACACTAGAGTCATTGCATGTGTCTTCTTTCCACAAACCACACATGGATCAACCACTAGAGTCATTGCATATGTGTTATTTCCACAAACAAACATGGATCAACCACTAGAGTCATTGCATGTGTGTTCTTATACTACAAACCACACATGGATCCAACTAGAGTCATTGCATGTGTGTTCTTTCCACAAACCACACATGGATCAAACCACTAGAGTTGCATGTGTGTTCTTTCCACAAACCACACATGGATCAACCACTAGAGTCATTGCATGTGTGTTCTTTCCACAAAACACACATGGATCAACCACTAGAGTCATTGCATGTGTGTTATTACACCAAAACACACAAGCATCAACCACTAGAGTCATTGCATGTGTGTTCTTTCCACAAACAACATATGGATCAACCACTAGTCATTGCATGTGTGTTCTTTCCACAAACCACACATGGATCAACCACTAGAGTCATTGCATATGTGTTATTTCCACAAACTACACATTGATCAACCACTAGAGTCATTGCATGTGTGTTCTTATACTAAAACCACACATGGATCCACCACTAGAGTCATCAGATGTGTGTTCTTTTCCACAAACCACACATGGATCCACCAGTGGTCATTGCATGTGTGTTCTTTCCACAAACCACACATGGATCAACCACTAGAGTCATTGCATGTGTGTTCTTTCCACAAACCACACATGGATCAACCACTAGAGTCATTGCATGTTTGTTCTTATACTAAAACCACAAACCAACACTAGAGTCATTGCATGTGTGTTCTTTCCACAAACCACACATGGATCAACCACTAGAGTCATTGCATGTGTGTTCTTTCCACAAACCACAGATGGATCAACCACTAGAGTCATTGCATGTGTGTTCTTTCCACAAACCACATATCACTAGAGTCATTGCATGTGTGTTCTTTCCACAAACCACACATGGATCAACCACTAGAGTCATTGCATGTGTGTTCTTTCCACAAACCACACATGGATCAACCACTAGAGTCATTGCATGTGTGTTCTTTCCACAAACCACACATGGATCAACCACTAGAGTCATTGCATGTGTGTTCTTATACTAAAACCACAAACCAGTACTAGAGTCATTGCATGTGTGTTCTTTTCCACAAACCACACATGGATCCACCAGTGGTCATTGCATGTGTGTTCTTTCCACAAACCACACATGGATCAACCACTAGAGTCATTGCATGTGTGTTCTTTCCACAAACCACACATGGATCAACCACTAGAGTCATTGCATGTGTGTTCTTATACTAAAACCAACACTAGAGTCATTGCATGTGTGTTCTTTTTCACAAACCACACATGGATCAACCACTAGAGTCATTGCATGTGTGTTATTTCCACAAACCACACATGGATCAACCACTAGAGTCATTGCATGTGTGTTCTTTCCACAAACCACACATGGATCAACCACTAGAGTCATTGCATGTGTGTTCTTTTCACAAACCACACATGGATCCACCAGTGGCCATTGCATCTGTGTTCTTTCCACAAACCACACATGGATCAACCACTAGAGTCATTGCATGTGTGTTCTTTCCACAAACCACACATGGATCAACCACTAGAGTCATTGCATGTGTGTTCTTATCCACAAACCACATGGAACCACCACTAGCGTCATTGCATGTGTGTTCTTTCCACAAACCACACATGGATCAACCACTAGAGTCATTGCATGTGTGTTCTTCCACAAACCACACATGGATCAACCACTAGAGTCATTGCATGTGTGTTCTTTCCACAAACCACACATGGATCCACCAGTGGTCATTGCATGTGTGTTATTTCCACAAACCACACATGGATCAACCACTAGAGTCATTGCATGTGTGTTCTTTCCACAAACCACACATGGATCAACCACTAGAGTCATTGCATGTGTGTTCTTATACTAAAACCAACACTAGAGTCATTGCATGTGTGTTCTTTTCACAAACCACACATGGATCAACCACTAGAGTCATTGCATGTGTGTTATTTCCACAAACCACACATGGATCAACCACTAGAGTCATTGCATGTGTGTTCTTATACTAAAACCACACATGGATCCACCAGTAGAGTCATTGCATGTGTGTTCTTTTCCACAAACCACACATGGATCAACCACTAGAGTCATTGCATGTGTGTTCTTTCCACAAACCACACATGGATCAACCACTAGAGTCATTGCATGTTTGTTCTTATACTAAAACCACACATGGCAACCACTAGAGTCATTGCATGTGTCCTTATACTAAAACCACAAACCAGCACTAGAGTCATTGCATGTGTGTTCTTTTCCACAAACCACACATGGATCCACCAGTGGTCATTGCATGTGTGTTCTTTCCACAAACCACACATGGATCAACCACTAGAGTCATTGCATGTGTGTTCTTTCCACAAACCACACATGGATCAACCACTAGAGTCATTGCATGTTTGTTCTTATACTAAAACCACAAACCAACACTAGAGTCATTGCATGTGTGTTCTTTTCCACAAACCACACATGGATCCACCACTAGAGTCCTTGCATGTGTGTTCTTTCCACAAACCACACATGGATCAACCACTAGAGTCATTGCATGTGTGTTCTTTTCCACAAACCACACATGGATCAACCACTAGAGTCATTGCATGTGTGTTCTTCCACAAATCACACATGGATCAACCACTAGAGTCATTGCATGTGTGTTCTTTCAAGAAACCACACATGGATCAACCACTAGAGTCATTGCATGTGTGTTCTTTCCACAAACCACACATGGATCAACCACTAGAGTCATTGCATGTGTGTTCTTTCCACAAACCACACATGGATCAACCAGAGTCATTGCATGTGTGTTCTTTTCCACAAACCACACATGGATCAACCACTAGAGTCATTGCATGTGTGTTCTTTCCACAAACCACACATGGATCAACCACTAGAGTCATTGCATGTGTGTTCTTTTCACAAACCACACATGGATCAACCACTAGAGTCATTGCATGTGTGTTATTTCCACAAACCACATGGATCCACCAGACTAGAGTCATGTGTGTTCTTTCCACAAACCACACATGGATCAACCACTAGAGTCATTGCATGTGTGTTCTTTCCACAAACCACACATGGATCAACCACTAGAGTCATTGATGTGTGTTCTTCCACAAACCAACACTAGAGTCAATGCATGTGTGTTCTTTTCACAAACCACACATGGATCAACCACTAGAGTCATTGCATGTGTGTTATTTCCACAAACCACACATGGATCAACCACTAGAGTCATTGCATGTGTGTTCTTATACTAAAACCACACATGGATCCACCACTAGAGTCATTGCATGTGTGTTCTATCGACAAACCACACATGGATCAACCACTAGAGTCATTGCATGTGTGTTCTTTCCACAAACCACACATGGATCAACCACTAGAGTCATTGCATGTGTGTGTTCTTTCCACAAACCACACATGGATCAACCACTAGAGTCATTGCATGTGTGTTCTTATACTAAAACCACAAACCAGTACTAGAGTCATTGCATGTGTCTTCTTTCCACAAACCACACATGGATCCACCACTGAGTCATTGCATGTGTGTTCTTTCCACAAACCACACATGGATCAACCACTAGAGTCATTGCATGTGTGTTCTTTCCACAAACCACACATGGATCAACCACTAGAGTCATTGCATGTGTGTTCTTATACTAAAACCACAAACCAACACTAGAGTCATTGCATGTGTGTTCTTTTCCACAAACCACACATGGATCCACCAGTGGTCATTGCATGTGTGTTCTTTCCACAAACCACACATGGATCAACCACTAGAGTCATTGCATGTGTGTTCTTTCCACAAACCACACATGGATCAACCACTAGAGTCATTGCATGTGTGTTCTTATACTAAAAACCAACACTAGAGTCATTGCATGTGTGTTCTTTTCACAAACCACACATGGATCAACCACTAGAGTCATTGCATGTGTGTTATTTCCACAAACCACACATGGATCAACCACTAGAGTCATTGCATGTGTGTTCTTTCCACAAACCACACACGGATCAACCACTAGAGTCATTGCATGTGTGTTCTTTCCACAAACCACACATGGGTCCACCAGTGGTCATTGCATGTGTGTTCTTTCCACAAACCACACATGGATCAACCACTAGAGTCATTGCATGTGTGTTCTTTCCACAAACCACACATGGATCAACCACTCGAGTCATTACATGTGTGTTCTTATACTAAAACCACAAACCAACACTAGAGTCATTGCATTTGTGGTCTTTCCCCAAACCACACATGGATCCACCAGTGGTCATTGCATGTGTGTTCTTTCCACAAACCACACATGGATCAACCACTAGAGTCATTGCATGTGTGTTCTTTCCACAAACCACACATGGATCAACCACTAGAGTCATTGCATGTGTGTTCTTATACTAAAACCAACACTAGAGTCATTGCATGTGTGTTCTTTCCACAAACCACACATGGATCAACCACTAGAGTCATTGCATGTGTGTTATTTCCACAAACCACACATGGATCAACCACTAGAGTCATTGCATGTGTGTTCTTTACCACAAACCACACATGGATCCACCACAGAGTCAGTCATTGCATGTGTGTTATTTCCACAAACCACACATGGATCCACCAGTGGTCATTGCATGTGTGTTCTTTCCACAAACCACACATGGATCAACCACTAGAGTCATTGCATGTGTGTTCTTTCCACAAACCACACATGGATCAACCACTAGAGTCATTGCATGTGTGTTCTTATACTAAAACCACAAACCAGTACTAGAGTCATTGCATGTGTGTTCTTTTTCACAAACCACACATGGATCCACCACTAGAGTCATTGCATGTGTGTTCTTTCCACAAACCACATATGGATCAACCACTAGAGTCATTGCATGTGTGTTCTTTTCCACAAACCACACATGGATCCACCAGTGGTCATTGCATGTGTGTTCTTTCCACAAACCACACATGGATCAACCACTAGAGTCATTGCATGTGTGTTCTTTCCACAAACCACACATGGATCAACCACTAGAGTCATTGCATGTGTGTTCTTATACTAAAACCAACACTAGAGTCATTGCATGTGTGTTCTTTTCACAAAACACACATGGATCAACCACTAGAGTCATTGCATGTGTGTTATTTCCACAAAACACACATGGATCAACCACTAGTCATTGCATATGTGTTCTTATACTAAAACCACACATGGATCCATCAGGAGTCATTGCATGTGTGTTCTTTCCACAAACCACAGATGGATCAACCACTAGAGTCATTGCATGTGTGTTCTTTCCACAAACCACACATGGATCAACCACTAGAGTCATTGCATGTGTGTTATTTCCACAAACCATACATGGATCAACCACTAGAGTCATTGCATGTGTGTGTTCTTTTCCACAAACCACACATGGATCCACCACCAGAGTCATTGCATGTGTGTTCTTTTCCACAAACCACACATGGATCCACCAGTGGTCATTGCATGTGTGTTCTTTCCACAAACCACACATGGATCAACCACTAGAGTCATTGCATGTGTGTTCTTTCCACAAACCACACATGGATCAACCACTAGAGTCATTGCATGTTTGTTCTTATACTAAAACCACAAACCAACACTAGAGTCATTGCATGTGTGTTCTTTTTCCACAAACCACACATGGATCCACCACTAGAGTCATTGCATGTGTGTTCTTTCCACAAACCACATATGGATCAACAAGAGTCATTGCATGTGTGTTCTTTCCACAAACCACACATGGATCAACCACTAGAGTCATTGCATGTGTGTTCTTTCCACAAACCACACATGGATCAACCACTAGAGTCATTGCATGTGTGTTCTTATACTAAAACCAACACTAGAGTCATTGCATGTGTGTTCTTTTCACAAACCACACATGGATCAACCACTAGAGTCATTGCATGTGTGTTATTTCCACAAACAAACATGGATCAACCACTAGAGTCATTGGATGTGTGTTCTTATACTAAAACCACACATGGATCCACCAGAGTCATTGCATGTGTGTTCTTTCCACAAACCACACATGGATCAACCACTAGAGTCATTGCATGTGTGTTCTTATACTAAAACCACAAACCAGCACTAGAGTCATTGCATGTGTGTTCTTTCCACAAACCACACATGGATCCACCAGTGGTCATTGCATGTGTGTTCTTTCCACAAACCACATATGGATCAACCACTAGAGTCATTGCATGTGTGTTCTTTCCACAAACCACACATGGATCAACCACTAGAGTCATTGCATGTGTGTTCTTATACTAAAACCACAAACCAGCACTAGAGTCATTGCATGTGTGTTCTTTTCCACAAACCACACATGGATCCACCAGTGGTCATTGCATGTGTGTTCTTTCCACAAACCACACATGGATCAACCACTAGAGTCATTGCATGTGTGTTCTTTCCACAAACCACACATGGATCAACCACTAGAGTCATTGCATGTGTGTTCTTATACTAAAACCAACACTAGAGTCATTGCATGTGTGTTCTTTTCACAAACCACACATGGA
The DNA here is from genome assembly GCA_023614405.1 of Avena insularis. Lineage (NCBI taxonomy): Eukaryota > Viridiplantae > Streptophyta > Magnoliopsida > Poales > Poaceae > Avena > Avena insularis. The sequence continues at coordinate 351,653,413 of CM042688.1, forward strand.
TCAACCACTAGAGTCATTGCATGTGTGTTATTTCCACAAACAAACATGGATCAACCACTAGAGTCATTGCATGTGTGTTCTTTTCCACAAACCACACATGGATCCACCAGTGGTCATTGCATGTGTGTTCTTTCCACAAACCACACATGGATCAACCACTAGAGTCATTGCATGTGTGTTCTTTCCACAAACCACACATGGATCAACCACTAGAGTCATTGCATGTTTGTTCTTATACTAAAACCACAAACCAGCACTAGAGTCATTGCATGTGTGTTCTTTTCCACAAACCACACATGGATCCACCAGTGGTCATTGCATGTGTGTTATTTCCACAAACCACACATGGATCAACCACTAGAGTCATTGCATGTGTGTTCTTTCCACAAACCACACATGGATCAACCACTAGAGTCATTGCATGTGTGTTCTTATACTAAAACCAACACTAGAGTCATTGCATGTGTGTTCTTTTCACAAACCACACATGGATCAACCACTAGAGTCATTGCATGTGTGTTATTTCCACAAACACACATGGATCAACCACTAGAGTCATTGCATGTGTGTTCTTTTCCACAAACCACACATGGATCCACCAGGGGTCATTGCATGTGTGTTCTTTTCCACAAACCACACATGGATCCACCAGTGGTCATTGCATGTGTGTTCTTTCCACAAACCACATATGGATCAACCACTAGAGTCATTGCATGTGTGTTCTTTCCACAAACCACACATGGATCAACCACTAGAGTCATTGCATGTGTGTTCTTATACTAAAACCACAAACCAGTACTAGAGTCATTGCATGTGTGTTCTTTCCACAAACCACACATGGATCAACCACTAGAGTCATTGCATGTGTGTTCTTTCCACAAACCACATATGGATCAACCAGAGTCATTGCATGTGTGTTCTTTCCACAAACCACATGTGGATCCACTACAGTCATTGCATGTGTGTTATTTCCACAAACCACACATGGGTCAACCACTAGAGTCATTGCATGTGTGTTCTTTCCACAAACCACATATGGATCAACCACTAGAGTCATTGCATGTGTGTTCTTATACTAAAACCAACACTAGAGTCATTGCATGTGTGTTCTTTCACAAACCACACATGGATCAACCTATAGAGTCATTGCATGTGTGTTATTTCCACAAACAAACATGGATCAACCACTAGAGTCATTGCATGTGTGTTCTTATACTAAAACCACACATGGATCCACCAGTGGTCATTGCATGTGTGTTCTTTCCACAAACCACACATGGATCAACCACTAGAGTCATTGCATGTGTGTTATTTCCACAAACCACACATGGATCAACCACTAGAGTCATTGCATGTGTGTTCTTATACTAAAACCACATGGAACCAACTAGAGTCATTGCATGTGTGTTCTTATACTAAAACCACATGGAACCAACTAGAGTCATTGCATGTGTGTTCTTCCAAAAACCACACATGGATCCACCAGTGGTCATTGCATGTGTGTTCTTTCCACAAACCACATATGGATCAACCAGAGTCATTGCATGTGTGTTCTTTCCACAAACCACACATGGATCAACCACTAGAGTCATTGCATGTTTGTTCTTATACTAAAACCACAAACCAGCACTAGAGTCATTGCATGTGTGTTCTTTTCCACAAACCACACATGGATCCACCAGTGGTCATTGCATGTGTGTTCTTTCCACAAACCACACATGGATCAACCACTAGAGTCATTGCATGTGTGTTCTTTCCACAAACCACACATGGATCAACCACTAGAGTCATTGCATGTGTGTTCTTATACTAAAACCAACACTAGAGTCATTGCATGTGTGTTCTTTTCACAAACCACACATGGATCAACCACTAGAGTCATTGCATGTGTGTTATTTCCACAAACACACATGGATCAACCACTAGAGTCATTGCATGTGTGTTCTTTTCCACAAACCACACATGGATCCACTAGAGTCATTGCATGTGTGTTCTTTTCCACAAACCACACATGGATCCACCAGTGGTCATTGCATGTGTGTTCTTTCCACAAACCACACATGGATCAACCACTAGAGTCATTGCATGTGTGTTCTTTCCACAAACCACACATGGATCAACCACTAGAGTCATTGCATGTGTGTTCTTATACTAAAACCACAAACCAGTACTAGAGTCATTAGACGTGTGTTGCTTTCCACAAACCACACATGGATCCACCAGTGGTCATTGCATGTGTGTTATTTCCACAAACCACACATGGATCAACCACTAGAGTCATTGCATGTGTGTTCTTTCCACAAACCACATATGGATCAACCACTAGAGTCATTTCATGTGAGTTCTTATACTAAAACCAACACTAGAGTCATTGCATGTGTGTTCTTTCCACAAACCACACATGGATCAACCACTAGAGTCATTCCATGTGTGTTCTTTCCACAAACCACACATGGATCAACCACTAGAGTCATTGCATGTGTGTTCTTATACTAAAACCAACACATGAACCAACTAGAGTCATTGCATGTCTGTTCTTTCCACAAACCACATATGGATCAACGAGAGTCATTGCATGTGTGTTCTTTCCACAAACCACACATGTGGACCCACCAGTGGTCATTGCATGTGTGTTCTTTCCACAAACCACACATGTGGATCCACCAGTGGTCATTGCATGTGTGTTATTTCCACAAACCACACATGGATCAACCACTAGAGTCATTGCATGTGTGTTCTTTCCACAAACCACAAATGGATCAACCACTAGAGTCATTGCATGTGTGTTCTTATACTAAAACCAACACTAGAGTCATTGCATGTGTGTTCTTTTCACAAACCACACATGGATCAACCACTAGAGTCATTGCATGTGTGTTATTTCCACAAACAAACATGGATCAACCACTAGAGTCATTGCATGTGTGTTCTTATACTAAAACCAACATGGATCCACCAGTGGTCATTGCATGTGTGTTCTTTCCACAAACCACACATGGATCAACCACTAGAGTCATTGCATGTGTGTTATTTCCACAAACCACACATGGATCAACCACTAGAGTCATTGCATGTGTGTTCTTATACTAAAACCACAAACCAGTACTAGAGTCATTGCATGTGTGTTTCTTATACTAAAACCACAAACCAGTACTAGAGTCATTGCATGTGTGTTCTTTTTCCACAAACCACACATGGATCCACCAGTGGTCATTGCATGTGTGTTCTTTCCACAAACCACATATGGATCAACCAGAGTCATTGCATGTGTGTTCTTTCCACAAACCACACATGGATCAACCACTAGAGTCATTGCATGTTTGTTCTTATACTAAAACCACAAACCAGCACTAGAGTCATTGCATGTGTGTTCTTTCCACAAACCACACATGGATCCACCAGTGGTCATTGCATGTGTGTTATTTCCACAAACCACACATGGATCAACCACTAGAGTCATTGCATGTGTGTTCTTTCCACAAACTACATATGGATCAACCACTAGAGTCATTGCATGTGAGTTGTTATACTAAAACCAACACTAGAGTCATTGCATGTGTGTTCTTTTCACAAACCACACATGGATCAACCACTAGAGTCATTGCATGTGTGTTATTTCCACAAACAAACATGGATCAACCACTAGAGTCATTGCATGTGTGTTCTTTTCCACAAACCACACATGGATCCACCAGTAGAGTCATTGCATGTGTGTTCTATTTCCACACACCACCCATGGATCCACCAGAGTCATTGCATGTGTGTTCTTTCCACAAACCACACATGGATCAACCACTAGAGTCATTGCATGTGTGTTCTTTCCACAAACCACACATGGATCAACCACTAGAGTCATTGCATGTTTGTTCTTATACTAAAACCACAAACCAGCACTAGAGTCATTGCATGTGTGTTCTTTTCCACAAACCACACATGGATCCACCAGTGGTCATTGCATGTGTGTTCTTTCCACAAACCACACATGGATCAACCACTAGAGTCATTGCATGTGTGTTCTTTCCACAAACCACACATGGATCAACCACTAGAGTCATTGCATGTGTGTTCTTATACTAAAACCAACACTAGAGTCATTGCATGTGTGTTCTTTTCCACAAACCACACATGGATCAACCACTAGAGTCATTGCATGTGTGTTATTTCCACAAACCACACATGGATCAACCACTAGAGTCATTGCATGTGTGTTCTTATACTAAAACCAACAACCAACCACTAGAGTCATTGCATGTGTGTTCTTATACTAAAACCACACATGAACCAACGAGAGTCATTGCATGTGTGTTCTTTCCACAAACCACATATGGATCAACCAGAGTCATTGCATGTGTGTTCTTTCCACAAACCACACATGTGGATCCACCAGTGGTCATTGCATGTGTGTTATTTCCACAAACCACACATGGATCAACCACTAGAGTCATTGCATGTGTGTTCTTTCCACAAACCACACATGGATCAACCACTAGAGTCATTGCATGTGTGTTCTTATACTAAAACCAACACTAGAGTCATTGCATGTGTGTTCTTTTCACAAACCACACATGGATCAACCACTAGAGTCATTGCATGTGTGTTATTTCCACAAACCAAACATGGATCAACCACTAGAGTCATTGCATGTGTGTTCTTATACTAAACCACACATGGATCCACCAGTGGTCATTGCATGTGTGTTCTTTCCACAAACCACACATGGATCAACCACTAGAGTCATTGCATGTGTGTTATTTCCACAAACCACACATGGATCAACCACTAGAGTCATTGCATGTGTGTTCTTATACTAAAACCACACATGGAACCAACTAGAGTCATTGCATGTGTGTTCTTATACTAAAACCACATGGAACCAACTAGAGTCATTGCATGTGTGTTCTTTTCCACAAACCACACATGGATCCACCACTAGAGTCATTGCATGTGTGTTCTTTCCACAAACCACATATGGATCAACCACTAGAGTCATTGCATGTGTGTTCTTTCCACAAACCACACATGGATCAACCACTAGAGTCATTGCATGTTTGTTCTTATACTAAAACCACAAACCAGCACTAGAGTCATTGCATGTGTGTTCTTTTCCACAAACCACACATGGATCCACCAGTGGTCATTGCATGTGTGTTCTTTCCACAAACCACACATGGATCAACCACTAGAGTCATTGCATGTGTGTTCTTTCCACAAACCACACATGGATCAACCACTAGAGTCATTGCATGTGTGTTCTTATACTAAAACCAACACTAGAGTCATTGCATGTGTGTTCTTTTCACAAACCACACATGGATCAACCACTAGAGTCATTGCATGTGTGTTATTTCCACAAACAAACATGGATCAACCACTAGAGTCATTGCATGTGTGTTCTTTCCACAAACCACACATGGATCAACCACTAGAGTCATTGCATGTGTGTTCTTTTCCACAAACCACACATGGATCCACCACTAGAGTCATTGCATGTGTGTTCTTTCCACAAACCACATATGGATCAACCACTAGAGTCATTGCATGTGTGTTCTTTCCACAAACCACACATGGATCAACCACTAGAGTCATTGCATGTTTGTTCTATACTAAAACCACAAACCAGCACTAGAGTCATTGCATGTGTGTTCTTTTCCACAAACCACACATGGATCCACCAGTGGTCATTGCATGTGTGTTCTTTCCACAAACCACACATGGATCAACCACTAGAGTCATTGCATGTGTGTTCTTTCCACAAACCACACATGGATCAACCACTAGAGTCATTGCATGTGTTCTTATACTAAAACCAACACTAGAGTCATTGCATGTGTGTTCTTTCCACAAACCACACATGGATCAACCACTAGAGTCATTGCATGTGTGTTATTTCCACAAACCACACATGGATCAACCACTAGAGTCATTGCATGTGTGTTCTTATACTAAACCACAAACCAGTACTAGAGTCATTGCATGTGTGTTCTTATACTAAAACCACAAACCAGTACTAGAGTCATTGCATGTGTGTTCTTTTCCACAAACCACACATGGATCCACCAGTGGTCATTGCATGTGTGTTCTTTCCACAAACCACACATGGATCAACCACAGTCATTGCATGTGTGTTCTTTCCACAAACTACACATGGATCAACCACTAGAGTCATTGCATGTGTGTTCTTATACTAAAATCAACACTAGAGTCATTGCATGTGTGTTCTTTTCACAAACCACACATGGATCAACCACTAGAGTCATTGCATGTGTGTTATTTCCACAAACAAACATGGATCAACCACTAGAGTCATTGCATGTGTGTTCTTTTCCACAAACCACACATGGATCCACCAGTAGAGTCATTGCATGGGTGTTCTTTTCCACAAACCACACATGGATCCACCAGTGGTCATTGCATGTGTGTTCTTTCCACAAACCACACATGGATCAACCACTAGAGTCATTGCATGTGTGTTCTTTCCACAAACCACACATGGATCAACCACTAGAGTCATTGCATGTGTGTTCTTATACTAAAACCACAAACCAGCACTAGAGTCATTGCATGTGTGTTCTTTTCCACAAACCACACATGGATCCACCACTAGAGTCATTGCATGTGTGTTCTTTCCACAAACCACATATGGATCAACCAGAGTCATTGCATGTGTGTTCTTTCCACAAACCACACATGTGGATCCACTAGAGTCATTGCATGTGTGTTATTTCCACAAACCACACATGGATCAACCACTAGAGTCATTGCATGTGTGTTCTTTCCACAAACCACACATGGATCAACCACTAGAGTCATTGCATGTGTGTTCTTATACTAAAACCAACACTAGAGTCATTGCATGTGTGTTCTTTTCACAAACCACACATGGATCAACCACTAGAGTCATTGCATGTGTGTTATTTCCACAAACAAACATGGATCAACCACTAGAGTCATTGCATGTGTGTTCTTATACTAAAACAAACATGGATCCACCAGTGGTCATTGCATGTGTGTTCTTTCCACAAACCACACATGGATCAACCACTAGAGTCATTGCATGTGTGTTCTTTCCACAAACCACACATGGATCAACCACTAGAGTCATTGCATGTGTGTTATTTCCACAAACACACATGGATCAACCACTAGAGTCATTGCATGTGTGTTCTTTCCACAAACCACACATGGATCAACCACTAGAGTCATTGCATGTGTGTTCTTTCCACAAACCACACATGGATCCACCAGTGATCATTGCATGTGTGTTCTTTCCACAAACCACATATGGATCAACCACTAGAGTCATTGCATGTGTGTTCTTTCCACAAACCACACATGGATCAACCACTAGAGTCATTGCATGTTTGTTCTTATACTAAAACCACAAACCAACACTAGAGTCATTGCATGTGTGTTCTTTCCACAAACCACACATGGATCAACCACTAGAGTCATTGCATGTGTGTTCTTTCCACAAACCACACATGTGGACCCACCAGTGGTCATTGCATGTGTGTTATTTCCACAAACCACACATGGATCAACCACTAGAGTCATTGCATGTGTGTTCTTTCCACAAACCACACATGGATCAACCACTAGAGTCATTGCATGTGTGTTCTTATACTAAAACCAACACTAGAGTCATTGCATGTGTGTTCTTTTCACAAACCACACATGGATCAACCACTAGAGTCATTGCATGTGTGTTATTTCCACAAACAAACATGGATCAACCACTAGAGTCATTGCATGTGTGTTCTTATACTAAAACCAACATGGATCCACCAGTGGTCATTGCATGTGTGTTCTTTCCACAAACCACACATGGATCAACCACTAGAGTCATTGCATGTGTGTTCTTTACACAAACCAAAAATGGAACAACTAGATTAATTGCATATGTGTTCTTATACTAAACCACAAACCAGTACTAGAGTCATTGCATGTGTGTTATTTCCACAAACCACACATGGATCCACCACTGGTCATTGCATGTGTGTTCTTTCCACAAACCACATATGGATCAACCAGAGTCATTGCATGTGTGTTCTTTCCACAAACCACACATGGATCAACCACTAGAGTCATTGCATGTTTGTTCTATACTAAAACCACAAACCAGCACTAGAGTCATTGCATGTGTGTTCTTTTCCACAAACCACACATGGATCCACCAGTGGTCATTGCATGTGTGTTCTTTCCACAAACCACACATGGATCAACCACTAGAGTCATTGCATGTGTGTTCTTTCCACAAACCACACATGGATCAACCACTAGAGTCATTGCATGTGTGTTCTTATACTAAAACGAACACTAGAGTCATTGCATGTGTGTTCTTTTCCACAAACCTCACATGGATCTACCACTAGAGTCATGTGTGTTATTTCCACAAACAAACATGGATCAACCACTAGAGTCATTGCATGTGTGTTCTTTTCCACAAACCACACATGGATCCACCACTAGAGTCATTGCATGTGTGTTCTTTCCACAAACCACATATGGATCAACCAGAGTCATTGCATGTGTGTTCTTTCCACAAACCACATATGGATCAACCACTAGAGTCATTGCATGTGTGTTCTTTCCACAAACCACACATGGATCAACCACTAGAGTCATTGCATGTTTGTTCTTATACTAAAACCACAAACCAGCACTAGAGTCATTGCATGTGTGTTCTTTTCCACAAACCACACATGGATCCACCACTAGAGTCATTGCATGTGTGTTCTTTCCAAAAACCACATATGGATCAACCAGAGTCATTGCATGTGTGTTCTTTCCACAAACCACACATGGATCCACCAGTGGTCATTGCATGTGTGTTATTTCCACAAACCACACATGGATCAACCACTAGATTCATTGCATGTGTGTTCTTTCCACAAACCACACATGGATCAACCACTAGAGTCATTGAATGTGTGTTCTTATACTAAAACCAACACTAGAGTCATTGCATGTGTGTTCTTTTCACAAACCACACATGGATCAACCACTAGAGTCATTGCATGTGTGTTATTTCCACAAACAAACATGGATCAACCACTAGAGTCATTGCATGTGTGTTATTATACTAAACCACACATGGATCCACCAGTGGTCATTGCATGTGTGTTCTTTCCACAAACCACACATGGATCAACCACTAGAGTCATTGCATGTGTGTTATTTCCACAAACCACACATGGATCAACCACTAGAGTCATTGCATGTGTGTTCTTATACTAAAACCACATGGAACCAACTAGAGTCATTGCATGTGTGTTCTTATACTAAAACCACATGGATCAACCACTAGAGTCATTGCATGTGTGTTCATTTCCACAAACCACACATGGATCCACCAGTGGTCATTGCATGTGTGTTCTTTCCACAAACCACAGATGGATCAACCATTAGAGTGATTGCATGTGTGTTCTTTCCACAAACCACACATGGATCAACCACTAGAGTCATTGCATGTTTGTTCTTATACTAAACCACAAACCAGCACTAGAGTCATTGCATGTGTGTTCTTTCCCACAAACCACACATGGATCCACCAGTGGTCATTGCATGTGTGTTCTTTCCACAAACCACACATGGATCAACCACTAGAGTCATTGCATGTGTGTTCTTTCCACAAACCACACATGGATCAACCACTAGAGTCATTGCATGTGTGTTCTTATACTAAAACCAACACTAGAGTCATTGCATGTGTGTTCTTTTCACAAACCACACATGGATCAACCACTAGAGTCATTGCATGTGTGTTATTTCCACAAACAAACATGGATCAACCACTAGAGTCATTGCATGTGTGTTTTTTCCACAAACCACACATGGATCCACCAGTAGAGTCATTGCATGTGTGTTCTTTCCACAAACACACATGGATCCACCAGTGGTCATTGCATGTGTGTTCTTTCCACAAACCACATATGGATCAACCACTAGAGTCATTGCATGTGTGTTCTTTCCACAAACCACACATGGATCAACCACTAGAGTCATTGCATGTTTGTTCTTATACTAAAACCACAAACCAGCACTAGAGTCATTGCATGTGTGTTCTTTTCCACAAACCACACATGGATCCACCACTAGAGTCATTGCATGTGTGTTCTTTCCACAAACCACATATGGATCAACCACTAGAGTCATTGCATGTGTGTTCTTTCCACAAACCAAACATGGATACCCCACAGTGGTCATTGCATGTGTGTTATTTCCACAAACCACACATGGATCAACCACTAGAGTCATTGCATGTGTGTTCTTTCCACAAACCACACATGGATCAACCACTAGAGTCATTGCATGTGTGTTCTTATACTAAAACCAACACTAGAGTCATTGCATGTGTGTTCTTTTCACAAACCACACATGGATCAACCACTAGAGTCATTGCATGTGTGTTATTTCCACAAACAAACATGGATCAACCACTAGAGTCATTGCATGTGTGTTCTTATACTAAAACCACACATGCATCCACCAGTGAGTCATTGCATGTGTGTTCTTTCCACAAACCACACATGGATCAACCACTAGAGTCATTGCATGTGTGTTCTTTCCACAAACCACACATGGATCAACCACTAGAGTCATTGCATGTGTGTTCTTTCCACAAACAAACATGGATCAACCACTAGAGTCATTGCATGTGTGTTCTTTTCCACAAACCACACATGGATCCACCAGTGGTCATTGCATGTGTGTTCTTTCCACAAACCACACATGGATCCACCAGTGGTCATTGCATGTGTGTTCTTTCCACAAACCACATATGGATCAACCACTAGAGTCATTGCATGTGTGTTCTTTCCACAAACCACACATGGATCAACCACTAGAGTCATTGCATGTTTGTTCTTATACTAAAACCACAAACCAGCACTAGAGTCATTGCATGTGTGTTCTTTTCCACAAACCACACATGGATCCACCACTAGAGTCATTGCATGTGTGTTCTTTCCACAAACCACATATGGATCAACCAGAGTCATTGCATGTGTGTTCTTTCCACAAACCACACATGGATCCACCAGTGGTCATTGCATGTGTGTTATTTCCACAAACCACACATGGATCAACCACTAGAGTCATTGCATGTGTGTTCTTTCCACAAACCACACATGGATCAACCACTAGAGTCATTGCATGTGTGTTCTTATACTAAAACCAACACTAGAGTCATTGCATGTGTTCTTTTCACAAACCACACATGGATCAACCACTAGAGTCATTGCATGTGTGTTATTTCCACAAACAAACATGGATCAACCACTAGAGTCATTGCATGTGTGTTCTTATACTAAAACCAACATGGATCCACCAGTGGTCATTGCATGTGTGTTCTTTCCACAAACCACACATGGATCAACCACTAGAGTCATTGCATGTGTGTTCTTTCCACAAACCACACATGGATCAACCACTAGAGTCATTGCATGTGTGTTATTTCCACAAACAAACATGGATCAACCACTAGAGTCATTGCATGTGTGTTCTTTTCCACAAACCACACATGGATCCACCAGTGGTCATTGCATGTGTGTTCTTTCCACAAACCACACATGGATCCACCAGTGGTCATTGCATGTGTGTTCTTTCCACAAACCACATATGGATCAACCACTAGAGTCATTGCATGTGTGTTCTTTCCACAAACCACACATGGATCAACCACTAGAGTCATTGCATGTTTGTTCTTATACTAAAACCACAAACCAACACTAGAGTCATTGCATGTGTGTTCTTTTCCACAAACCACACATGGATCCACCACTAGAGTCATTGCATGTGTGTTCTTTCCACAAACCACACATGTGGACCCACCAGTGGTCATTGCATGTGTGTTATTTCCACAAACCACACATGGATCAACCACTAGAGTCATTGCATGTGTGTTCTTTCCACAAACCACACATGGATCAACCACTAGAGTCATTGCATGTGTGTTCTTATACTAAAACCAACACTAGAGTCATTGCATGTGTGTTCTTTTCACAAACCACACATGGATCAACCACTAGAGTCATTGCATGTGTGTTATTTCCACAAACAAACATGGATCAACCACTAGAGTCATTGCATGTGTGTTCTTATACTAAAACCAACATGGATCCACCAGTGGTCATTGCATGTGTGTTCTTTCCACAAACCACACATGGATCAACCACTAGAGTCATTGCATGTGTGTTCTTTAACTAAAACCACAAACAACAACTAGAGTCATTGCATGTGTGTTCTTATACTAAAACCACAAACCAGTACTAGAGTCATTGCATGTGTGTTCTTTTCCACAAACCACACATGGATCCACCAGTGGTCATTGCATGTGTGTTCTTTCCACAAACCACATATGGATCAACCAGAGTCATTGCATGTGTGTTCTTTCCACAAACCACACATGGATCAACCACTAGAGTCATTGCATGTTTGTTCTTATACTAAAACCACAAACCAGCACTAGAGTCATTGCATGTGTGTTCTTTTCCACAAACCACACATGGATCCACCAGTGGTCATTGCATGTGTGTTCTTTCCACAAACCACACATGGATCAACCACTAGAGTCATTGCATGTGTGTTCTTTCCACAAACCACACATGGATCAACCACTAGAGTCATTGCATGTGTGTTCTTATACTAAAACCAACACTAGAGTCATTGCATGTGTGTTCTTTTCACAAACCACACATGGATCAACCACTAGAGTCATTGCATGTGTGTTATTTCCACAAACAAACATGGATCAACCACTAGAGTCATTGCATGTGTGTTCTTTTTCCACAAACCACACATGGATCGACCAGTAGAGTCATTGTATGTGTGTTATTTCCACAAACCACACATGGATCCACCAGTGGTCATTGCATGTGTGTTCTTTCCACAAACCACATATGGATCAACCACTAGAGTCATTGCATGTGTGTTCTTTCCACAAACCACACATGGATCAACCACTAGAGTCATTGCATCTGTTTTATACTAAAACCACAAACCAGCACTAGAGTCATTGCATGTGTGTTCTTTTCCACAAACCACACATGGATCCACCACTAGAGTCATTGCATGTGTGTTCTTTCCACAAACCACATATGGATCAACCATAGTCATTGCATGTGTGTTCTTTCCACAAACCACACATGTGGATCCACCAGTGGTCATTGCATGTGTGTTATTTCCACAAACCACACATGGATCAACCACTAGAGTCATTGCATGTGTGTTCTTTCCACAAACCACACATGGATCAACCACTAGAGTCATTGCATGTGTGTTCTTATACTAAAACCAACACTAGAGTCATTGCATGTGTGTTCTTTTCACAAACCACACATGGATCAACCACTAGAGTCATTGCATGTGTGTTATTTCCACAAACAAACATGGATCAACCACTAGAGTCATTGCATGTGTGTTCTTATACTAAAACCAACATGGATCCACCAGTGGTCATTGCATGTGTGTTCTTTCCACAAACCACACATGGATCAACCACTAGAGTCATTGCATGTGTGTTCTTTCCACAAACCACACATGGATCAACCACTAGAGTCATTGCATGTGTGTTCTTATACTAAAACCAACATGGATCCAACTAGAGTCATTGCATGTATGTTCTTATACTAAAACCACAAACCAACACTAGAGTCATTGCATGTGTGTTCTTTTCCACAAACCACACATGGATCCACCAGTGGTCATTGCATGTGTGTTCTTTCCACAAACCACATATGGATCAACCACTAGAGTCATTGCATGTGTGTTCTTTCCACAAACCACACATGGATCAACCACTAGAGTCATTGCATGTTTGTTCTATACTAAAACCACAACCCAGCACTAGAGTCATTGCATGTGTGTTCTTTCCACAAACCACACATGTGTAACCAACACTGGTCATTGCATGTGTGTTATTTCCACAAACCACACATGGATCAACCACTAGAGTCATTGCATGTGTGTTCTTTCCACAAACCACACATGGATCAACCACTAGAGTCATTGCATGTGTGTTCTTATACTAAAACCAACACTAGAGTCATTGCATGTGTGTTCTTTGCACAAACCACACATGGATCAACCACTAGAGTCATTGCATGTGTGTTATTTCCACAAACACACATGGATCAACCACTAGAGTCATTGCATGTGTGTTCTTTCCACAAACCACATATGGATCAACCAGAGTCATTGGATGTGTGTTCTTTCCACAAACCACACATGGATCCACCAGTGGTCATTGCATATGTGTTCTTTCCACAAACCACATATGGATCAACCACTAGAGTCATTGCATGTGTGTTCTTTCCACAAACCACACATGGATCAACCACTAGAGTCATTGCATGTTTGTTCTTATACTAAAACCACAAACCAGCACTAGAGTCATTGCATGTGTGTTCTTTTACACAAACCACACATGGATCCACCACTAGAGTCATTGCATGTGTGTTCTTTCCACAAACCACATATGGATCAACCACTAGAGTCATTGCATGTGTGTTCTTTCCACAAACCACACATGGATCAACCACTAGAGTCATTGCATGTGTGTTATTTCCACAAACCACACATGGATCAACCACTAGAGTCATTGCATGTGTGTTATTTCCACAAACCACACATGGATCAACCACTAGAGTCATTGCATGTGTGTTCTTATACTAAAACCAACACTAGAGTCATTGCATGTGTGTTCTTTTCCACAAACCACACATGGATCAACCACTAGAGTCATTGCATGTGTGTTATTTCCACAAACAAACATGGATCAACCACTAGAGTCATTGCATGTGTGTTCTTATACTAGAACCAACATGGATCCACTAGAGTCATTGCATGTGTGTTATTTCCACAAACCACACATGGATCAACCACTAGAGTCATTGCATGTGTGTTCTATCCACGAACCACACATGGATCCACCACTAGAGTCATTGCATGTGTGTTCTTTCCACGAACCACACATGGATCCACCACTAGAGTCATTGCATGTGTGTTCTTATACTAAAACCACAAACCAGCACTAGAGTCATTGCATGTGTGTTCTTTTCCACAAACCACACATGGATCCACCAGTGGTCATTGCATGTGTGTTCTTTCCACAAACCACACATGGATCAACCACTAGAGTCATTGCATGTGTGTTCTTTCCACAAACCACACATGGATCAACCACTAGAGTCATTGCATGTGTGTTCTTATACTAAAACCACAAACCAACACTAGAGTCATTGCATGTGTGTTCTTTTCACAAACCACACATGGATCAACCACTAGAGTCATTGCATGTGTGTTATTTCCACAAACAAACATGGATCAACCACTAGAGTCATTGCATGTGTGTTCTTTTCCACAAACCACACATGGATCCACCAGTGGTCATAGCATGTGTGTTCTTTTCCACAAACCACACATGGATCCACCAGTGGTCATTGCATGTGTGTTCTTTCCACAAACCACATATGGATCAACCACTAGAGTCATTGCATGTGTGTTCTTTCCACAAACCACACATGGATCAACCACTAGAGTCATTGCATGTTTGTTCTTATACTAAAACCACAAACCAGCACTAGAGTCATTGCATGTGTGTTCTTTCCACAAACCACACATGGATCCACCACTAGAGTCATTGCATGTGTGTTCTTTCCACAAACCACATATGGATCAACCAGAGTCATTGCATGTGTGTTCTTTCCACAAACCACACATGTGGACCCACCACTGGTCATTGCATGTGTGTTATTTCCACAAACCACACATGGATCAACCACTAGAGTCATTGCATGTGTGTTCTTTCCACAAAACACACATGGATCAACCACTAGAGTCATTGCATGTGTGTTCTTATACTAAAACCAACACTAGAGTCATTGCATGTGTGTTCTTTCCACAAACCACACATGGATCAACCACTAGAGTCATTGCATGTGTGTTATTTCCACAAACAAACATGGATCAACCACTAGAGTCATTGCATGTGTGTTCTTATACTAAAACCCACATGTATCCACCACTAGTGTCATTGCATGTGTGTTCTTTCCACAAACCACACATGGATCAACCACTAGAGTCATTGCATGTGTGTTATTTCCACAAACCACACATGGATCAACCACTAGAGTCATTGCATGTGTGTTCTTATACTAAAACCACAAACCAGTACTAGAGTCATTGCATGTGTGTTCTTATACTAAAACCACAAACCAGTACTAGAGTCATTGCATGTGTGTTCTTTTCCACAAACCACACATGGATCCACCAGTGGTCATTGCATGTGTGTTCTTTCCACAAACCACATATGGATCAACCACTAGAGTCATTGCATGTGTGTTCTTTCCACAAACCACACATGGATCAACCACTAGAGTCATTGCATGTGTGTTCTTATACTAAAACCACAAACCAGCACTAGAGTCATTGCATGTGTGTTCTTTCCACAAACCACATATGGATCAACCACTAGAGTCATTGCATGTGTGTTATTTCCACAAACCACACATGGATCAACCACTAGAGTCATTGCATGTGTGTTCTTTCCACAAACCACACATGGATCAACCACTAGAGTCATTGCATGTGTGTTCTTATACTAAAACCAACACTAGAGTCATTGCATGTGTGTTCTTTTCACAAACCACACATGGATCAACCACTAGAGTCATTGCATGTGTGTTATTTCCACAAACAAACATGGATCAACCACTAGAGTCATTGCATGTGTGTTCTTTCCACAAACCACACATGGATCCACCAGTGAGTCTTTGCATGTGTTATTTCCACAAACCACACATGGATCCACCAGTGGTCATTGCATGTGTGTTCTTTCCACAAACCACATATGGATCAACCACTAGAGTCATTGCATGTGTGTTCTTTCCACAAACCACACATGGATCAACCACTAGAGTCATTGCATGTTTGTTCTTATACTAAAACCACAAACCAGCACTAGAGTCATTGCATGTGTGTTCTTTTCCACAAACCACACATGGATCCACCACTAGAGTCATTGCATGTGTGTTATTTCCACAAACCACATATGGATCAACCAGAGTCATTGCATGTGTGTTCTTTCCACAAACCACACATGTGGACCCACCAGTGGTCATTGCATGTGTGTTATTTCCACAAACCACACATGGATCAACCACTAGAGTCATTGCATGTGTGTTCTTTCCACAAACCACATATGGATCAACCACTAGAGTCATTGCATGTGTGTTCTTATACTAAAACCAACACTAGAGTCATTGCATGTGTGTTCTTTTCACAAACCACACATGGATCAACCACTAGAGTCATTGCATGTGTGTTATTTCCACAAACAAACATGGATCAACCACTAGAGTCATTGCATGTGTGTTCTTATACTAAAACCAACATGGATCCACCAGTGGTCATTGCATGTGTGTTCTTTCCACAAACCACACATGGATCAACCACTAGAGTCATTGCATGTGTGTTCTTTCCACAAACCACACATGGATCAACCACTAGAGTCATTGCATGTGTGTTATTTCCACAAACAAACATGGATCAACCACTAGAGTCATTGCATGTGTGTTCTTTTCCACAAACAAACATGGATCCACCAGTGGTCATTGCATGTGTGTTCTTTTCCACAAACCACACATGGATCCACCAGTGGTCATTGCATGTGTGTTCTTTCCACAAACCACATATGGATCAACCACTAGTCATTGCATGTGTGTTCTTTCCACAAACCACACATGGATCAACCACTAGAGTCATTGCATGTTTGTTCTTATACTAAAACCACAAACCAACACTAGAGTCATTGCATGTGTGTTCTTTTCCACAAACCACACATGGATCCACCACTAGAGTCATTGCATGTGTGTTCTTTCCACAAACCACACATGTGGATCCACCAGTGGTCATTGCATGTGTGTTATTTCCACAAACCACACATGGATCAACCACTAGAGTCATTGCATGTGTGTTCTTTCCACAAACCACATATGGATCAACCACTAGAGTCATTGCATGTGTGTTCTTATACTAAAACCAACACTAGAGTCATTGCATGTGTGTTCTTTTCACAAACCACACATGGATCAACCACTAGAGTCATTGCATGTGTGTTATTTCCACAAACAAACATGGATCAACCACTAGAGTCATTGCATGTGTGTTCTTATACTAAAACCACACATGGATCCACCAGTGGTCATTGCATGTGTGTTCTTTCCACAAACCACACATGGATCAACCACTAGAGTCATTGCATGTGTGTTATTTCCACAAACCACACATGGATCAACCACTAGAGTCATTGCATGTGTGTTCTTATACTAAAACCACAAACCAGCACTAGAGTCATTGCATGTGTGTTCTTTTCCACAAACCACACATGGATCCACCAGTGGTCATTGCATGTGTGTTCTTTCCACAAACCACATATGGATCAACCACTAGAGTCATTGCATGTGTGTTCTTTCCACAAACCACACATGGATCAACCACTAGAGTCATTGCATGTTTGTTCTTATACTAAAACCACAAACCAGCACTAGAGTCATCTAATGTGTGTTATTTCCACAAACCACACATGGATCCACCAGTGGTCATTGCATGTGTGTTATTTCCACAAACCACACATGGATCAACCACTAGAGTCATTGCATGTGTGTTCTTTCCACAAACCACATATGGATCAACCACTAGAGTCATTGCATGTGTGTTCTTATACTAAAACCAACACTAGAGTCATTGCATGTGTGTTCTTTTCACACCACACATGGATCAACCACTAGAGTCATTGCATGTGTGTTATTTCCACAAACAAACATGGATCAACCACTAGAGTCATTGCATGTGTGTTCTTTTCCACAAACCACACATGGATCCACCAGTGGTCATTGCATGTGTGTTCTTTCCACAAACCACACATGGATCCACCAGTGGTCATTGCATGTGTGTTCTTTCCACAAACCACATATGGATCAACCACTAGAGTCATTGCATGTGTGTTCTTTCCACAAACCACACATGGATCAACCACTAGAGTCATTGCATGTTTGTTCTTATACTAAAACCACAAACCAGCACTAGAGTCATTGCATGTGTGTTCTTTTCCACAAACCACACATGGATCCACCACTAGAGTCATTGCATGTGTGTTCTTTCCACAAACCACATATGGATCAACCAGAGTCATTGCATGTGTGTTCTTTCCACAAACCACACATGTGGACCCACCAGTGGTCATTGCATGTGTGTTATTTCCACAAACCACACATGGATCAACCACTAGAGTCATTGCATGTGTGTTCTTTCCAAAAACACACATGGATCAACCACTAGAGTCATTGCATGTGTGTTCTTATACTAAAACCAACACTAGAGTCATTGCATGTGTGTTCTTTTCACAAACCACACATGGATCAACCACTAGAGTCATTGCATGTGTGTTATTTCCACAAACAAACATGGATCAACCACTAGAGTCATTGCATGTGTGTTCTTATACTAAAACCACACATGGATCCACCAGTGGTCATTGCATGTGTGTTCTTTCCACAAACCACACATGGATCAACCACTAGAGTCATTGCATGTGTGTTATTTCCACAAACCACACATGGATCAACCACTAGAGTCATTGCATGTGTGTTCTTATACTAAAACCACAAACCAGTACTAGAGTCATTGCATGTGTGTTCTTATACTAAAACCACAAACCAGCACTAGAGTCATTGCATGTGTGTTCTTTTCCACAAACCACACATGGATCCACCAGTGGTCATTGCATGTGTGTTCTTTCCACAAACCACATATGGATCAACCAGAGTCATTGCATGTGTGTTCTTTCCACAAACCACACATGGATCAACCACTAGAGTCATTGCATGTTTGTTCTTATACTAAAACCACAAACCAGCACTAGAGTCATTGCATGTGTGTTCTTTTCCACAAACCACACATGGATCCACCAGTGGCCATTGCATGTGTGTTCTTTCCACAAACCACATATGGATCAACTAGAGTCATTGCATGTGTGTTCTTTTCCACAAACCACACATGGATCCACCAATAGAGTCATTGCATGTGTGTTCTTTCCACAAACCACATATGGATCAACCAGAGTCATTGCATGTGTGTTCTTTCCACAAACCACACATGTGGACCCACCAGTGGTCATTGCATGTGTGTTATTTCCACAAACCACACATGGATCAACCACTAGAGTCATTGCATGTGTGTTCTTTCCAAAAAACACATATGGATCAACCACTAGAGTCATTGCATGTGTGTTCTTATACTAAAACCAACACTAGAGTCATTGCATGTGTGTTCTTTTCACAAACCACACATGGATCAACCACTAGAGTCATTGCATGTGTGTTATTTCCACAAACAAACATGGATCAACCACTAGAGTCATTGCATGTGTGTTCTTATACTAAAACCAACATGGATCCACCAGTGGTCATTGCATGTGTGTTCTTTCCACAAACCACACATGGATCAACCACTAGAGTCATTGCATGTGTGTTATTTCCACAAACCACACATGGATCAACCACTAGAGTCATTGCATGTGTGTTCTTATACTAAACCACAAACCAGTACTAGAGTCATTGCATGTGTGTTCTTATACTAAAACCACAAACCAGTACTAGAGTCATTGCATGTGTGTTCTTTTCCACAAACCACACATGGATCCACCAGTGGTCATTGCATGTGTGTTCTTTCCACAAACCACATATGGATCAACCAGAGTCATTGCATGTGTGTTCTTTCCACAAACCACACATGGATCAACACTAGAGTCATTGCATGTTTGTTCTTATACTAAAACCACAAACCAGCACTAGAGTCATTGCATGTGTGTTCTTTTTCCACAAACCACACATGGATCCACCAGTGGTCATTGCATGTGTGTTATTTCCACAAACCACACATGGATCAACCAATAGAGTCATTGCATGTGTGTTCTTTCCACAAACCACACATGGATCAACCACTAGAGTCATTGCATGTGTGTTCTTATACTAAAACCAACACTAGAGTCATTGCATGTGTGTTCTTTTCACAAACCACACATGGATCAACCACTAGAGTCATTGCATGTGTGTTATTTCCACAAACAAACATGGATCAACCACTAGAGTCATTGCATGTGTGTTCTTTTCCACAAACCACACATGGATCCACCAGTGGTCATTGCATGTGTGTTCTTTTCACAAACCACACATGGATCCACCAGTGGTCATTGCATGTGTGTTTTTTCCACAAACCACATATGGATCAACCAGAGTCATTGCATGTGTGTTCTTTCCACAAACCACACATGGATCAACCACTAGAGTCATTGCATGTTTGTTCTTATACTAAAACCACAAACCAGCACTAGAGTCATTGCATGTGTGTTCTTTTCCACAAACCACACATGGATCCACCAGTGGTCATTGCATGTGTGTTATTTCCACAAACCACACATGGATCAACCACTAGAGTCATTGCATGTGTGTTCTTTCCACAAACCACACATGGATCAACCACTAGAGTCATTGCATGTGTGTTCTTATACTAAAACCAACACTAGAGTCATTGCATGTGTGTTCTTTTCACAAACCACACATGGATCAACCACTAGAGTCATTGCATGTGTGTTATTTCCACAAACAAACATGGATCAACCACTAGAGTCATTGCATGTGTGTTCTTTTCCACAAACCACACATGGATCCACCAGTGGTCATTGCATGTGTGTTCTTTCCACAAACCACATATGGATCAACCACTAGAGTCATTGCATGTGTGTTCTTTTCTACAAACAACTTATGGATCAACCAATGGTCATTGCATGTGTGTTCTTTCCACAAACCACACATGGATCAACCAGAGTCATTGCATGTGTGTTCTTTCCACAAACCACACATGGATCAACCACTAGAGTCATTGCATGTGTGTTCTTTTCCACAAAACCACAAACCAGTACTAGAGTCATTGCATGTGTGTTCTTTTCCACAAACCACACATGGATCCACCAGTGGTCATTGCATGTGTGTTCTTTCCACAAACCACACATGGATCAACCACTAGAGTCATTGCATGTGTGTTATTTCCACAAACCACACATGGATCAACCACTAGAGTCATTGCATGTGTGTTATTATACTAAAACCACAAACCAGCACTAGAGTCATTGCATGTGTGTTCTTTTCCACAAACCACACATGGATCCACCAGTGGTCATTGCATGTGTGTTCTTTCCACAAACCACACATGGATCAACCAGAGTCATTGCATGTGTGTTCTTTCCACAAACCACACATGGATCAACCACTAGAGTCATTGCATGTTTGTTCTTATACTAAAACCACAAACTAGCACTAGCGTCATAGCATGTGTGTTCTTTTCCACAAACCACACATGGATCCACCAGTGGTCATTGCATGTGTGTTCTTTCCACAAACCACATATGGATAAACCAAAGTCATTCCATGTGTGTTCTTTCCAGAAACCACACATGTGGACCCACTAGAGTCATTGCATGTGTGTTATTTCCACAAACCACACATGGATCAACCACTAGAGTCATTGCATATTTTTTATCTCCACAAACCACAGATGGATCAACCACTAGAGTCATTGCATGTGTGTTCTTATACTAAAACCAACACTAGAGTCATTGCATGTGTGTTCTTTTCAGAAACCACACATGGATCAACCACTAGTGTCATTGCATGTGTGTTATTTCCACAAACAAACATGGATCAACCACTAGAGTCATTGCATTTGTGTTCTTTTCCACAAACCACACATGGATCCACCAGTGGTCATTGCATGTGTGTTCTTTCCACAAACCACACATGGATCAGCCACTAGAGTCATTGCATGTGTGTTATTTCCACAAACCACACATGGATCAACCACTAGAGTCATTGCATGTGTGTTCTTATACTAAAAACACAAACCAGTACTAGAGTCATTGCATGTGTGTTCTTTTCCACAAACCACACATGGATCCACCAGTGGTCATTGCATGTGTGTTCTTTCCACAAACCACACATGGATCAACCAGAGTCATTGCATGTGTGTTATTTCCACAAACCACACATGGATCAACCACTAGAGTGATCCTCGAGTAGGCTGTTCTGCGGCATGATTGGCCACGCTTGCTCTGGACAAACTGGCATGTTGCGAGTGTTACGACTCATGATTTTAGTGGGCCATATCCCAGTGTCACGTCCCTGTTACTTCCCTTCCTCCCCGTACTTCTCTTCTTTCCCCTTGAAGCCACTTTCCCCACTTCACTTCCATCCTTCCGTAGCCGCAAGCCGACGACATCCACCAATTCTCCGGTCGCTACCTTCATGGTAAGAAATCATTTTACAAGCTTTTGAACTTATCCTACACATTCCCGCTATTCGCCAATCTAACTGCTGATCTTTTTTCTGATTTCTCGATGAACTTCAGTTGTGGCAGATGTGGGAGCCCAAGAATCTGGAGATCCTCGCGCGCAACTTCGCAGCGGCGTTCCCTCTCGTGTGCTTCCACCTAGGATGCTTTCGCCGTTACTCCTACCGTGAGCTCCCGCTCCACGAGCTCACAGGTGCTCAAGACGCGCGCGCCGCGTGAGCCGGGCTGCAACTACACCGGCCCGCCGGCAGAGCTCGTCGTCCACCTTGCAGATGGGCACTTGATCGAAGTGATTAGGATCTCTTATGGGCAAGCCCAACTTCTCCAAGAGCAGGTGTCGTTCAGTGACTCAGCATGCCGCCTGCTAATTTTCCAGGGGGGACAGCTCTGTTTTCATCTTGACCATCACCGCCGGTGTTCCGAGAACCAGAGCCAGGCCCACCGTCATGGGTGTCGTATGCGTCAGGTCGGTCTCGTGCGTCTAGCCCGTATACACGGTGCGCATGTGGGCGAACGCCCAGCCGCCATCGTCGGATAGCATTCTTGTGCTAGCCGAGGCGCCGAGCTGCCCGACGCTGCGGGAGGTGGAGTATGTGGACCTAAGGTCGATCCTATGCGTGCCATCTCAGTACCTTGTCGGTGCTGGACCGAACAGGCAGATGCATTTCTACATTTGTATCGAGAAGACCGGCGCACAAATGTAGTACTTTGTGTCGTGCTATCGTTAGACTTAAGCGATGCTTCTCACGTGCTTAGAGCATACGTGTTGTGTGAATGTACCCCAGTTGTAGTTTTCAGTACTCCTTAATACTTCGACGAGTTATTATATTGGTCTAATCAGCTTGTTGTTCTCACGTTGCAAAGTCCGCTTGCTCTGGACAGACCGGCAATACCGTGTGCTCCTGCTCCCGCATGTCAATGTCACGTGTTCCGAGGGCCCACCTGCCAGTGTCCTTCCCCTCGAAGCCACTGTCCCAACTTCTCTTCCATCCTGCCACTCCCGTCCGATGGTTGTAATCTGATGATTTTCGTTCGATTGTTTACAAGTAATCTACGTTGATAATGCAACATGAAAATGGCACAGACACAATTTCTAAAGTGGAAGCACTCACCGGCTGCTATTGCACACATTTCTTAATATAGCTCGACAACCACATTACAATAATTGTACTCGCAGTAAACACAACCAAAATTGCAACCATCCTAAACAACATCTAAACCCACATCACACAGCTGTCATCGGAGTCCACCTCGATTGGTAACACCGCCGTGCCCTTCCCGGCGACATCCACTCCCGCCTGTGGCTTGCCCTTTGCCAAGGAGGCAACAATGGCATTCTGCACAGCTTCGTCCCCGTTGCCCTCCACATCGGAATCGACAATGATGAAGGTGACGAGGTTGGCATGGACCGAGAGCCGTCACGCCTGGTGGCTCCTGCTCGAGCTTGACGCTGCATCAGTCCTTCTACAGGTAGGAGGGGCCGAGCTCGCATACGTAGCGTCGTCGCTCCTCTCAAGAAACCATGGCCATTTGATACTGCGACGGTAGGATATTAGGGTGGATCCGCCATGAAGCCCCACCGAAGCGGTGGAGCGGATGGATCCGGCGTGAGCCATGACAAGTTCCTAGGAGGGAGTAAGATTGTGGGCCAGCGTGTATGGTTCTGAGCAAGACCTCCCAAAGGATATGTACAAGCAAGGTACCAAAAAATTTCGTCCAATGCGTGCGACAGGGCTTTTGAACCATGAAGGCGCGAGTTTCTTTTGACAAGTCCACACGCTAGGTCCCCCACCTGTCAGCCGAATGTGGATGGTAGGATTCTGCCCGAGTTATTAAGTAGGGATAAATCACGCTTCACCACTACCCTGACATCCAAAGGCTCCTCTTTCTTCTGCCCTCGCTCCCCTTGCTCATGGCTCGCAGCTTGTGCAGTTCGTCTCGGGCGGAATCAGGGTCGGCTCAACGCCGTCAGGCGGGTGCCTCCATCAGGTACCGGAGGGCGCCCTACGATTACTACCCCGATATGCTGTGTTTGTGTGGTGAGAAGATGCCGAGATGGATTTCGTGGACCGACAACAATACTGCAGGAAAATTCAGCAACTGCAGCATTAGAGCGGTAAGTTCCTACTATAGGTACAATGGTAACCCGGATCCGGAAAGCATAATGTAATTCTTTTTTTTTGTTTCCTTCGATCTACTATGCAGGAAGGGAGGAGGACTGGTTGTGACAAGTTTGTGTGGATCGAAAAGTCACTGACAGGTTTTCACAAAGAGCTTGTTCAGGATCTGCGTGATGCTGTGTGGGACAAGAAAGAGGACATTCGTGCGATGGAGCGAGAGATCCAGGAGCTTCGCCAGGTGCAGGGGAGGCAGGGGCAGGGAGGTGGTGAGACAGACGGGCTCAAGATTAGGCCAGATAGTGGACACAATTTCCTCATTATCTGGGCATTATCTGTTGCATTTGCAGTTTATGTTGCCATGTCGTTGTCCAGCAGCTGAATAAGTTGCTGCTTCATGGAGTGTAGCGGCCAGCTTAAGAAATTGTTTTCCAGCCCAGAAACTTATCATAAGTGTAATGCCAACAACAGGGATTTATTAAGCGCCTATAAATAAATCACGTCTATGCCACTAACACCCATCTATTTTGGAGAGGATTTAACCGCTCAGCTATCGCGATTGTTCAGATAGTAGTGGCACAGTCACAGTTTTGGATTCAACTAGTGGCCTCAGCCGTATCAAATCCTAAAGTCGCGATACATTTTACTGCTAGTACGAGAGGCAGATTGTTTCGCCCGACAAGTTCCACGCACACAGCTCTAGAGTTTAACCGAACTACATATATAGGTTTTAGTTCAATACATCATTAGGCTGCTACACTGCTAGCCCTCTTTCTCTGCTTGGGTGCCAACTTTCTTCCTCTTTCCTTCACGTACACTGGCTTCTTCATTTCCTGCCTTCTTCCTCTTCCTGGGTGCCAATTTTCTTACCTTCACGTACCCTGCATCTCTGGGCCGAGGGAAGTCGGGCCAATCAACACCAGAATCTTGTCCGGCATCATCACTCCACTCGTTTTGGTTTTCTTCCCGCAGCAAAATCACTGAGTCGGCTGTCTTGTTTCTTACCTTGCGCTTCTTGTAAAAAAACAGTACATGGATTACTACCTTATATCTACAGACTATAAACAATTTTTTTGTGTGAATGTACCATCTCATACCTAGGTTTGGGAGCATTAAGGGGACATCCAGTTGCTCTATGGCCTATAAGATGGTAGGTCTTGCATCTGTTTTTGCCCTTCTTTGTAGCACAGAAAGCCGAACCCTTCTTCTCGAGAAAATTCTTAAACCTATTCACCTAGGCTCTTCCTCTTCCCCTTTTTGTAACTGGCTGGCAAAGCTCGAAAGACAGTTGGACTTGAGGCCACTGAGATGGGTCTGTACATGGCTCGACGGATCCAGCATACGCAGCTCTGAACTTTTCCATAGAGTAGTAGTCTGACAAATACTGATCCAAATGTGGTAGAGTTGTTTTCTTCAACAAGAAGGCCAAGGCGTGGTCGCAAGGTTTCCCGGTATGCTGCCACTCTAAGCAGGTGCATTCTCGCAGCTAGATGTTCACAACATCCCTTTTGCCACTCTTGGACATATCGACCACCTCACAGCTTCTATTGGTTGACGGGAGAACCTTAAGATGAGCAAGTCCCCGGCTTCTCTTGTGCAGTTGCTATACAACAGGCAGTAGCATATGTCCTCTAAGTCTCCTACTGATCTCTCTCCTTATATTTAACAGCTTCATGATCATACCACGTATGCTGTCCATCAAGATATGAACAGGACGCACTTTTATGTCCTTCACCCAGTTGTTCAGGCATTCTGCAAGGTTGTTGTTTATGTAATCAACTTTGATGTCAGGGTTGAATTGACTCCTCTTCCATATCTGCGAATGATGGATGGCTAAGTACTCTGGAAGTTCAGGGGCTTCAGCAAAAATCTTGCTCATGAAATAATCGCTGCTACTAGGTTTGTAAACTCTAGCAGCAGGAAACATGTAACGAAATACGCTGCCTGCGTAGTGTGAGTACAAGTTGAGCATCATATGGGCATGGCATTCTCTACCTTCACTGGGAACACCTCCTTCATCGCATTCGGCCCTTTGTATGCATCCGTGGATATAGCCAATGGATCCATGTGGCCTATTGATCTCTTGAGCTGCCTCATAAACTAGACCCGCTTTTCCTCCGCTTCGCTTTCAAACAGCCCAAATGCCACCGGGAACATCCAAGTGACCATCAAGTGTTGTGGCGATGGCAGCCTTTCCATTTGCCGCTTAGGGCGGTTGTCTACACTCGACACGGCTCTGACCTCCCTTGAATCCATCGATGCAAGGTTTAAGCGCCATGAAAAATCTTTTGAAATATATTTTACCACCTTCTGATTCGGTGTCAATCTCAAAAACACTCCCCGGACACCTAGCTTATACCTCCGCCTTGAAGTTGTACAACATCCTGAAGCTATTGGTCCAATCCCCGTGCAAGACCCCTAGAGCTTTCTCTTTACCTTTCCAAACCGTGTAATACGGAAGGACAATGTTGTATTTAGAACTGAGGCTAGACTGAATATTCTTTGCGGTCTCCTTAGGGTATTTTAGTATGGACATTGCATAGCCACCCACTCCATATCAGCCATTGAGGATTTCAGTTTGCTTCCTGTCGGACACATGTGTGCAGGGCCCATTCTGTTCACCTGCAACACAGATTCATTTAAAAGATAAGCAGAGTCGACTAGTTGCCAGAAAGATATCGCACATCAATTGTAGTTATAGAGTGAAAAGATAGAGAGTTCTAATGGTTTGCTGCATTCATTTCCCCAATACCCTAATTGTAGTCGACGCAGGTAAGGATCTTGCTGTGATCCTCCATGGACAATGTACCTTGGCCCGTCCATTCATCCATGTTAACTTGCAAATGGCCTCATACCTCTCGGGAGAGTTCTTCAGTCGATAAACGTCGAACTCCCCCTTGATACAAAAATGCCGGAACGACATCCTGAACTCATGCATGCTCTTGAACTCGATGCCGACCGAAATTATAGGATACTCGTGGTCATGTTTCATTTCTTCTACTTCAACACCCAAATCATCGACTGGAATAGCAGCCTCATCGTTAAGTTCCTTGTCTATTTCATCATCACCAGATTCTTGATCCTCTATAGTGCCTGCTTCTTCATCTGATTCAGAATCTTCGTCATCGTCTCTAATGCCTAGTACTGCACACATCATATTGACTCCCATGGGTGGGGCTGCACCATCGTCTCCACCCGGATGGATAGGAACATTGCCCCAGTCCACCTCACCGGCAACTCTGTTTTCTCCAAGACACTCGGTTGGTTGTGCTACAACCACATGGGTCCGTCTTACGTTTACATGCATCCCAGGTACTTCAGTGGACAAACAACAGTCAGAATCAATTTCATCTTGAGTGTACAGAACCCTCTTGCTCTTCTTGTGTACATCCTCCTTCCTGATGTAATCTTTCCTGATGGTATCGGTAGGGCTTGACATCCGCGTTCTATTCCCCATCGAACTAGGCCTTTTGCTACCGCTCTTGGGTGTGATCTCCTTACTGCCTCCCCTCACGGGTGTTGGCTCTAGGGTGCTGGCATTATTGCCTGACCTCTGCGGCGTGTTCTTCTTCGAATTAGCCCTTTTGCTGCTACTATTGGGCGTGTTCTCCTTCGTGCTGGCATTATTGCCTGACCCCAGCAGCGTGTTCTGCTCCAAATTAGCCCTTTTGCTGCTACTATTGGGCGTCTTCTCCTTCGTGCTGGCATTATTGCCTGACCTCAGCAGCGTGTTCCGCTCCAAATTAGCCCTTTTGCTGCTACTATTGGGCGTGTTCTCCTTCATGCTTGCATAATTCCCTGACAGTGGCGTGTTCCACTCCAAATAGTGTTTTTTCTACTCCCACTTGGTGGGTAGCCTCCGTGCTGGCCATCTTCGCCTCTTTGCTACCACTCCTGGGAGTGTTCACCACCGTGCTAGCCCTCTTAGCGTTTTTGTTGCTACCGTTCGGTGTGGAATTTTGACTGGATCTCAGGGGTGTACTCTGCGGCATGGTGCCTTTTGTCGTGTGACTCTTGGGCGTCCTCTTCTCTGGCGTGGTCTCCTTGGTGACGTTCTTCTTCACGGTGGCCTTTCTGGGGATGCTCTTCCTGCTCCTCTTTATGATTCTCCTCTGTAAGACTCTCCTCTGTTCGAAGCCACCCTCAGTCGCACCTGCCCCAGTGATGCTATGGATCAGGTCATGCATGCCTTCTAAAAGTCCATCTCTATTATCGAGTTCCAATTCCTCTCCAACCGTGAGCACTACCAAGTGCAAGTAAACTTCACCTCTATAATGTTTCCTTGTAAATGGTACGACTAAATCCCTGGTATCTTTCACTTCGATAGCCTTTTTGCTCCTGTAACCATAATATAACAAACGTGCTTCCTGGGAGGACCCCCACATCACCTTCACACGTAACGATGCCATCAGGTCAGATAAATCTACCACTTCAGGGTCGTATCTGCCAAGGATTACATCAAACTCATCATAGAATTTTTCTGTGCGATCATATAATTTTGCAGTATAATCCGCGACACTGATACGAACGATTACTTTGCCATCATCAGGTTCTTCAGGATAGAAACCTCCGAGAGGTTCGAGAGATGGAGCGGCACCATCAGACCTAGCCCCAATGCCACCGCCGCCATCACCAACGTCATCGTTAGCTGGATCAACCTCGGTGGAAGTACCATGACCAGGAGCAAGGCGAGGGCCCCTTCTAACGGCAGCCACAATAGGATCAGCTGCTGCCATTCCACCTCGACGATCAGGAGCAGTTCCCACAACAGAAGTGTTTCAAGTGCTAGCAGAGTCCAGACCATGAGCTGGATTCAGACCAGCAGCTCGCTAAACCCGAGCACGGGTTCGAGGAGGAGAGAATGGTTTAGTCTTTGCAACAACAGTGGGGCAGCCTTAGGAAGCCTTAGTTTGCTCAACAATGCGAGATTGGGTCAATCGTCGGATCAACAACAACACGAGGACGACCAGTACCAGCAGATTCCAGAGCACGGGTTTGCACAACTTGAGGACAGTTTCAAGGAGGAGCAGCACACAAGGCGGCGGTCTTGGCAACAACAGCGGGGCAGCCTCTGGACGCCTTAGTTTTCTCAACACCGGCATGGATTGGGTGAGCAGCAGCTGCAGCAACACGGGCATGGGGACGGGGACGACCAGTACCAGCAGATTCTAGAGCAGAGTTTTCCACAACGGCAATACGGGGACTCCTACGAGGAGGTTGCCTGACAGAAGCATGTAGCGGATGAGGAACCACATTTTGCTCAACAACAGTAGGGGTTCGAGTTAGACCTCCCTGTCCAATAATAGCTGGGCGACTCCCAGTAGCATGAGCTTCCTCATCCCACTACAAGGAAACAACCTATCTGTGGCGCATGAAAAGGGGACTTCTGTGGCGCATATCTTTGTCGCCACTGTTACCTTGCCACTGATAACTACTTCCTGTGGCGCATATGGATATGCGCCACAGAAGTTCCAGACTTCTGTGGCGCATTGCTTCATATGCGCCATAGGAAGAACTTCTGTGGCGCATTTACGTGTATGTGCCACAGATATGCCATGCGCCACTAACTATATAATTATATGCGCCACTGATTGTGTAACATGTATTCGAAGTAAAATATTTTCCTGGTGTATAATCAGGTATTTATATAGGATTTATACAGTATTTATCCAGATGAGTATAAAATACATTGCACAAGTAGTAGATGCATGAAAACCGACATATATATAATACAAACACTTAGAGCCCGATTGAGATACATATATAGTGTCAAGTGCCAAATTTTTACACAAGCGCCGAATACAAAGTTCATATCATCTTACACTAGGATCAAATAGAATACAACTGTGATAATGGTGAGCAAGAGCATTAGCCCGACCAATATCTTCATCCGGTTCTTCTTCCACAAGTGGTTCCTCCACTTGGCTATCGCCTCCTCTCTAGTCGCATATCCTTTGTAGATGTTGCCGCTGAATTTGTTCACTTGTTTGTGGCAATCCTCCCACTCCTCGTAGACTCCTGGAACCCTACCCATGTACACCACATACCACCTCGTCGCCATCTCTATAGACGACAAGGCATATTAGTAAAAATACAACAAAAAGAATGAATAAAGGGTTCACATCCATATATATATATGTTCATAGAATATAAAACAAAGGATCCATAAACCTAAAAGTTAGATCATCATAGAAGCAATAAGTTCAATGACACCACGACCAAAAGGTAGTTTAAGTCTAACAACAATGACCATTTCGACCACGAGATAGTAAAGTTTATGACACACACACACACTAATACAGCAGGCGTCCATCAAGAATATACACACACTGGATCATGCTAGAGGCACACATCGATCATGATGAAGACTTCCTCTTCTGGATCGGCTTCGGGAACGGTAGATAGCCCTCTTTCGTCATCCACTTCCTTGTGTCACCCTGCTTATGGAGGCGTTCTTCGATCTCCCTCTTACTCAACCCTCTGGCTTGTTGTAGGGCACCGCCCCTTGTGTTGACATCTTCAATGATGATTTGCGACAACTTCATCTGAATGTGATGGAAGTCTTCTCTAAGATCAGCATCGTCGATTTTCACAAAAGTTTCGGCCCATCCTCGGAGACTAGATGGCAGCATTAGGTTATGGCAATCCTGAACATAGCCTTTAAGGTGATGGAGGACGTAGAAGGCCTCCTTGGCACCAGAAGTCGACTGCTTGACGCAGGGGAAGTCGAGAACATGCTTGAACACGTGTTTTCCATCCTTGATACATTCCCCCCTATCTACGAAGGTGTATCCCTTCTTGGTGTAGCCCTCGAGAGCCTCATTGAGAAAACCCCTTATTCTGGTTTAGTCTTTCTTCTTCGTCAAACTCCCCGAGTCGAAATACGTGGCTAGCGAATACCTCAGGAAAAGGACGATGAGTGTGAAGTATTTGTCTCTACGCAACACAATTGGAACGGAATGTTGGAAAAAGAGCAAAGGAAACAAATCTATAAGAAATGCATAAGTTACGGTGACGATGAGCGAGTGTGTGTACTTACTCGAGAAAGAAAGGCAAAAGAAGTGTGCCCTTCCTCTTGTTGTCCACCATGAACTTCTCGAGGTACGACGTCGCCTTGGTCCGTGTCTCTGATCCTTCGACCAACTGGTTGTCCCGCATGTAGTAGGGATCCACTATCGTGATTTCCGGGGTACTTTCTCTCTTGATCGTGAGCGCCAGATTGAGCGCGTATAGGCGGACCAAGTTATAGTCCAGCCGTTTCATGAGAAACAGCTTGAATATGTCCTCGAACGCTATGAAGAATATATCCGTGGGGGGTTCATCGACGAAGCCCACGTCCAATGGCACCTTGGCCGTGAAAACCGGGTAATTTGGATCTTCGTCTTTAAGAAGGAGGGCCTCTAGTGTCTTGACACCCTCGTGCAATGTTAACATGGCTCCAACCGCAATGTGGATCATATCCAGAGTCAATATCGGATCACCAGCTACATGCACTCGGGGCAAGCCAAATTGTGTGGATGGTACGACGACGGCATCCTGACCCCGGATCCTCTTCGGAAGAGGCTGGCTCGCACCCTTCTTATTATTATTATTACCTCTCTTCCTGTCATGCTTCTTCTTCACAATGTCACCATCGCCATCCGCTCATCGACCGCTTTTGAGTGTGTTGGGGCTGAAAACCAATCCCGGTTTCTCTTGTGGTGGATCGGCGGCCGGAGGCGTCTCTTGAGAAAGACCATGGAAGACCAGGCGCTGCGTGCATGTATTGGGCCAACCAGCTTGATGGTTGTCGCGAGCTGCAAAGGGTTCTTCATCCATAGAAGGCATATACAATCCTTTGGCGGCGGCGGTGTTGATGAAGTCATCAACGTTGACCAATTCATCATCATCTTCATGGGTGCCATCATGTGGTGGTGGTAGCGGGGGCGACGGCGGTTGCGGCACAACGTCTTTGCCATGTGGCGGTGCACACGCTGCCAAGAGTTGATGGTGACGGCTAGTGGTGGCGACAACGGCGGCTACTGGCTTCCGAGGTGGTGGTCGGGCGATGATCGGTCGAGAGGTGGCGCCGGTGCTCCCCCCCCCGCAAGACGAATCTGGGTCTTCGGCCATGTCAAGGGCCAGTTGTAGCATTCCCCAAGGGTCTTGTGTTCGTCGGCTCCCTGAGGTTGAAAGGGGGGTCCATGTCGTCGCACCAGCAACACCGAGCCAACCTGACCTCATCACGCCACCATCCATTGGATTGTTGTGCATCGTATGCTCGGCCGGTTGTATAAGAGTGCCCTTGGCAACATCCTTCAACTCACCGCTGACATCTTTAAGCAGGAGTACGCAAGAAGTGTCCTGAGGCAAAAACATGTTGTTGGGCTTCATGAGATGGCAACAGTCATGCATCAAAGGCATAAAGGAGATGACGTGCACTAACTAATTAGTTGCCTTGGTGATGGCGTGGATCTCGGCTAATGTAGAGACACGGCCTATGCCGGCGGCCGGCCTATCATCATCTGCAATCTCCCGCTCGGGTGCCTCACGAAGCACCACCACCGTCGGCTGCGCCTTATTGGTATCTTTGGCGGGAGGGGGCGTCGGTGTGACCAAAACGAGGGGCTGCGTCCCGACGTTGACGGCCGACGGGGTCACCAGGTCCGGCGACACGGTAACATTGATGCCCGAGTTGCTGCCGCTTAAGCTGGGCAGATGTATCGGCCCCTGTTGACCTCCCGCATTCCAAGCAGTAAGCCCTCGAAAAACTCAGGAGGGAACATCGAGCGGAGCTTCTCTTCCACTAACTTGTCCACCATTTTCTGGTCCACTGCCTTCTCCTCCAGTGTCTGCACCTTCATCTTCAGGTCTGCAACAGCGGCTTTATCCCGGTTCTTCCTCTCCCTTCTTTTCTTGGCGTCCTCTTTGTAGAACTGCTTGAACTTCATGCTCGTACCGAAGCCGGACACACGGCCAGCTGAGGAGAGCGGCAACCCCTTGTCCCTCTTCTTGTAAGCATTGGTCGCCCTATTGAAAACCGTGTCCCACGGCTCCGCCAAATCCTAGGACGACTCTATGGCAGTAGCGTTTAGTTCCTCCTCCTGCAGAGACAAGGAAAGGTGAACCCATTTAGATTCTTGGCTTCATTATCTTAATTAGAACGCAATAGACTTGAGATCGGCGATAAATTCCTTACCAGATTCTTCTCGAATTCCTTCACCTCCGTATCGTCAGTGATGAACTCCCCTGTTTCCTTGTCCAGGTAGTAGCGGGCCCGAACAAATTGCCTAAGCTGCAAGTCCGTGATTTTAAGCCAAGGGTTGTCTTTACCAAGGTGTTCAAGCTCGGCGTCCTCCTTGTCCCAAATGGCATGTTTCCCCCTGTAACCGCCACTTCCAAGGTGGTGGTTACCTATGTTCTGTTCCCGCATACTCCTTCCCCATTGAGTCCATTTTATAGCATCAGCGGTAGCTATATCCGCCTTGAATATCCTAAACTCCTCTTCGTCGAGCATCGGATTTTTCTTACTAATAACCTCCCAGCTTTCACCTTTGTCAATGCTATTCTTAACCCGGGTTTTCCAGCTGCTCAAGGCGTTGCTCATCTTTGTGAGGGCTAGTTTGTTCACCGGGTTCTTTCTCTCGAGGTTTCTAAACTGCTCTGGGAATCTGTATCACTTGTGAAGCTTCTTAAGGAGGTTATCGACCAAAGCTGCATGGTCAGCATGTCTGATGTACTTCGTGTTGATCGACATGCTTTCCCGGACGATGCACCCGAGTTGCAGGCCGTACCCTTTAGCAATCGCCTCTAGCGCAATGGGTTGGCCACTTTCTGTGACCTCAGTGAACTCATCGCAGACGGTGGTGAGAACTGGCACCTTCCGCTCCTTCTTTTCATTCTTCTTCTTCTTCTTCTTCTTCTTCTTCTTCGAAGTAGCCGGGTTGCCGCTACCGCCATCCGTGCGCTCGCCGCCATCGGTGCGGGCGCTGCCATCGGTGGTGTCATCCTCTTCGCAGCCGCCTTCACTAGTTCCATCGTAGTCGTCTTCGTCCCCCTCGTAATCAGGATCTCCGCCCTCATTGTCCCCAGCAGCTCTGGCGACGGTCACCTCCTCCTCCGGTGGTGGTGTCATCCTCATCGCCTCCTCCTCCTCCTGTTGGGACCCCCGCCAGAATGACTGGTTGGCCTGTCTAGCTTGTTCTTCGACGCTGATCATGTGCTTAGAAGGGCTAGACTCGTTGTTGCCCGACATGTTTGCACTACTCTATTAAAAAGAGGCAAAAAGTTAGCACAAATCTCGGCCGAAAAATTCGGCATGACCTTTGCTAATTTCTCGACCTAGGAGTGCCCATTTCTCAACCGAAACGGAAGTGAATCGACACTTCGGGAGAAATGGGTAACTCATATGAAATCCCTGCAAGACAAAACACCCCATCCCCATATTGACAGCCCCATCCCCATATAGCATCACCATATAACAACACCATATAGCAGCACCATATAACAACACCATATAGCAGCAAGAAAACAGCCCCAGCCCCCATCCATAGCCCCAACAGTAGTAATAACCATATAGTACCAATATTTGTAGTAACAGCGGCACCATATAGTAACAACAGCACCAATCACTATACTGAGACCAGGATTTAGGTTGTTCTAGCAATCTCATACAAGGTTATGGGTTTGAGTGTTGGTCATTACAGTAGGCATCGGCAATTAGCAAGGTTAATGCCAAATTAGGTTCTACTAGCTATTGGTTATACTTCAGAAACAATGAATATGACTTTGATTTAAAATAGTAAAAAACAAGAGGAAAATAGGATGAACTGATCACCAACAAAGTAATTTTACTTTCAGTATAGCATTCCTTGCAGCTATGATTCCTACTTACAAAGCCACCATGCAAACAATTCAGTATAGCATTCCTTAAGGAGTTGTGACTCCTACTTACAAAGCCACCATTCAAACAATTCAGTATAGCATTCAGCTATGACTCCTACTTACAAAGCCACCATGCAAACAATTCAGTATAGCCACCATGCAAGCTTGCAACGATAATGTTGAACAACAAATAAGGAGTTTTTTTGGTACCTCTCAAAAGAGACCACTCCACTCTTGACTAACATATTTCACTGCTTAAATTCCAAGACAGAAGATAGTTTGGGCCAATCACCTTCTTATGAATTTGCAATAAAAAACACACAGAAATATGACCCAATCTGTGACTAGATTCACAACCAGCAAGTGGCAACTCAACATCATATATCCCCACCCACATTTGCATCTACAAAATTTCCGAATACAACAAATTATATAGCTATTCTCTGTGAATTTAGAACAGATACAACATTGTATAGTATTTATAGAAGTACTATAATCCTCACAGCACTGAAATAACACAAATCTCTCATGCAAACAGTAACATATCAAAACCACCTCTTCAGGCTACCTCTATGTTTTCCTTCATACAACTGGGTATATTTGTTCCCTAATGACACCGCTCATCCATACAACTGGGTCTATGTTTTACCTCTGTGTTTGTCATTAGAAGCTTATGGCTTATGTGGACAAGCTTATGGCTTATGTGGTCATACAAACAACTGCACAAAAATGCCCTACTGCACAAAAACTGCTACTACACAACACTATCTGAGCAAAATCAACACTAACAAACCTACTACTACACAAAAATGCCCTACTGCCCAAAAACCTACTGCACAACCCTCTCTGCACAAAAACCTACTACTGCACAACAATATCTGAGCAAAATAAAAAATGCCCTACTGCACACACACTATCAACATTTCCATTTCAGAGCAAAATCAAGTACATGTGATTACCTTGCAGCGTGGATGGTGGGCAGCCGGTGGGTGAGTCTTGGGGGGGCCCGGGGGGGGGGGGGGGGGGGGGACGAACCGTGCGAGAACTTGCTGCAGTGGTTGATGACGACGAGGGTAGCAGGCTCCGGCGTGGCGGCTCCTCCTCCACGGGTTGCAGGGCTGCTCCTCCTCCACGGGTTCGTTGGGCGGCTCCTCCTCCACTGGTTCGCCGAGCGGATACTCCTCCACGGGCGGATCCTCCTCCGGCACGGCGGTGGCTAGGGCTTCGGCGATGAGGGTTTGCACGCGGGCGACAGAATTTTGGCTAAGTGTTATGGATCGAGAGGAGAAAGGGGGGTTAGAGGGAGAGGCCGAACCGTCTATTTGGCTAAGTGTAAAAGTTCTGTGGCACATTCCCATGGAACTTCTGTGGCGCATTCTGTGGGAATGTGCCACAGAACTTTTGGACATAGTACAAAAAAGCGTGGCATCATTGTATGACAAGATCCGATACTTGTCCTAGTGGTCTTGCTCGCTTGTTTCACTGGGCAGCGTGTTCAATCTCGGCTGTCTCACACATTTTTTTTCTTTTTTTTTAAATATTTTTAATTACATACATATGCATATTTATTAAAAAGAGTAAGAACATATATACATATATGCATATTTATTCACATATGCATATTTATTCAAAAAAAGTAAGAACATATACATATATGCATATTTATTCAAAAAAAGCAAGAACACATATGCATATTTATTCATACATATATATTTGTGTGTTTGCTTGTCACCAAAAACTAATACACCACACGAATTAATACACCAAAAAGTCACACAATTGCTAGTGTCTCTTCACAATCTTCTTGCCCTTTTTCGTCTCGGTTGAATATTTTAGCCCGTGCACTTTGAGATTTCTTCTTGTGAATGGACAACCTTTAGTAGGCAGTGTGGTCTTTCTTCTTACTTTAGTAGTAGTAGGCATGTCGAAGTACTTGTCGAATTCCTCTTCGATCTTCGGGTCGCCGTTTTTGTCGAAGTTTTGCTCGTTGGCGGCTCCTTCCATTCCGATGATGCTCCTCTTGCCCCTCCTAACTACAACACGGTTGGGCTTTGACGGGTCGGTAATAAAAAAGCATTGATCAACTTGGCTAGCGAGTACCCAAGGCTCATTTTTTGCGGAGGCGTTCTTTGTTGATTTGGCATCTGGTATAATCATTGTGGTGAAATAGCGGCCTTCTTTTTCCATGTTCTTGGCCCATCTAACACAAAACATCGGTACGATCTCTCCAAAGTAGTCGAGCTCCCATATCTCCTCGATCCTTCCGTAGAATCTTTCCATCACAGTAGTCTCGTCATCAGCAAAGGATAACATAGTTACTCCTGAGTTTTGATATTCACTATTCTTGTCCTTTTCCTCGGTGTAGAATGTGTAACCGTTTATGTCGTATGACTGATAGGTCCTTAGGTTGTGCCCTGGGCCCTGCGACAAGGTGAATATGACTTTTTGATCTTCCATAGAAGGCGTCTGTGGGGGATTGTCCAGTTGCCTTTTCTTGAACCAACCCGTGAAGCTGGAGTTGTGCTCTCTGGTTACGTCTCCCTTCTTCCTCGACCGGCCCTGGTCGACGATTCGCCGATTAAGCTTTCAGGTTTTCACCCAAGGGCCGACCACTTCAATGTGTTGTAGCGCGACTCGGTGTGCCCTTTCAAAATCAGTGCGTCGACCATCAATGCCGACATGTAGTGAGCAGCAGCCCTCGCGGTGACCATATCCACCGAGCCTGCCGAGGTGCTTCTTTGTGGGTATTCCAACATCCTTGTTCTTGGTGGTTAGATAATTCTGGCAGAATGAGATGCACTCGTAGATCAGAAAGCCCTTGGCTATGCTTCCATCTAGACGAGACCTGTTGCGAACGAATCCTTTGATGACACCGTTTAGCCTTTCAAACGGCATCATGTTGTGCAGGAATGTCGGCCTGAGCTGGATGATGTCGTCCACGACATGTACAAGCAGATGCACCATGATGTCAAAGAATGCGGGCGGGAAGTAAATCTCAAGCTCGCATAGTATCATCACGATCTCTTCCTGTAGCCTATTGAGCTGCTTCACACCGATCGACTTCCTAGATATGACGTCGAAAAAGTTATAGAGGCCAAACAACGTCTCACGGACATGCTTGTCCATTATCCCACGGATCGCAACATGGAGTATCTGCACCTTCAGCACGTGACAGTCGTGAGACTTCATACCGCTGAACCTCTTCTCCGCCACGTCCAGATATCTGCTTATCTTCCCCGAGTAACCGTGGGGAACTTTCACTCCTAAGAGGCACTTGAAAAACTGCTCGAGCTCCTCCAGACTCAGAGTGAAGCAGGAAGCGCGAAGCACCACCTCATTCTTATTAACTCTTTTGCGGCGACCTTGAGTCCCTTCCTGATGATCATCATCATCATCACTATCAGGGTACTGAAGATCTTTCTTTATGCCAAGCAATATAAGGTCCTTTCTTGCTTTCGGCCCATCCTTCGTCCTCTCCGGCATGTTTAGTAGAGTGCCAAGCAGACTCTCGGTAACATTCTTCGTGATGTGCATTACATCGAGGCTATGGGGAGTGTGAAGGACCTTCCAATACGGCAGGTCCTAGAAAACAGACCTTGCTTTCCATACACCCAGCAGCGGCTTTGTCTTCGATCGTTTTTTCCAGGCGCAGGGCAATCTACCCAATTATTCAAAAGCTCCTCGATTTCTTTGCTGCTCCTCGGACGCGGGGCTCTTTCGAGCTCGTCCTTACCATTGAACAGGTCACCACGTTTTCTCCACGGGTGATCCATGCGAAGCCACTTTCGAGTACCTTGGAACACGGTTTTCGAAGACCCGGGATCCCTTGGTAGCTGGAGATGCGGTGTCTCATCCATGCACTTGACGCATGCATTGTGTCCGTGGTTCACCTGGACCGATACATATGCATAACCAGGATAGTCCTGCACGGTCAATATTCCTCAGATGGAAATATTCCTTAGTGTAGGCGTCCCACGTACGGTCCGGCGTCTCCCACAAGTTGGCTAACTCCTCTCTCAATAGCCCGAGATACAGATGCATATCGATACATGGTTGTTTCGGCCCCTGAATAAGAATGCTCATGTGTACATACCTTTGCTTCGTGCATAGCCACGGGGGGAGGTTGTATGGCCATACAAACACGGGCCAGGTGCTATGCGTATACTCGTTTCCAAAAGGATTGAGTCCATCGGTGCTCATACCCAGCTCGACGTTCCTTGCATCGCCTCAACTGTTCGAACTCGATGTCTAATGCGCTCCATCGCTAGCGCCTCAAGGGTGTGTCGATCTTCCTTTCTCTGGATCATCTTCGGTTTCTCTTCCGTGTGCCATTGCATGAGCTTTGCTTCCTTAGGATCTACGAAATATCGCTGCAGACGAGGTGATAGGAAAGTACCATACCACTTTTCGAGGAACTTTCTTGTTCCTCTCTTGTACCGTCCTTGGCCACACACCGACAAGTGGTTCTATCCGCTGCATCTGCTCCGATAAAGTGCGCAATCATTGATGCATGCGTGGTATTTAATGTGTGGTAGGTTGAGAGGCACACGATTTTCTTGGCCTCCTCGATACTTGTTGGCAATGTGTTCCCTTAGGAAGTCGGTCGTACAAGATTCCATGTTCGCGTTGAAGCTCACATCGTCCATTTGTGCTCGCCTTCATCTCTAGAGTCTTGAGCGTTACACTCAAACGTATCCTCGGGCGACACCGTGATACAATGGAGTCATCTCGTCTACCTCCATTTGGGCCAGCTTGGCTTTCTCTCTGGCTGCAGCTTTGTCATTGCTCGTCTCCTTGAGGAGCAGTTCTTGAACATGAGGGTCCTGTAAGATCAAAGTTAGCAGCGTCTGTGTGTTTGCGTCTTCTCCTTCTTCATTATCATGCCCGTCGTCATCTCCTTCTCCATGTTGATCATGCCCGCCAGCATCTCCTTCGTCATGATGATCATGCCCGCTGGCATCTCCTTCGTCATGATGATCATGCCCGGTAGACTCTTCGTCTTCTCGCCCGCCCACGTCTTCATGACCACCACCATGTCCTGCCGGCGCCTCATTGAGGTCGCGCATGAAACCGCGCCTAAGCAGGTGACCCTCCAATTGTCCAGATTCAGGGTCGATCCAGCGCTGCAGTTTGCATGTTCGACATGGACATCTTATCATGGTCTTGTTGTTCAGAATCATGTCCTCCTTCGCGCCTTTCTTGTACCTAGCAATTCGACCTTCGCTCATCATGAGGACCATGGTTGCCTGAGCGGTCAAAACAGAGAGTATAGGTGAGAACCACACTATATGAACACACACATGCATGAATGCTAGCAAGAAAAAATTCGGCATGACCTTTCCTAAAATTAGGACATATGGGTAGTGCAAAAATTTGCCGAAATGGAAATGAATCAACATTTCGGGAAACATCCATGCAACCACACCGGCCGGGCCCGACAACAAGCAAACAACAAAAAACTTCCTCCCATTGTAAACATTCATGCACCACACACTAGCATCGTCTCGCCATGGATTGCACACACACACCACCCGCGCGACAAGCTTCACCTACATGTTCATGATGGCCAAGTACTCACCTATAGTAGACACAATAATAGCGAGACGAGACCGCGCGATGAGAGAGTGTGGACAAATAGATCTACAATGCAAGTTGGTGGAGAGGAAATTAGTAAACAAAAGGAGATGTGAGAGAGAAAAGTAAGGAACTTTTAGATCTAGAAGTTGGAGCGAAGCTTCCACTTACCAATCTATGGATTAAAGTAGGTTTAGATAAAAGAAAATGGAGAAACTATGGGCAAGATGGGGTGTGAGGGAGGAGGAAGACGAGTTGGGAGGAGGTAGAGATGTGAAATGGGTGGTGGTGGATAGATAGATAAGAAAGCTAGCTCTTGTCACCTTTTTAACATGGATCTGGACACCCTCATCTGTGGCGCATATGGAGGAAATGCGCCACAGATGCTGAAACTTCTGTGGTGCATAAGTCCATATGCGCCACAGAAGTGGGTGAATAAGATTCCCTGTGTGGGGCCCACCTCCAAGTTCTGTGGCGCATGTTGGACTTATGCGCCACAGAAGTGAAACACATCTGTGGCGCATATGCCAACATGCGCCACAAAACTTGGGTGAATTAGATTCCGTGGTGGGGCCCTCCTCCATGTTCTGTGGCGCATGAGGGAATATGCGCCACAGAAGTTGCCTCTTCTGTGGTGCATATTTCAGAATGCGCCACAGAACTTGGATCATGACACCCCGACCGGCGGGTCCCACCAATCTTCTGTGGCGCATGTTCTAGAGAATGCGCCACAGAACTTCCAATATTTTGTGGCGCATGCTTTCTGGTGCGCCACTGATGTTTTCCTGTGGCGCATAGTTTGGCATATGCGCCACTGAACATCTTGTCTATCTATAGGCTGTTTCCTAGTAGTGTCCACTATGTTACACACCAGCGTAACCACGCGAAGCCTAACATGTTGTTTCATCAACCCAATTAGCTGACTGTCACGCGCTATAGGAACCTTGAAGCCTCGGTCATCGACGAGGCTGAACTGCGTACCGCTTCCGCCTCATTTCAGCAAGTTCACGCAAGAAGAACCAAACCAGGATAGTGCATAATCGCACAGCGCCACTTCCATCTTGTAACTACCTCGGTGAATTACGCCCTAGTACAAGCCGATGTTCGTAAATGGTTGAAATAGTACGGTGGGGCCCAAATGCCACTCACGTGTAGACCTTTCGCCGTCCCAACCATTTCCAAACATCGGGACAAGAACGGGCGAATCGGCAAAGCGAAGGATCAACTACATACATAAGTGAGTATGTATGCAAGCCACCATACAACAAAGACATCGAGCCATT
Organism: Avena insularis; assembly: GCA_023614405.1. Classification (NCBI taxonomy): domain Eukaryota; kingdom Viridiplantae; phylum Streptophyta; class Magnoliopsida; order Poales; family Poaceae; genus Avena; species Avena insularis. The sequence goes on from CM042688.1 coordinate 351,696,653, forward strand.
CCATCTAAAAGAAAGGAATATAGCAACGCCATACGGCAAGATCCAAATATCCTAGATAGGTATAATAGTTTAGGATATCTCCTCATACATCAATCAATGTAGTATCAAGCGGAAGTGGAAGACAAACCGAGTACGGATAAGAAGCAAATCGGCATAAGATGCCCCATAAATAAGCAGATCCCGCCTACGATCTCACAGATCCCCTGCTCCTGAATCTCTACAATCAATGATCGTTGCCCACATCGTTCGCTCCTTCCACCCAAGACCCATCTTGTGAGTGTACCTGCTCATCTCGAACCAATAATTTATCGTGTGAGACCCTTAGGGTACTCAGCAAGTCTTTATGCCTCTAAAGGGGACACAACCTGGGTGACGAATTGCAGCAAAAGATAAACCCTAACAATTCTATAGAAACGCTAACCATCCGCCTAACCAAAGATAGACGGATGTTCGTGAATTAATAACAACAGCTATAACAGTTAAACGGTAATTTCCACAGATCCATCCTCCTCCTCGCCATCGACAAGGAAGCGACGAACAACCCCCATCCGCTGGCAGTTTTATTAAACATTCCATGAGTGTTGTGCTATTTACTAGTCGTACCTAGTCTAGTCGATTAAAAGCGGTACTTTAGTTATGCTTGTCTATGATCGAGAAACTGTGCTCCAAGTCGCCCATAACCGCGGACACGGCTTTCAGAAGTTTTACCGCAGGGTGCACAAATAGCAACACACACTCGATATGCCTCGAAAACCAAATCAAAACCCAACGAGGCAATCACGACAAAGCAATTACAGGATTCAGAAATATTTTAGGGGCCACCCCATTGAGCTACCCGCGAACGGTTAGCCGACCAGACGGCCTCAAGGTTTGCGTCAGTGGCTGTAAACGACTGGGAACCCGAAAATGTGACTGGGCTTGTCGATACCGATAAAACACTCCGCTTTCCTAAACAGTACAGGTGCTCCTCGCACAATCTTAATAAAGCAAGTAAGCATGGCCTAAGTACAGATAGTAAATAAAACCTCAAACTAGTTTGTGGCCCCAAGAAATAAGAATGAATCAAGCTCGCCTGGGGGTTCATAAGCCTCCCGGATGTGGATAGCGCGAATATTCAAGGAACAGGAATCAAGTACTCGGGGTCCTACGGGACACAAGTGAGCCTGAAAAACCAAATAGCGAATATGGCTCACCGATGCCACTTTCATTAGTTATCCCATTACTACTCAGGTTAAGTTGTTTAGGTACCTCGTTATCCATCAGACACTCACATACCCTACAAATGTTGTTCTACGACTCGCATGGCTCAAACAACTCCTGTAGTAATGGCTCATGGGATGGAGGAACAAGCTTCGGTGGGGTTTAAAAGTAAAGGCTATGCAATACTTGGGATTCAGTTTAATGCAATCGCGACTCAATGATGCAAGAATAAGATAGAGGCAATAGGTACTATATGTATGCAAGCATGTGGTAGTGCTTGCCTGGCAGCTCAGTTGAAGCAAGGAATGGATCTGGGTAGTGCTCCTGGTTCTCTTGATATATCCCCTGATCAGCGTCTATTCAAAGAAGAACCAAACAAACAAGGCCAACATAAATAAAGTGCACAAGCATATGAATATAATGCATCAAGCAAACAATCATGCCATGATGAATGATGCACAAGTTGCATGGCAATAAAGTAGCATGGCATGGTGAGGTGTGGAAACGACAATAAAGCATTTTTATTGAGCTTTGGCCCCATTTTATTCTCAATTAAGTTGCTGTACACACTATATTTATATGATGCATGCTTCAAATCAAACCAAGGAATGCATAAACAGAAAGGTCTCGTCGAGCTAATCATTTTAGACATATCATTTGTTAAATTTGGAGTTATAAAACAAAAGTTATTAATTAAATAAGGAAAAAGGGTATTTTATTGTAATTTAAGTCAACTTGAAATTTTAAGTGTCCAAAATATATTTTGAATGGCATATTTGAGTTCCTCACATTTTTCTGATTTGAAAACATATATCACTTGTATTATTTGGGTTTATATTTTAAAAGTTATTTAAAAACAGAATTAAATTTGAATTTATTTGAAAAAGATTTGAATTAAAACAGATCTCAGACAAATACTTTTGTTACTCAGTTGAATCCAGTCCAGCCACGTATAACACTGCTGGGTCCAGCAGCTGACTCAGCAACACACGCCAAGCAGAACGCTTTTACACGGCGGTTTAACCTAGTCTCGAAGATGTACAGTGGCTCACGCAGCCCACTTGATGAGAGATGTCATGTCGACCACGTGGCTCGTGGGGGATCGGGTTGAGGAACACATAGTGCAGTGCCTTTTGCAAACCGAACCGACACCGAAGTGGGCCTGGCTGGACCGCGGGTTGGGCATCCAAAAGTCGCAGGGGGGATGCGCAAAAGACGTTGCCCATCAGATCTTCTTCTCGAATCATGTCGACAGATCGGTCGGTAGCAGCGACGCGGCGCACGGGCTCGAACCAGGATCTGGCGGCTACCGGGTGGCTAACCAGTCGGCTAGCGGCGGGTTGGTGCTAGGAGGCTGACGGACCTAGCTAGGGCTTCTGCTGGCCAAGCGAAAGCAGACATAGCGAGCGCCTGGAGGGCGCTGACGGTAAGTCCGGCGAGGCTGGCGAATCGGCGACGACGAGGATGTCTGGGGTTGAGTAGCTCACCGAGAGTGCGTTGGCGTTGGATCGGGTCGGGCGCTGGCGATCGACGACGCGCAGACGGACCGGAGCTAGGGTTTCATCGTGCGCGTCGGCTGGTGGTTCTGTACTCCTCCTTCTCACCGGGCGCTCACGGACGTTGCAGGAGCCCTCGATCTTCCGACACCTAGCGCGCCACGCCGGCTGGTTTGAGTAAGGGCGGTGGAGGCCGAGGGTTTTTCCGAGGGTGAGCAGTGGTGGAGGAGAGAGGGAGGGAGCAGGCGTCCTTGGGGTGGATCTGGGATGGTCTCAAGGCGTAGAGGCAGGAGATAAGCCGAGGAGGGAGAGGCTGCCGTGGGGAGTGGGTGGATGAAAGGTGGCTCGGCCACCTTTTCTCTACTCTCCTCACGTGCTCTGGTCAAGGCGGAGGCAGGCGAGGCAGGGCGTGTAGATGGGGACGTCGAGGTGGGGTAGGGTGAGGCCAGGAGGGAGGCTCGGGGTGGAGGGGCCCTTGTGGCATAGAGAGAAAAGAAGAAGAGAGGGGAGGGGAGGCTCGGGCTAGCTAGGGTTGGAGCTAGGGTAGGAGGGTATGGCTCGGGTTAGGCTTGGTTTTAGGGTTAGGGTAGCTAGGTGGCCAGGTGGGGCCAAGCTAGGTGAGAGAGAGAGATGCCGAGAGAGAGGGGTGGTAGCTTAGGGTAGGGTTTTAGCTTAGATGGGGTAGGGGAAGATTAGAGTAGATGGTCATGGGGATGGTGAAGAGGGGAGATTAGGTGTAGGGTTTTCTTTTGACAAGACCAAGCAAAACACAAGCCAAGCTCACACGAGATCTAGTCAAAAGAGAGGAAAGTGGTGAGGTGGTTTAAGCATGATCAAATAAGATCAAGCTAAAAGGAGGGAGAGAGAGAGAGAGACAGAGGTGATCCACTCCAAATGCAAATAAAAACCAAATCTAGTAAAAGATGGTTCTTGCATGGCCCATGCAAAACAATTAATGCCTTGCTTATTTTGTGGAAACAAGATTATCACATGGCATTAAACTTAGGCATTCCCACAAGTGGAATAAAGCCAAGCCAAGAATTTGAAAGAAAGTCCCAAGTGGATTAAATGGAGAGGATCATATTTGAATACAAATGGGACATGCTAGTGTGTATGGGCCACTAGATGATTAATAGTCCCAAAAATATTCCAACATGAGCTTCATTCCATAATAATCCATATGGAAGCTAGGGAAAAGGGGTCCACTCACAAGGCATGCAAAGGTGGCCATGTGGCTCTCATATATCAATGATGTGAAAACAACATGATGCTAAGATGAGAGCATGTGGACAAGAATTGGATCCATCCCAACCCACATGGGCTAGAGGTAACTCAAATAAAATGCAAAGCTCATATTTAGTTGGATGGTGGAATTTATAAGGTGGTGAAGAAAAGGTGGTGGAGTTAATAAGAGATATGCCCCTAACTCAACTTGGGCATTAAACAATATATCAAGAACCAAATACAATATCAAGAGGCAAATACAATTAATAATGCATATGAGATAAGAACCAAATGGAAAAAGGGTTTTATATGATGCTCAAATGCAAGGTGGCATGATGACATGAGCATGATATAATGATGATGCAACAATTATATATTTGGAAGTAGTCATTATATTACTAGACCAAGTAGCATTACAATTGTTAGACAATTGGTATGCTACAACTCTCCCCCACTAAACAGGAATCTCGCCCCGAGATTCTAGGATGAAGAAGAAGACACAAACAGGGTAGGATACTTGGCACGGAGCTCATCTTCACGTTCCCAAGTGGCTTCATCAACAGAATGGTGCGACCACTGCACCTTGCAGAACTTGATGGACTTGTTGCAAGTCCTTCTTTCTGCGACTTCGAGGATTTTTGTGGGGTGTTCTTGATAAGACAGGTCTTCTTGAAGATTGATAAGCTCATGGTCCACGGTCCTGCCGGGATCCTTGAAGCACTTCTTGAGCTGAGAGATGTGGAAAACATCATGGACCTTGAGTTTTTCCGGGAGCTCAAGAGCATAAGCAACTTCTCCTCTTCTTCCACGAACTTTGAAGGGACCGATGTATCTAGGAGCCAGCTTCCCTTTGATATCAAAGCGGTGCGTGCCTCTCATGGGAGTGACACGAAGGTAAACGAGATCACCAGGGGCATACTCCATGTCCGTGTGCTTCCTGTCATAATTGCTCTTCTGGCGACTTTGAGCAATCCTCAGATTTTCAAGAATGATGTGAACCTTCTCCTCCGCTTGAGTCACAAATGTCGTGGCCAAACAAGATCCTTTCACCGCACCAACCAATCGGAGTTCTGCATTTGCGACCATAGAGAGCCTCAAATGGTGCCATCTTCGCACTTTTCTCGAAGCTGTTGTTGTAAGAGAACTCAGCATAAGGAAGACATTCTTCCCATTTCATGCGAACGAGATGACGCAAGCACGAAGCATATCCTCCGTAATCTGATTGATCCTTTCAACTTGTCCTTGTTGAGGGTGGTAAGTGCTGAAGTTCAACTTTGTTCCCAAAGCATTTTGGAAACTCTCCCAGAACTTGGAGGTGAAGATGCTTCCACGGTCTGAACTGATCTCGAGAGGAACCCCATACAGAGAGACAATTCTGTTGATATAGAGCTCCGCCAACTGAATTGCAGAAATGGTTTCCTTGACGGGGAAGAAGTGAGCCACTTTAGAAAGCCTGTCGATGACAACAAAGATTGCATTGTTGCCCTTCTGCGACCTAGGAAAACCAGTGATGAAGTCCATCTCTACTTTCTCCCATTTCCATTCCGGGGGTTTCAGTGGCTGTAGAAGACCGGAAGGTTTCTGATGGACAGCTTTCACTCTGCGACAGACATCACACTCCGAGACATACTTGGCACAATACCTTTTCAAAGCAGGCCACCAATATTGTGTTTTCAAGTCCATGTACATCTTTGTGCTGCCAGGGTGGATAGAAAGGACAGAATCGTGCACCTCCTTGAGAACTTGCTCTCTCAAACCCGGGTAGTTCGGAACAAACATTCGGTGTTCAAAGAAAAGCGTGCCTTGATCATCGACGTGGAAGGACTCATACTTCGGGAGCTGAATCCTGGAGATGATCTTTCTTGTGTACGGATCACCAAGCTGAGAAGAGCGAACCTTTTCTTCCAAGAGAGGTGTTGCTAGAAGGTTCTGGAGATACCCTTGTTCCACAATTTCTGTGTTGAGCCGACGGAATTCCTCGCACAAGAGAGAGGTGTTGTTCTTCCATCATGAGGTTGTTGACATAAGCTTTGCGGTGAGAGCATCTGCCATGACATTAGCTTTGCCGGAGTGTAGTTGATGGTCAAATCAAGTCATTGATTGCTTCAATCCATCTCCTTTGCGAAGGTTGAGATCAGGCTGAGTAAAGATATACTTCGCACTCTTGTGATCGAGAAAAGATCTCACAGGTTGCCAAGCAAGTAGTGCCTCCATACTTTCAAAGCAAAGACAATCTGCAGCTCGAGGTCATGTGTAGGATATTTGATCTCATGCGTCTTCAACTGGCGAGAGGCATAAGCAACAACTTGTTTTTCTTGCATAAGGACCGCACCCAATCCATGCAAAGAGGCGTCACAGAAGATCTGAAACGGCTTGGATGTATCCGGAGGAACCAAGACTGGTGTGGAAGTGAGCTTCTCTTTGAGTGTCTCAAAGCTTGCTTGACATGCAGGAGTCCAAAGATATTTCTTGCCTTTCTTGAGGAGATCGGTAAGAGGCTTCGCTATCTTCGAAAAGTTCTGAACGAAGCAACGGCAATAACTAGCCAAACCAAGGAAACTCCTCACTTCTTTGACATTAACAGGAGGAAGCCATTCAACAATTGTCTTCACAGTTTCCGGGTTGACTGCAATGCCCTTGGCAGAGATGACGTGACCAAGATAGGTTACCTGAGGCAGCCAAAACTCGCACTTGGAGAACTTTGCATACAAGCGGTGCTCACGAAGATTGTTTAGGACACACCGAAGGTGTTCTTCATGCTCTTTCTGTGACTTAGAATAGACTAGGATGTCATCCAGGTAGACCACAACGAACTTATCAAGATACTCCATGAAAACCGAGTTCATGAGCCTCGAGAAGGTGGCAGGTGCGTTGGTGAGACCGAAATACATGACCGTGTACTCATACAGGCCATAGCGGGTGGTGAAAGCTGTCTTCGGAACATCTTCCTTACGAATCTTGATTTGGTGATAACCACTTCTCAAGTCAAGCTTAGAGAATACCACAGCTCCAGCTAGCTGATCGAAGAGATCATTAATCCGCGGAAGGGGATATTTATTCTTGATGGTTTTAGCATTGAGAGCCCGATAGTCAACACAAAGTCTATCAGTCTGGTCTCGCTTCTTCACAAAGAGTGTTGGGCTACCCCAAGAAGAAGTACTATGCTGAATGAAACCCAACTTCTCTTGTTCATCAAGCTGACGTTTGAGTTCAGCCAACTCAGCAGGACCCATCTTATAAGGCCGCTTGGAGATAGGAGCGGTACCAGGTTCAAGCTCAATTACAAACTCAACCTCACGATCCGGAGGCATACCTGGCAACTCTTCAGGAAAGACATCTGGGAACTCACAGACCACCGGAACACTCTGAATAGCTTCCATAGCATCAACATTCAGAGCCGCCAAAGAGAAAAGCTGGATAGCAGGAGTCAGACTTGGAGAATAGACTATATGGCCTTCAGGAATCTTCAGAGAAACCGAGCGTTCAGCACAATCAATCACAGCTGCATGCTGTCAACCCAATCATGCCCCAGATGACATCAATGTCAGAATTGCCCAGAACAATTAAGGAAGCCGAGAACGAAGAGCCACCAATCTCAATTTGATTGCCATGGCTGATTTTAGAAGCTGCCATTGTTGCTCCAGGAGAAAGGACCATTAACCGCTTGAGGAGAGGATCCATAGCTAACTCATTCTCATTTGCAAACTTGTGAGACACAAAAGAATGCGATGCACCAGAATCAAACAAAACTCGTGCAGGGACTGAGTTAACGGAAAGCATACCCATCACAACTCCAGGTGCATGCTCAGCTTGAGCGGCGTTGACACAGTTGGCACGAGCAATAGCAGACCCGGGCTTGGTGTTGATGTTGAGAGCCCGAGGTGGTGGTGCACGAACCAAAGGAGAGCTTGCCGCAGATCTTGGAGGTGGTGGAGGAAGAGCCTTGTTCTTCAACGGACAGTTCCAGCTTTGATGCCCAGAGTCTCCACACGTGTAACAAGCACCAGCTGGACGTGGAGCAACGTAGCCAGGGACTTCGCCAGGCGCTCCAGGGTAGTGGTGGTTGTAGCCCCTGGGAGCAGCAGTGAGGAAGTTTGGTGGCCTTGCCGCGTAGATTGAAGGTCTTGGTGGAGCCAGGAGCGACGGTGGGGTGTTAGGAACCCAAACACGACGCTTAGAAGGAGCTGACATAGCTGAAGAGCTTGCTGCATCACGGCTGTGTTTCTTTGACTCCTCAAACACTTGCCTACTTGCCTCTTCCTGCAGAGCTGTATGCTGAAGTTCCAGAAACGATGCCGGCCTTGCATGTGTGATTGCATACTTAATCGATGCATTGAGCCCCTGCCTGAACCTCTTTTGCTTCTTCTTGTCATCAGAGATCTCATCGCCACCATAACAAGACAGGTTCATGAAGTTCCTGATGTAGGTGTTGACATTATCATTGCCCTGCTTGAGGTTGAGAAACACTTCCTTCATCCTCTCCATGACAATTTCTGACAGATACTGCTCTTTGAAAGCTCCAGTGAACTGTCCCCAAGTAGGCTGAAAACCAGTGCAGTTTGCCTTCAGGTAATTCTCCCACCAGAGAGCTGCATCTCCTTCGTAAGGTGAGTAGCACACTTTACCCATTCTTGCTCAGAACATCAGCATCATCGAACCTTGACATCTCACGCAACCAATCATCAGCATCAAGTGGTTGATCAGAAACATCAAACTGACGAGGGTTGAACTTCAGGAAGCTCTTGATGTCTCCTCGCTTGGGAGGTGGAGGTAACGGAACAAACTCATTCCTCCTGACACTTTCTTCAAAGCGTTGTTGGTTCTGCTGCATTGCTGCCAAGGCATTGGCGATGCTTGACAACGCTGCCCCCAGTTCAGGTTGTATGTCCTCCTCAGAACGGCGTGGTGGTGCCATCCTGTGATTGATATAAAACACAAGTCAGTACTATGATGGAGAATAAAAATAGTCCACAATAGTACCAAAATGGAATTAACCAAGTTAAAGGATACGAATTACTAAGATGATATTAAAATATCAACGAAGTTCAAAGCACCTAGAAGATATTAAGCATATAGCACACGACTGAAAAGGAGTGTGGTACACAAATATATCAAAGAAAATTTTTTCCACAAATTTCGGCATTAAAATACCAATAGATGCGCAAAATCACTTATCGAATCAAGATTAGTGACTCTACCAATTCAATATACAAGAGCGAATGACAAGAGTAGTGGTATGGTCGCGACTCCATCCCGCACTCAAATCATTACTCCACACATGAATAAGTAAAACACATATCCCAACACCTTCTTCTCACGATGATCCTAAAGATTAGCAACTACGGAAACGAACACCACAAACAAGATAACGTCGGTTAACAAAGAGTAAGACAGATCGCGTCGGTATACAACAAATCAGATAGATCGCGTCGGTTTGCAAAAGCCTGTCGGTATGGAATGTACCAACAGTTGATAACCAAAAGGCCTATAAGATAACAACTTGGATGCAACAGATAGACAAGGAATTACACACGCACACACACTCACACACACAGATACACAACCTATGGTACTACGGAAACCCAGAACACGTGAATCCTAGTTTGAATTTAAGAAGAGGATTGAAAACGTTACACTTCCTTACTAGAAAAGGGTGGGTGGGTGGTTAAGAAGAAAAGTGGAAGCAGTCCTACTCTCGCGTTTTGTTTTTCCCTAGTATACATAACTACCAAAATATTTGCTAGACAGACAACGACCATTTGGCTGAGACACGAAGGGCGGATGGCTCGATACCAATTGTAACTACCTCGGTGAATTACGCCCTAGTACAAGCCTGGATGTTCGTAAATGGTTGAAATAGTACGGTGGGGCCCAAATGCCACTCACAGTAGACCTTTCGCCGTCCCAACCATTTCCAAACATCAGGACAAGAACGGCGGCGAATCGGCAAAGGCGAAGGATCAACTACATACACAAGTGAGTATGTATGCAAGCCACCATACAACAGTACATCAGAGCCATTCCATCTAAAAAAAGGAAATATAGCAACGCCATACGGCAAGATCCAAATATCCTAGATAGATATAATAGTTTAGGATATCTCCTCATACATCAATCAACAGAGTATCAGGCGGAAGCGGAAGACAAAATCCGAGTATGGATAAGAAGCAAATCGGCATAAGATGCCCCATAAATAAGCAGATCCCGCCCACAGATCTCACGGATCCCGCTCCTCGGAATCTCTACACCAATGATCGTTGCCCACATCGTCTGCTCTTCCACCCAGTACCCATCTTGTGAGTGTACCTGTTCATCTGAACCAATAATTTATCGTGTGAGACCCTAGGGGTACTCAGCAAGTCTTTATGCCTCTAAAGGGGACACAACCTGGGGTGACGCAATTGCAGCAAAAGATAAACCCTAACAATTCTATATAAAACTCGCTAACCATCCGCCTAACCAAAGATAGACGGATGTTCGTGAATTAATAACAACAGTTATAACAGTTAAAACGGTAATTTCCACAGATCCATCCTCCTCCTCGCTTACCGACAAGGAAGCGGACGAACAACCCCCCCATCCGTTGGCAGTTTTATTAAACATTCCATGAGTGTTGTGCTATTTACTAGTCAGGTACCTAGTCTAGTCAGATTAAAAGCGGTACTTTAGTTATGCTTGTCTATGATCGAGAAACTTTGCTCCAAGTCGTCCATAACCGCGGACACGGCTTTCAGAAAGTTTTACCCTGCAGGGGTGCACAAATAGCAACACACACTCGATATGCCTCGGAAAAACCAAATCAAAACCCAACGAGGCAGTCACGACAAAGCAATTACAGGATTCAGAAATATTTCAGGGGGCCACCCCATTGAGCTACCAAGAACGGTTAGCTGACTCCGAGACGGCCTCAAGGTTTGCGTCAATGGCTGTGAACGACTGGGAACCCGAAAATGTGACTGGGCTTGTCGACACCGCGAAAACACTCCACTTTCCTAAACAGTACAGTGTGCTCCTCGCACAATTTTAATAAAGCAGTAAAGCATGGCCTAAGTACAGGATAGTAAATAAAACCTCAAACTAGTTTGTGGCCCCAAGAAATAAGAATGAATCAAGCTCTGGCTCAAGGGGGTTCATAAGCCTCCCGGATGTGGATAGCGCGAATATTCAAGGAACAGGAATCAAGTACTCGGGGTCCTACGGGACACAAGTGAGCCTGAAAAACCAAATAGCGAATATGGCTCACCGATGCCACTTTCATTAGTTATCCCATTACTACTCAGGTTAAGTTGTTTAGGTACCTCGTTATCCATCAGACACTCACATACCCTACAAATGTTGTTCTACGACTCGCATGGCTCAAACAACTCCTGTAGTAATGGCTCATGGGATTGAGGAACAAGCTTCGGTGGGGTTCAAAAGTAAAGGCTATGCAGTACTTGGGATTCAATTTAATGCATTCGCGACTCAATGATGCAAGAAATAAGATAGAGGCAATAGGTACTATATGTATGCAAGAATGTGGTAGTGCTTGCCTGGCAGCTCAGTTGAAGCAAGGAATGGATCTGGGTAGTGCTCCTGGTTCTCTTGATATATCCCCTGCTCAGCGTCTATTCGAAGAAGAACCAAACAAACAAGGCCAACATAAATAAAGTGCGCAAGCATATGAATATAATGCATCAAGCAAACAATCATGCCATGATGAATGATGCACAAGTTGCATGGCAATAAAGTAGCATGGCATGGTGAGGTGTGGAAACGATAATAAAGCATTTTTATTGAGCTTTGGCCCCATTTTATTCTCAATTAAGTTGCTGTACACACTATATTTATATGATGCATGCTTCAAATCAAACCAAGGAATGCATAAACAGAAAGGTCTCGTTGAGCTAATCATTTTAGACATATCATTTGTTAAATTTGGAGTTATAAAACAAAAGTTATTAATTAAATAAGGAAAAAGGGTATTTTATTGTAATTTAAGTCAACTTGAAATTTTAAGTGTCTAAAATATATTTTGAATGGCATATTTGAGTTCCTCACATTTTTCTGATTTGAAAACATATATCACTTGTATTTTTTGGGTTTATATTTTAAAAGTTATTTAAAAACAGAATTAAATTTGAATTTGAATTTATTTGAAAAAGATTTGAATTAAAACAGATCTCAGACAAATACTTTTGTTACTCAGTTGAATCCAGCCACAGACACTGACCAGTGGGTCCAGCAGCTGACTCAGCAACACACGCCACAAGCGTTTTACATGGCGAGTTAACCTAGTCTCAGATGGGAATTAGGTGTGGGCAGCTCACTGATGAGAGATGTCACCCACGTGAGAGGGCTTGGGGACCACGTGGCTCGAGGGTTGAGGAACACATAGTGCAGGTGCCTTTTGCAAACGAAACCGACTAGTGGGCCTGGCTGGACCGCGGTTGGGCATCAAAAGTCGCAGGGTATGCAAAAGACGCGTCTGCATCAGATCTTCCTCTCAATCATGCCGTCAACGGTGCGCGCAATGCAGATGCGCCGCTGGGCTCGAACTGGGATCTGCGGGCACGCGCTGGGGTGGCTAACCAGTGCGGCTAGCGGCGGGTTGGTGCTAGGAGGGCGGACGGGACCTAGCTAGGGCTTCTGCGCGGCGCGGGAGCGAGCAGACATAGCGAGCGACGGCGCGCGGAGGGCGCTCGACGGTAAGTCCGGGGAGGCCAGGGCGAGTCGGCGACGACGAGGATGTTTGGGGGGTTGAGTAGCTCACCGAGAGTGCGCAGGCGTTGGATCGGTCGGGCACTGGCGATCGACGACGGGCGCATTTGACCGGAGCTAGGGTTTCTCATCGGTGCAGCGTCGGCCTGGTGGTTCTGGTACTCCTCCTTCTCACTGGCGTCTACTGGACGTTGCAGGGGAGCCTCCTCGATCTTCCTCGACACCTAGCGCGTCACGCCGCCGGCTGGTTTGAGTAAGGGCGGTGGAGGCCGAGGGTTTTCCGGCGAGGGGGTAGACGGTGGTGGAGGAGAGAGGGGAGGGAGCAGGGCGTCCTTGGGGTGGATCTGGGGATGGTCTAGCGAGGCAGGAGATAAGCCGAGGGAGGGAGAGGCTGCCGTGGGGGAGTGGGTGGATGAAAAGGTGGCTCGGCCACCTTTTCTCTACCTCTCCTCACGTGCTCTGGTCGGGCAGGAGGCAGGGCAAGGGGCAGGTAGATGGGGACGTCCAGGTGGGGTAGGGTGAGGCCAGGAGGGAGGCTCGGGGTGGAGGGGCCCTTGTGGCATAGAGAGAAAAGAAGAAGAGAGGGGAGGGGAGGCTCGGGCTAGCTAGGGTTGGAGCTAGGGTAGGAGGGTATGGCTCGGGTTAGGCTTGGTTTTAGGGTTGGGGTAGCTAGGTGGCCAGGTGGGGCCAAGCTAGGTGAGAGAGAGAGAGATGCCGAGAGAGAGGGGTGGTAGCTTAGGGTAGGGTTTTAGCTTAGATGGGGTAGGGGAAGATTAGAGGAGATGGTCATGGGGATGGTGAAGAGGGGAGATTAGGTGTAGGGTTTTCTTTTGACAAGACCAAGCAAAACACAAGCCAAGCTCACACGAGATCTAGTCAAAAGAGAGGAAAGTGGTGAGGTGGTTTAAGCATGATCAAATAAGATCAAGCTAAAAGGAGGGAGAGAGAGAGAGAGAGGTGATCCACTCCAAATGCAAATAAAAACCAAAGCTAGTAAAAGATGGTTCTTGCATGGCCCATGCAAAACAATTAATGCCTTGCTTATTTTGTGGAAACAAGATTATCACATGGCATTAAACTTAGGCATTCCCACAAGTGGAATAAAGCCAAGCCAAGAATTTGAAAGAAAGTCCCAAGTGGATTAAATGGAGAGGATCATATTTGAATACAAATGGGACATGCTAGTGTGTATGGACCACTAGATGATTAATAGTCCCAAAAATATTCCAACATGAGCTTCATTCCATAATAATCCATATGGAAGCTAGGGAAAAGGGGTCCACTCACAAGGCATGCAAAGGTGGCCATGTGGCTCTCATATATCAATGATGTGAAAACAACATGATGCTAAGATGAGAGCATGTGGACAAGAATTGGATCCATCCCAACCCACATGGGCTAGAGGTAACTCAAATAAAATGCAAAGCTCATATTTAGTTGGATGGTGGAATTTATAAGGTGGTGAAGAAAAGGTGGTGGAGTTAATAAGAGATATGCCCCTAACTCAACTTGGGCATTAAACAATATATCAAGAACCAAATACAATATCAAGAGGCAAATACAATTAATAATGCATATGAGATAAGAACCAAATGGAAAAAGGGTTTTATATGATGCTCAAATGCAAGGTGGCATGATGACATGAGCATGATATAATGATGATGCAACAATTATATATTTGGAAGTAGCCATTATATTACTAGACCAAGTAGCATTACAATTGTTAGACAATTGGGATGCTACACATCTTCAGACTCTGAGCCTCTTTCCACGTGCTCTTCCCATGTGCTAATTTAATGAGGTGGCCGCAGATGCTCACCAGAACCGTGTAGCTGGGTTCAGCGGAGATCCTAGTTGACAGAAAATTGGAGACAAAAGATAAGAATTATTTGTCAACGTCGTGCTAGCAAACAATTCTATGTTCGATATATCTCTGTAATGCCAATAGCCAGCTAGCAGTTATAGGTAGTGCGAATAGCAAAGAGAAGAGTAGCTCACCCGAAATTAGCCAGAAGTACTTCTTCCTCGGCAAATGGATCTGCCATCCTCCATGTTGTTCAGCTTGTCGGTGGTAGAGGTGGGCTAGAGCGTCGCAATGGCTGGCACGGCATTCGGCATTAGAGCTCGGTAGCAGCGAGTAGGCGCAGCAACTTGGCGCCGGAAGTCAAATGCCGGACGAGATCTTTCTGGTTGGAGAGGGGATTTCAACGTCGCCGATGCTAGGGTTCATGCGAAAGGAGGGAGGGGGTGGATTTGTGAATTTGGTCAACGCACGATGCTCCTTTAGTATCTCGTTTCGCCTACGTGGTTGCCGCGTTGGCGCTCGCGTCATGGAAATATTACTGACACGAGGATCCCGACCGTCTACTTCACATGACAGTTTCACGGCATGTTTGGATTTGGTAGGGGTGAGACGAGTTTGCATCGAAATGGCCCCTCTCGGTAATTGGCGGCCCAATTTTTCGAAACACGGTGATTTTAGGCAACTTAGGTACCGCCATGCGCTGGACTGTCAACTTTGGTACCGCAGACGAACAAGCTCCGCTGTGTGGTGTGTGTTGGAGGCGGCAGGGAGTGTGGGGAGAGAGGGTTGGGGCTGGATTAGATGGGACTGGCTAGGGTTTCATATATGGGGTAGTAGGCTGGCTGGCTGGGCCTTCTGGCCTGGCCGGTTGCCTCCCCTAAAAATATTTTTTATTTTTATTTGTTTTATTTGTAAAGAGGCTTTTATAAATAGTTTTTAGACAAATAAAAGACTCGGAAAATACCGGAGTTTTGATTTAAAATTGAGACGGGGATATTTAGAAAACAAAACTAGGCTTTTAGAAAATAGTTTTAGGCAAACCATGCATTATGACATGACGATGCTCAAATGCAATGTGGCATGATGACATGGTATCATGATGGTGCACAGAGATAAAACACGGCGATTTTCTAGTAGTGGTTTTACCTGGGGTGTTACAATTCGACACCACTAACAATGGATCTCGCCCTCGAGATCTGCCTCATGGTACGGGGAAGAAGGCCGATGATCAGATGCTTTTCGCTTCGTGTAGATCCTCGCGACACCACTAACAAAAATCCTTGCTCCATCTTGAGATCGACGACACCACCAACAATGGTCGCTGCTCACGATCATCGAGAGAATACTCCAGAGGACAAAGGACAAAGATAAAGGTAATCAAAAGATAAGGCCACCTTTAACTTCCGTGAGAGGAGAGAATACGTGCAATATAATCCACTTCAATGTACGAGAGCGAATATAATGAGTAGTCGGCATGGGGGGACAATCCATCACGCACCCAAACTATTACTCCGCATACTCAGTAGAAAATCGTGTGACCCATTCTCGGAATTCAGACTGAAGATCTCGACAGACGAGGTTCAAAAACAAAGGAGTGATGCAGACTCTTCATCGGATCTGATGTAGACGATGTTGTCGTGTTGGAACACACCGAAAGGTACAAAGAAAGATTTCAGTGGGTTTTGATCCATCGAAAGGTACAATAGATGAAGGTTACCCAGATAGCATGAAGACCGGATGTGGAAACACCGTTGCAAGAGGAAGGAACCTAAACCCTGAATGTACGACCGAAAACCCAACCACGAGAAATCCTAGACTCGAAGAAAAGATAAGAGTAGATTCAAAACACACAGGGTTAAGAGGAGAATAACATAAGGATAAGGAGTAAAAACAGACCTAATCAGATCTACTTAACCGATTTTTGCAAAATAGTTTTGACACTCTACATCGGCCGTTAGCTAGGGTATCCTACAGGCTGGACCAGTGGGGTGTCGCAACTACTGTGCTCTGATACCACTTTGTAACACCCTCAAATCGGCCCTATGCAAGTTTTAGCGATTCCCGCCAAACCCGCATAGAAACGATTCAAAGATGCCCACCAGGCACTTGCGTGCGGGTGGAAAACGAAGTAATAACATTACACAATAGTCCACGATGGAACCCACAGAAACATATATATACAACAACGACTCCATGAGTCAAAAATACAGATATACAATACAAAGATCCAAATCACCTTGAAACGATACAACATCCGAGTACGGATAAGATGCAAATGGGGCTAAGAGCCCTGAAGAATAACCAATGGCGTCCATATCCCTGCCCAGGCCAAGCCGGAAGGGTAACCCTGCTAACGACATCGAACTTATACCTATTAAACCAAAGGGGTGCCGACAAAGGGCGAAGGAAAAAGGGAGCGGTCAGTACAGAGGCCAGTACACGGCGAGGCTAGAATTCGGCGGCTCTTGCCTACATAGGTATGGTGGACTGAAGCGGCAGCGTAGCATGCGTAACCAACCTATAGAGACTCGATGCAACTGTTGGCTATTAGAGAGGGATAAGTGAGTCCTATTCGGGACCAACCTGATACTAACAGCAATCATACCCATCCTGGCATTTCCCCCTCGAGACCAAACGAGGAAGTCAAACCGAGGAACTCACACAGTTGACAGCTTTATTCATTCCATTATAGTTGAAGCACTTACTAGTCAGATATAGATAGCATGAGTCATCCTGATAGCATAAGTAGTGGGCAGTTTTAGTTAACCATTCAGTTGTAGTTGCAGTACTTACTAGTCAGATACAATTAGCATGTGACATCCCAAACCCAGCAGTTGCTGGCACTTTTATTTCATTCCATTGGAGTTGCGATACTTACTAGGCAGGTATAACAAGACACGATACACCCCAGTTCCACCAGTTGTTGGCACTTTTATTATCCATTCCAATGTAGTGAAGCTGATTACTAGTCACATATTAAGTCAAATTTATAGCACTACTTTAGTTATGCTTGTCTATGATCGAGATACTGTGCTCCAAGTCGTCCATAACCGCGGACACGGCTTTCAGAAAGATTTACTCTGCAGGGGTACACAAATAGCAACACACACACGATCAACCTCGGAAAAACCAAATCAAAACCCAATGAGGCTTTCACGACAAAGCAATCACAGGATTCATAAAACATTTCAGGGGGCCACCGCACTAAGCTACCCGCAATGAAGTTGGCCGGCTCCAAGACAGACCCAGGGTTTGTATAGACGGCGGTAAACGACTGGGAACCTGAAAGTGTGACTGGGCTTGTCGATACAGCGAAAATGTGTCACGATCCAAAATAGTATAGATGCTCCACACACAATCGCAAATAAAGCAGTAAAGCATGGCATAGGTAGAAGATAGTAATAAAGCCCCAAACTAGTTTGTGGCCCCAAGAAATAAGAAATGAATCAAGCTCTGGCTAAGGGGGATTCATAGAGTCTCTCGTATGTGGATAGTGCGAATAGTCAAGGAACATGTATCAAGTACTCGGGGCCTACGGGACACAAGTGAGCGTGGAAGAACCAAATCTTATCTATTGCCCACCGGTGCCTCTGCATTAGTTATATCTATTACCAGCATTTTAATATCAAGTTGCCATTAAAGCCATGATCATCTCCATCATTAAGCATGTGCCAACCTTCCAACAATGGTGGATCAACAACGATGTGAAGCAGCACCTGAGTAAGCAACTACGACTCGCAAGGCCGATTATCTATCAAACAATAGGCAATAGGATGTGTCCAAGGCAATATAGAGGCTGCAAGGAATATAAATGGTGCAAGGAAACTAAAGCATCGCAACACGGATAGCAGTAGATCAACAGGAGGAAGTAAAAACTATAAATGCAAAATAGGTAGAAAGGGGGAGATTGCTCGCCTGGGAAGCACTGCCGAAGATACATTATCCGAAGAACTTGTCGGTACTCGCATCCACTCAACGGCCTAATCCGAGAAGAAGCAAATCACTAAAGAAACACCGGATGCAATATTTAATACCACGGCAAAAGATCCGGCATGATGTATGTATTATGCATGCCATGGCAAAGATGCAGTGCAATTAGGCAATATTAAGCGGAACCGGGGTCCCGACAATTAATTTTATGGTTCATGTTGTTTAGCTACCCCGCAATTTAAATGTTGTATTAACAAGGCAAAACATAGCATCGATTCGCTACACAAATTTAAATGGAGCTGATATAAGATTAGAATACCGCATATGGTCTCCATATTTAATTATTAGGTGAATCGACATAATACCCTCAAACCCAACAATATGTATGCGACATGATCAAATTAATATGCAACAATTATATATAGCATTTATAAAATAGGGATAGGTAGGGGTCACACATCTAGGGTCGAAAATCTTGGGGTTCGGAGGGATTCAGGTTCGACGGGATCGGTCTTCGAACTCTGGGATCGGGGCTTCAGGATCTCGGCTATCAGATCCGGAAAGGAGAACTTGGCGCGGCACCGAGTTCGGGATCGCTCTTCGTGGTCTGTTCTAGGAAGAACTTGGAGTGCCTCGGAGTCCATGTAGGCTATCTTCGGGTACCGATGTAGTCATCCAAATTATCGTACTTATTTGCTGGATGTTCACAGCACCACTACCACATCCGCAAGAATAACACCAGACCTTCACCACAACATCCCCACATAGAAACTTCATCAGTACAGGGAACCAGGAACTCGAGCAGATGGTCAGCGGCCACGGTGGAAAAACTTGCTGGAGTCAAAAGTGTACTAGCAACATGTTCAACCTCGGCCTAGAGGCGACGGTGCAGGGTAGCCTCCGCGGCAGCGCCAAGGAGGTATCCAGCAAGGCTGACGCTTAGAGGCAGAGGACGACAGGGCCGGCGGTCGACGGTCGATGCAGGTCACGGTCGCGAGACGGGCGAGGCGGTCCTGGTGGCTAAGTCGAGTGGACGACGGCCAGAAGGTGAGGCGGAAGCAGGGCATCACGGCCGTGCTACCACGGCGGGCGAGACGGTACCGGGTGGGGAGAGCAGGACCGGCGGCAGGTCGAGTCGAGGCGGCGCCTAGCAGCAGAGGCGACACGGCAAGGAGATAGCGGAGCGGCGGACGGCTGGGGTTCGACGAGAGGCGCGCGGAGAGGCGAGTTCACGTGTGGTAGGGCTTGAGGTGGCGGCGCGCGATGCGGGAATGTGGGGTACACGAAGGAGCGGTGATGGCTGGTGGTGATGCGAGCCGGGGAGCGCAACGAGGCGAAGAGGCGGGGCCAGATTGACGTGGAGGCGGCTACTGGCGATGCCGGCGCGATGGGCGGCCAGAGGAGGTGGTGACAGGGCCGCTGGGGTCGCACAGGGCCGGGCTTACGTGGGCGCGGTGTAGCGAGACGGTTCTGTGCGGCACGGCGAGGGAGCTCGGTTGGCGGCCCACGGATTTAACGACCGGGCCGCAATGCCGCGGCAGAGAAGTAGCAAGGATGCGAGCAGGGTAGGTGGAATCAGGGAGAGAGAGGGATCGCGAGGCTGGGCGAAGCGGTCGTGGGGTGGGACCGGGGTCACGCGGGTGGGGGTGGGCGGTTCGTGGCGAGGTGGGTCGTGGAGTGGGGTCCACCATGTGGACGCCATTTGGCGGTGACATGTCATTGCATACGCATCATCGTGTTGCAAGCTGCTGTGTGGTGTGTTTTGGAGGCGGCAGGGAGTGTGGGGAGAGAGGGTTGGGGCTGGATTAGATGGGGCTGGCTAGGCTATGGGGTAGTAGGCTGGCTGGCAGGGCCTTCAGGCCTGGCCGGCTGCCTCCCCTAAAAATATTTTTTATTTTTATTTGTTTTATTTTTAAAGAGGATTTTATAATTAGTTATTAGACAAATAAAAGACTCGAAAAATACTGGAGTTTTTATTTAAAATTGAGACGGGGATATTTAGAAAACAAAACTAGGCTTTTACAAAATAGTTTTAGGCAAACCATGCATTATGACATGACGATGCTCAAATGCTATGTGGCATGATAACATGCTATCATGATTATGCACAGAGATAAAACACGGCGATTTTCTAGTAGTGGTTTTACCCGGGGTGTTACACTCTACTGCTGGTTTAGGAGAAGAACACACATGCAATGACACTGGTGGATCCATATGTGGTTTAGAAAAGAACACACATTCAATGACACTGGTGGATCCATGTGGTTTATGAAAAGAACACACATGCAATGACTCTAGTGTATCCATGTGGTTTATGAAAATAACACACATGCAATGAACTCTATTGGACCCATTTGGTTTATGAAAAGAACACATATGTAATGAACTTCTAGTGGATCAATGTGGTTTATGAAAAGAACACACATGCAATGACTCTAGTTATGGTTCATGAAAAGAACACGCATGCAATGACTCTGGTGGATCCATATGTGGTTTAAGAAAAGAACACACATGCAATGACTCTGGTGGATCCATATGTGGTTTAGGAAAAGAACACACATGCATGACTCTAGTGCTGGTTTAGGAGAAGAACACGCATGCAATGACACTGGTGGATCCATATGTGGTTTAGGAGAAGAACACACATATAGTGACACTGGTGGATACTTATGTGGTTTATGAAAAGAACACACATGCAATGACACTGTTGGATCCATGTGGTTTATGACAAGAACACACATGCAATGAACTCTAGTGGATCCATGTGGTTTATAAAAAGAACACACATGCAATGAACTCTAGTGGATCCATGTGGTTTATGAAAAGAACACACATGCTGTGGTGGCATCACTGCATATGTTATTTTCCAAAACCACAGTGATGCACACTAATACACACACACACATCCAATGGGGTGTGGTGATGCAACATCTTTCAAGCTAGTGGTAGAATGCATGCTGTAGTCAGGGGCGGAGCCCAATGGGCCTACCCTGATGCACATGCATCAGGGTCGGAAAAAGACATTTAGCCTCGCTTACCATCAAACTAGGGGTTGTGCATCAGGGTGCGCTTGGCGATGTGCATCAGGGTGGGCCGCGTCTTGCTATTGCACGTTCTGCATCAAGGCCATCGCTTGGCGTCCCGTTCCGCAAGCCCAAGGCCCGAGTGCCCCACTAATCGCATGCATGGTACACAAAATCTCTTCTCCATACGGATTGATTGATTCAATCGAGTGAAGAAAGGTACATACATGGCCATAGAGGCAAAGGCGCATGCAGCAGGCTGGCAGGCGTGCAGCTCGGCAGCTCCTCTAATCAGATCATCAACCATCACCCGCCAGTGTATAAATTCCCCCGGCAAAAGGAAGGAACGTCCAGGTCTCTAGGGCGCCAGTGATCAATTGAAATTCTACAAACCACGGAATCAATTTCCACTGCCAGTAAATCCCTAAATTCTCCTCTTTTCTATTGCAAATGTTTTTGCTAGTAGATAAAATTTAATGGAAATTGTGGCTAGGGTTTGAGTTATATAGGGTATACTTATATGTATCATTTTCTGAGGCAAATTTTCAAGTCTAATGTGGAATATTTATTTACCAAATCTAGGTATATTATGGACAAGTTTATTCTCAAAAGAAAAGCATCATCACAAGATGTTTTGGAAGACATGAATATTTTTACAAGTTCTTTGATATTTATATGATGTCTCTTATTATTTCGTATGATCTATATTAGAAGTTGCAATCCGTATTTTTATATAGTAGATTATTGCTTGAAAATTTTATACTACAGTAAAGTGGTGCATCAGGGTGACTCGAGCTCCAGCTCCGCCCCTGGCTGCAGTTGAATCCCAACATGCTGCCAGGGTACTTGGACATGGTTGGACACCACATGCTGGAGTGGCATCACTGCATGTGTTCTTTTACTAAAACCACAATGATGCAAACTGACACACCGACATGAAATAACTAGATGTGGTTTATGAAAAGAACACACATGCAAATGACTCTAGTGGATCCATGTGCTTTATGAAAAGAACACACATGCAATGACTCTAGTTATGGTTTATGAAAAGAACACACATTTAATGACTCTAGTTGTGGTTTATGAAAAGAACACACATACAATGACACTGGTGGATCCATATGGTTTATGAAAAGAACACACATGCAATGACTCTCGTGGATCCATGTGGTTTATGAAAAGAACACACATACAATGACTCAAGTTGTGGATTATGAAAAGAACACACATGCAATGACTCTGGTGGATCCATATGTGGTTTAGGAAAAGAACACACATGCATGACTCTAGTGATGGTTTAGGAGAAGAACACACATGTAATGACACTGGTGGATCCATATGTGGTTTAGAAAAAGAACACACATTCAATGACACTGGTGGATCCATGTGGTTTATAAAAAGAACACACATGCAATGACTCTAGTTGGTCCATGTGGTTTATGAAAAGAACACACATGTAATGAACTCTATTGGATCCATGTGGTTTATGTAAAGAACATACATGCAATGAACTCTACTGGATCAATGTGGTTTATGAAAAGAACATGCATGATGTAGTGGCATCACTACATATGTTCTTTTCCAAAACGACAATGATGCACACTGATACACACGCACATCCAATGGGGTGTGGTGATGCAACATCATTCATGCTGGTGGTAGAATGCATGCTGCAGTTAAATCCCAATGTGTTGCCAGGGTTCCTGGACATGGTTGGACACCACATGCAGGACTACATGTGCTCTTTACCTAAAACCACAATGATGCAGAATCACACACACACACACACATGCAATGACTCTAGATGTGGTTTATGAAAAGAACACACATGTAATGAACTCTAGTGTATCCTTGTGGTTTGTGAAAAGAGCACACATGCAATGAACTCTGGTTGTGGTTTATGAAAAGAACACACATGCAATGACTCTAGTTGTGGATTATGAAAAGAACACACATGCAATGACAGTTGTGGATCCATGTGGTTTATGAAAAGAACACACACGCAATGACTATAGATGTGGTTTATGAAAAGAACACACATGCAATGACTCTAGTTGTGGTGTATGAAAATAACACACATGAAATGACACTGGTGGATCCATGTGGTTTATGAAAAGAACACATATGCACTGACTCTAGTTGTGGTTTATGAAAAGAACACACATGCAATGACCCTGGTGGATCCATGTGGTTTATGAAAAGAACACACATGCAATGACTCTAGATGTGGTTTATGAAAAGAACATACATGCAATGACTCTAGTTGTGGTTTATTAAAAGAACACACATGCAATGACACTGGTGGATCCATGTGGTTTATAAAAAGAACACACATGCAATGACTCTAGTGGTGGTTTAGGAGAAGAACACACATGCAATTACACTGGTGGATCCATATGTGGTTTATGAAAAGAACCTAGATGAAATTGTTGGGTCCACAGCATAGAAAACAAAAAAAATCCTTTGATGAGAACTATACGCCAAGATCTATCTACTAGATACAGAGCAATGGGTGGACATGCATCCATGGAGAACTTACCCTCGAAGACAACGAGTTTTGTTAACGAGTAGGAACTCGTGGTTGATGTAGTCGTACGCTTGTCGATCTCAAGATCATGTGGAAGTCCGAGCGCCGCAAATCAGCAACGCATCCGTCCTCGCACACACGTTCAAGCCACCGGACAACCTCCACCTCCTCGCTCCAGCGAATCAGCGGAAGCAGCAACTTCTTCCAGACGCAAGGCCACCGGGAACATGTATCTCGCTAATCCAAGACCATGGGGGAATATCTAGAGGGGGAGAGAGATCCTTCACAACGAGGTGTGCTTTGTGAGGGAGGAGAGGGGGCCTTTTATAGGAGAGGGGGGCTCCTCCCGGGGGTGCCCCCACCTCTTCCTCATTCATGTGGTGAAGCTCCACTCACATAAATTTTGACTCCACCCAAAATTCCACTCACATGCATTAAATTTCCACCAAATTTAATGCAACTCTCAATTAATAAAACTCTTTTATTTATTTTATTAAGAATTTTGTTAAGTACTTTAATTACCAAACATTCACATAAAACCCCTTGCAACATTTCAATATCACATGCAGAACCTCTTTCTGCAATTTCACCCGAAACAATTCCGGTTTCTATCGAAACAATTCCTGTTTCAATCGAAACATTTCCTGTGCTTTGCAAACCTTTTGTCTGAAACATATGTGCTCCTAAATGGTGTCCGACAACCCTTAAGTGTGTCACCCTATGGTTCACAAATAATGCAGACATGATTGAGACTCCTCTCAGATCAATAATCAGAAGCGGGACCTGGAGATCCATACTGACTCTTGCACATTGAACAATGATTTCTGTGATCATGAGAACCTTTAACGCTGGTAATTTAATCCCTTTGTCTCATGATATAATACATGTCCGAGATTCGATCATCGGTATCCAAATACCTAGTTTGATCTCGTTACTGGCATGCACTCTGTTCTCGTTCACGCGAAATAACATTCTAGTTATCACATCACTTGCTTGCAAGCTATCTTAATGTGATATCACCGAGAGGGCCCAGAGTATATCTATCCGTCATCGGGATTGACAAATTCCACTCTTGATCCATGAGCCTCAACATAACACCTTCAGAGTAATCGAACCCACCTTTATAGTCACCCTGTTATGGTGTGACGTTTGATGTTATCAAGATACTCTTCCGGTGTTAGCAATTAACATGATCTCATGGTCTAAGGACTAAGATTACTTCATATGATGTTATAGCAATATAAACATAATGACTTTGATCGTAATGCTATACTTCGGATGAATGTTCATCACATCATTTCACAAATGCTGTGACCTCGTTATTAACAACATCCAATGTCTATGATTAGGAAACTTTGATCATGTTGTTAATCAACGAGCTAGTCTATAAGAGAGACATAACTAGGAACCCTTTTTTCTTATTAAACACACATGTATTGACATTTCCTATCAATACAATTATAGCATGAAAAATAAACATCTATCATATACAAGGAATACATAATATCAACTTTATTATTGCCTCTCAGGGCATATTTCCTTCAGTCTCCCACTTGCACTAGAGACAATAATCTAGTTTACATAGTGATAAATCTAACACCCATGGAGTTCTGGTGTTGATCATGTTTTGCCCTAGGGAGAACTTTACTCAACGGATCTGCTACATTCAGGTCCGTGTGCACTTTACAAATCTTTATGTCTCCATCCTTGACATGCTCGCGGATGGAGTGAAACCGACGTTTAATATGCTTGGAATTCTTGCGAGACCTTGGTTCCTTAGCGTTGGCTGTGGCTCCATTGTTGTCACAATAGATCACCATTGGGTCTAATGCACTAGGAACCACACCTAGTTCCGTTATGACCTCCTTCATCCAAACCGCTTCCTGTGCCGCTTCTGAAGCAGCAAAATATTCCGCCTCCGTCGGTGATCCAGCCACCACAGGTTGTTTGGGACTCCTCCAACTAATTGCTGCTTCGTTCAAGAGAAATACGTATCCGGATTGAGACTTAGAGTCATCCGGATCGGTGTCAAAGCTAGCATCAACATAACACTTAGCGACTAGCTCTTCTTCACCTCCGTATACAAGAAATATATCCTTAGTTCTTCTCAAGTACTTAAGGATATTCTTGACCGCTATCCAGTATTCCAAACCTGGATCAGATTGGTACCTACTAGTCAAACTAATAGCATGTGCCACATCCGGTCTTATACATAGCATGGCATACATTATAGAGCCTATGGCTAAGGCATAAGGGATCTTATCCATTATCTCTCTTTCTTCCGCCGTAGCCGGACTTTGAGTCTTACTCAATGTCTTGCCTTGCAACATAGGTAAGAACCCCTTCTTACTTCCGTTCATATTAAACTTGTTTAATATATTATTAAGGTATGTACTCTGTGATACCCTAATTAGGCGTCTTGATCTATCTCTATAGATTTTAATGCCTAATATATATGAAGCTTCACCAAGGTCCTTCATCGAAAATTTGTTGTTTAGATAACTTTTAACACTGTTTACAAGATCTATATCATTTCCAATCAATAATATGTCATCCACATATAATATTAGAAATGCCACATTGCTCGCACTCACTTTCTTGTAAATACAAGCTTCTCCATAAGTTTGGACAAATCAGAACTCTTTGATCACCTCATCAAAGCGGAGATTCCAACTCCGGGATGCTTGCTTTAGTCCATAGATGGATCGCTGAAGCTTGCATACCTTATCAGCATCCTTAGGATCGACAAAACCCTTAGGTTGTATCATATACAACTCTTCTTCAATATTACCATTGAGAAATGCAGTTTTGACATCCATCTGCCATATTTCATAATCGAAATATGCAGCAATTGCTAACATAATCCTAACTGACTTTAGCATCGCTACAGGAGAGAATGTCTCATTGTAGTTAACTCCTTGAATTTGTCGAAACCCCTTTGCGACAAGTCGAGCTTTATAGATGGTCACATTACCATCAGCATCCTTTTTCTTTTGAAAATCCATTTATTCTCAACAGCCTTTTGATCGTGAGGTAAGTCCACCAAGGTCCAAACCTGGTTTTCGTACATGGATTCCATCTCAGATTTCATGGCTTTTAGCCATTTGTTGGAATTAGGGCTCATCATCGCTTCTTCATATGTCGCAGGGTCATCTATTTCATCAATCATGAAATTCATAACAGGATTGCCGTACAGTTCAGGAGCTGCACGTGTCCTTCTTGACCTGCGAGGTTTGGTAGTATCCTCTTTCGGAGTTTCATGATCATTATCATTAGCTCTGTCTTCATGAGGTGAAGTCAACTCCGAAACAACTTCCGGTGCTGCGCCACTCGCCAATTCATGAAGAGAAGTTTCAATAACCTCTTCGATTTCTACCTTCCGACTATTCACACCTTTCGCGAGAAACTCCTTCTCAAGAAAGGATCCATTCTTGGCAACAAAAACCTTGCCCTCGGATCTATGATAGAAGGTATACCCAATCGTTTCCTTAGGGTATCCTATGAAGACGCATTTTTCCACTTTGGGTTCGAGTTTATCTGGCTGAAGTTTCTTCACATAAACATCCCATCCCCAAACTTTAAGAAATGACAGCTTAGGTTTGTTTCCAAACCATAATTCATACGGTGTCGTTTCAACGGATTTAGATGGTGCCCTATTTAAAGTGAATGCAGCGGTTTCCAGTGCATAACCCCAATATGACAGTGGCAAGTCAGTCAGAGACATCATAGATCAAACCATATCCAATAAAGTACGAGTACGACGTTCCGACACACCATTATGTTGTGGTGTTCTAGCAGGCGTGAGTTGTGAAACTATTCCACAGTCTTTCATATGTGTGCTAAACTCGTAACTAAGATACTCTCCTCCATGGTCAGACCGCAAAAATTTGATCTTTCTGTTATGATAATTTTCCACTTCATTCTGAAATTCCTTGAACTTTTCAAAGGTTTCAGACTTATGTTTCATTAAATAGATATACCCGTATCTACTCAAATTATCCGTGAAAGTAACAAAATAACGACATCCACCTCGCGCCGACACACTCATTGGTCCACACACATCAGTATGTATGATTTCCAATAAATCTATCGCCCGTTCCATTGAACCGGAAAACGGTGTTCTAGTCATCTTGCCCATAAGGCATGGCTGACATGTATCAAATGATTCAAAATCAAGTGATTCCAAAAGTCCATCAGAATGGAGTTTCTTCATGCGTTTAACGCCAATATGACCTAGACGGCAGTGCCACATACATGCAGATATATCATTATCAAGATTAATCCTTTTAGCATCAACATTATGAATATGCGTAATACTACTATCGAGATCCAACAGAAATAAACCATTCAACACAGGTGCATGACCATAAAAGATATCATTCATATAAATTGAACAACCATTGTTTTCAGATTTAAACGAATAACCACTTTGCATCAAACACGATCCGGATACAATGTTCATGCTTAGTGCAGGCACCAACTAACAATTATTCAGATTTACAACTAATCTTGACGGCATATGGAGAGGCAGCGTTCTGATGGCGATCACATCAACTCTTGATCCATTGCCGACCCACATCGTGACCTCATCCCTTGCTAGCTGTCGCTTGTTCCGCAGCCCCTGAACTGAGTTAGATATATTAGCAACCGATCACGTATCAAATACCTAGGTGCTACTGCGAGTACTAGTCAAGTACACATCAATAACATGTATATCACATATACCTTTGTTTGCCTTGCTGGCCTTCTTATCCACTAAATACTTGGGGCAGTTGCGCTTCCAATGGCTAGTCCCCTTACAATAGTAGCACTCGGTATCAGACTTAGGGCTAGCTTGGGGTTTCTTTTCAGGTGCGGCAACAGATTTGCTGCCCTTCTTTCCCTTCTGTTTTCCTTTCTTGTCCTTCTTGAAACCGGTGGCCTTATTGATCATCAACACTTGATGTTCTTTCCCGATCTCCACTTCTGTAGTCTTAAGCATTGATAGAAGCTCGGGAAGAGACTTCTTCATGCCATGCATGTTATAGTTCATCACGAAGCCCTTGTAGCTAGGTGGAAGAGATTGGAGAACATGATGTATGCCTAAGTCAATTGGAATCGTTGTTCCCAAGGACACAAGCTTATCGGCATACCCAGACATTTTGAGTACGTGCTCACTAACGGAGCTGTTCTCCTCCATCATGCAGCTAAAGAACTTTTCAGAAGCATTATAACTCTCTACGGTAGCATGGGTATCGAAAATCATTTTCAATTCTCCCATGGTATCAAAGGCATTGCCATTTTTGAAACTCTTTCGAAGTTCTAGCTCTAGCCCATACAGTATGCCGCAATGAACTAAGTTGTGGTCCTCCTGACGAGTTATATAGACATTCGTTTCCTCGTCAGGGGCATCAGGAGTTGGTGGGGGGCCTAGCGGCGCCTCTAGCACATATTGCTTTTGTGCAAAGAAAGGAGAGAATCCTCAAATTCATAGCCCAGTTGGTGAAGTTGCTACCATTCGCAGCAAGTTTCTCTTTCTCCATGAACACATTGAAATTAAAATCTGGTGGTGCCATCTACAACAGAATTTGTAAAGTATATTTAGACTAAGTTTATGATAGATTGAGTTCAACTAATCCAAATTACTAATGAACTCCCACTCAAAAACGACATCCCTCGTGTCCTTTTGGTGATTACATGAACCAAATCCACTACACCAAGTCCGATCATCACGTGAGTCGGTGTAGCTTCAAAGGCGAGCATCTATATGGGCATCATATCAACTATATGACTCATGCTTAACCTTTTGGTCCGTGTTCTGAGGCCATGTCTGTACATGCTAGGCTCGCCAAGTAAGAACCTTAGTATTCGCTTGTGTAAAACTGTCTTACACCCGTCGCATGAAAGCGTAGAGTCGAGAACACCCGATCATCATGTGATGCCTCGAAACACGATCCATAAAACGGTGCATACTTAAGGAAGAACACATTTTATCTTGATATCTAAATGAGGGATCATCTTATAATGCTACCAAAAGCGCCAAACTAGCAATATAAGATGCAAACATCTAATGTGTAAAGTGAGATGATATGGTCCATGCATTTGATCTCTATCATTTGCATCGTGATATGATCTCTATCATTCCTTTGTGTGTAAGGCCAAGGTCTATGGAACTTACATGTTGAGTGTGTTGTAAGAGTATCTATCATACATCTACTTACAACAATACCATATCAAGACACTAGCCCAACAACGATCTAAACTAGACGCCTCTAATTTATCAATTGCAAGTTTTACGTGGCTTAGGGCTTTCGGAGATAGAACCGATCTTACCTACAAACATGAACCACAACAAGCATAACCAAGTTATTAGCAACTCATTGTAAATCAGATATTGACTATAGTAGGAGAGACAGACACTCGCTAGCCACATGCAAAACTAGTTGCATGTCAGTCGTGGAACCGGTCTCATGTACGATGACATGTAAGGTTGGTCCGGGCCGCTTCATCCCACTATGCCACCAATATCCAAGAAACATAGAAGATGCAATAACATGATCATCATCGCCCACATATAAACATATGTGTACTACCCGTGCAAAGCACCTACGCATAGATCAGGCTCTAATACCATTGTTGGGTCCGCGGCATAGAAAACAAAAAAATTCCTACGATGAGAACTATACGCCAAGATCTATCTACTAGATACAGAGCAACGAGTGGACATACATCCATGGAGAACTTACCCTCGAAGAAAACGAGTTTTGTTAACGAGTAGGAACTCGTGGTTGATGTAGTCGTACGCTTGCCGATCTCAAGATCGTGTGGAAGTCCAAGCGCCCCAAATCAGCAGCGCATCCGTCCTCACACACACGTTCAAGCCACCGGACAACCTCCACCTCATCGCTCCAGCGAATCAGCGGAAGCAGCAACTTCTTCCAGACGCAAGGCCACCGGGAACATGTATCTCGCTAATCCAAGACCATGGGGGAATATCTAGAGGGGGAGAGAGATCCTTCACGAGGAGGTGTGCTTTGTGAGGGAGGAGAGGGGGCCTTTTATAGGAGAGGGGGGATCCTCCCCACCCATGGCCGACGGCCAAAGGGGGGTGCCCCCACCTCTTCCTCATTCATGTGGTGAAGCTCCACTCACATAAATTTTGACTCCACCCAAAATTCCACTCACATGCATTAAATTTCCACCAAATTTAATGCAACTCTCAATTAATAAAACTCTTTTATTTATTTTATTAAGAATTTTGTTAAGTACTTTAATTACCAAACATTCACATAAAACCCCTTGCAACATTTAAATATCACATGCAGAACCTCTTTCTACAATTTCACCCGAAACAATTCTGGTTTCTATCGAAACAATTCCTGTTTCTATCGAAACATTTCCTGTGCTCTGCAAACCTATTGTCTGAAACATATGTGCTCCTAAATGGTGTCCAACAACCCTTAAGTGTGTCACCCTATGGTTCGCAAATAATGCAGACATGATTGAGACTCCTCTCAGATCAATAATCAGAAGCGGGACCTGGATATCCATATTGACTCTTGCACATTCAACGATGACTTTTGTGATCGTGAGAACCTTTAACGCTAGTAATTTAATCCCTTTGTCTCCTGATATAATACATGTCCCAGATTCGATCATCGGTATCCAAATACCTAGTTTGATCTCGTTATCGACATGCACTCTTTTCTCGTTCCCGCGAAATAACATTCTAGTGATCACATCACTTGCTTGCAAGCTATCTTAATGTGATATCACTGAGAGGGCCCAGAGTATATCTATCCGTCATCGGGATTGAAAAATTCCAATCTTGATCCATGAGCCTCAACATAACACCTTCGTAGCACTCAACCCACCTATTATAGTCACCCTGTTATAGTGTGACGTTTGATGTTATCAAGATACTCTTCCGGTGTTAGCAATTAACATGATCTCATGGTCTAAGGACTAACATTACTTCGTATGATGTTATAGCAATATAAACATAATGAATTTGATAGTAATGCTATACTTCAGATGAATGTTCATCACACCATTTCACAAATGTTGTGACCTCATTATTAACAACATCCAATGTCCATGCTTAGGAAACTTTGATCATCTTGTTAATCAACGAGCTAGTATATAAGAGAGGCATAACTAGGAACCCTTTTTGTTTATTAAACACACATGTATTGACGTTTCCTATCAATAAAATTATAGCATGCAAAATAATATTCTATCATATACAAGGAATACATAATAACAACTTTATTATTCCCTCTCAGGGCATATTTCCTTCAGTCTCCCACTTGCACTAGAGACAATAATCTAGTTTACATAGTGATAAATCTAACACCCATGGAGTTCTGGTGTTGATCATGTTTTTCCCTAGGGAGAACTTTAGTCAACGGATCTGCTACATTTAGGTCAGTGTGCACTTTACAAATCTTTATGTCTCCATCCTTGACATGCTCGCGGATGGAGTGAAACCGGCGTTTAATATGCTTGGAATTCTTGTGAGACCTTGGTTCCCTGGTGTTGGCTATGGCTCCATTGTTGTCACAATAGATCACCATTGGGTCTAATTCACTAGGAACCACACCTAGTTCCGTTATGAACTCCTTCATCCAAACCGCTTCCTGCGCCGCTTCTGAAGCATCAACATATTCCGCCTCCGTCATTGATCCAGCCACCACAGGTTGTTTGGAACTCCTCCAACTAACTACTGCTCCGTTCAAGAGAAATACGTATCCGGATTGAGACTTAGAGTCATCCGGATCGGTGTCAAAGCTAGCATCAACATAACACTTAGCGACTAGCTCTTCTTCACCTCCGTATACAAGAAACATATCATTAGTTCTTCTCAAGTACTTAAGGATATTCTTGACCGCTATCCAGTGTTCCAAACCTGGATCAGATTGGTACCTACTAGTCAAACTAATAGCATGTGCCACATCCGGTCTTGTACATAGCATGGCATACATTATAGAGCCTATGGCTGAGGCATAAGGGATCTTATCCATTATCTCTCTTTCTTCCGCCGTAGACGGACTTTGAGTATATCTATCCGTCATCAGGATTGAAAAATTCCAATCTTGATCCATGAGCCTCAACGTAACACCTTCGTAGCACTGAACCCACCTTTATAGTCACCCTGTTACAGTGTGACGTTTGATGTTATCAAGATACTCTTCCGGTGTTAGCAATTAACATGATCTCATGGTCTAAGGACTAAGATTACTTCGTATGATGTTATAGCAATATAAACATAATGACTTTGATCATAATGCTATACTTCAGATGAATGTTCATCACACCATTTCACAAATGTTGTGACCTTGTTATTAACAACATCCAATGTCTATGCTTAGGAAACTTTGATCATCTTATTAATCAACGAGCTAGTCTATAAGAGAGGCATAACTAGGAACCCTTTTTGTTTATTAAACACACATGTATTGACGTTTCCTATCAGTACAATTATAGTATGCAAAATAAACATCTATCATATATAAGGAATACATAATAACAACTTTATTATTGCCTCTCAGGGCATATTTCCTTCAGAAATGACACTAGTGGATCCATGTGGTTTATGAAAAGAACACACATGCTATCGTGGCATCACTTCATATGTTCCTTTCCAAAACAACAATGATGCACACTGATACAGACACACAACCAACGGGGAGGTGGTGATCCGGCATCTTTCAAGCTAGTGGTAGAATGCATGCTGGAGTTGAATCCCAGCATGCTGCCAGGGTTCCTGGACATGGTTGGACACCACATGCTGGACTGCATGTGTTCTTTTCCTAAAACCACAATGATGCACACTGACACACACACATGCAATGACTCTAGATGTGGTTTATGAAAAGAACACACATACAATGAACTCTAGTGGATCCTTGGGGATTATGAAAATAACACACATGTAATGAACTCTAGTTGTGGTTTATGAAAAGAACACACATGCAATGACTCTAGTTGTGGTTTATGAAAAGAACACACAGGCAATGACACTTCTGGATCCATTTGGTTTATGAAAAGAACACACATGCAATGACTCTAGATGTGGTTTATGAAAAGAACACACATGCAATGACTCTAGCTATGGTTTATGAAAGAACACACATGAAATGATACTGGTGGATCCATGTAGTTTATGAAAAGAACACACATGTACTGACTCCAGTTGTGGTTTATGAAAAGAACACACATGCAATGACATTAGTGGATCCATGTGGTTTATGAAAAGAACACACATGCAATGACTCTAGATGTGGTTTATGAAAAGAACACACATGCAATGACACTGGTGGATCCATGTGGTTTATGAAAAGAACACACATGCAATGACTCTAGTTGTGGTTTATGAAAAGAACACACATGCATTGACACTGGTGGATCCATGTGATTTATGAAAAGAACACACATGCAATGACTCTGGTGGTGGTTTAGGAGAAGAACACACATGCAATGACACTGGTGGATCGATATCTGGTTTTAGAAAAGAACACACATGCAATGACACTAGTGGATTCATGTGGTTTATGAAAAGAACACACATGCAATGACTCTAGTGGTGGTTTAGGAGAAGAACACACATGCAATTAACTCTAGTGGATCCATGTGGTTTATGAAAAAAAAAACACATTCAATGACACTGGTGGATCCATGTGGTTTATGACAAGAACATGCATGCAATGAACTCTAGTGGATACATGTGGTTTATGAAAAGAACACATGCAATGAACACTAGTGGATGCATGTGTTTTATGAAAAGAACACACATGCAATGACTCTAGTTATGGTTTATGAAAAGAACACACATGCATTGACACTGGGGGATCCATGTGGTTTATGAAAAGAACACACGTGCAATGACTCTAGATGGGGTTTATGAAAAGAACACACATGAAATGACACTTCTGGATCCATGTGGTTTCTGAAAAGAACACACATGAAATGACTCTAGTTGTTGTTTATGGAAAGAACACACATGAAAATGACACTGGTGGATCCATATGGTTTATGAAAAGAATACACGTGCAATGACTCTAGATGTGGTTTATGAAAGATGCAATGACACTGGTGGATCCATGTGGTATATGAAAAGAACACACATACAATGACTCTAGTTGTGGTTTATGGAAAGAACTCACATGCAATGACTCTAGTGGTGGTTTAGGAGAAGAAAACACATGCAATGACACTGGTGGATCCATATGTGGTTTATGAAAAGAACACACATGAAGTGAACTCTAGTGGATCCTTGGGGTTTATGAAAAGAGCACATGCAATGAACTCTATCCGTGGTTTATGAAAAGAACACACCTGCAATGACTCTAGTTGTAGTTTATGAAAAGAATACACATGCAATGACACTTGTGGATACATGTGGTTTATGACAAAAACACACATGCAATGAACTCTAGTGGATACATGTGGTTTATGAAAAGAATATACATGCAATGAACACTAGTGGATCCATGTGGTTTATGAAAAGAACACGCATGCAATGACTCTAGTTATGGTTTATGAAAAGAACACACATGCATTGACACTGGTGGATCCATGTGGTTTATGAAAAGACCACACATGCTATGACTCTAGATGTGGTTTATGAAAAGTACACACATGAAATGACACTGCTGGATCCATGTAGTTTCTGAAAAGAACACACATGCAATTGATGGGTTCGTAGCATGGAAAACAAAAAATTTCTACCGCAAGAACGAACAAAACTCAGATCTAATCTAGATAAAAGCCAAGATCTAATCTATTAGACATGTGCAACAAGATAGACCTGTACTAACCCTCGTAGATCCGAAAGTGTTACGAGATTAGATCTCGGGGTTGATGTAGTCGATCACTTGCCGATCTCAAGATCGTGTGGACAATCCTTCCCGCCAGTTCCGTAGCGCTTCATGATCGGTCTGCGTGCGTCGAGTCGCAGACCTTCCTCTCCCTGTTCCAGCGAGCATCGGAGGTAGTAGATCTTCTCCACGGAATCCCAGCAGCACGACGGTGTGGTGGTGGTGGTGTAGAGAATTCTGCAGGGCTTCGCCTAAGCTGGAGCAGAGCGAAGGAGGAGGAGAGAGGCGGCGGCCAGGGTTTGTTATAGGAGAGGTCTAGGGGGTGGTGCCCCCTCCCCTCTATTTAAAGGAGGGAGGC
The DNA here is from genome assembly GCA_023614405.1 of Avena insularis. Lineage (NCBI taxonomy): Eukaryota > Viridiplantae > Streptophyta > Magnoliopsida > Poales > Poaceae > Avena > Avena insularis. The sequence continues at coordinate 351,732,713 of CM042688.1, forward strand.
GCCATGGGAGGGGGAGTCCTAGTAGGACTCCCCTCCCTCCTTGGCCGGCGGATTGGGAGGGGGGAGGAATCCTCCTCCCCCACGAATTCGTGTCTTGCCCCACAAAGACTCCTTGATCCTTTCTTGGTTTTCAAGCAAACTCCAAGAAATCTTCTAGAACCTTCCGGAACATTCTGAAACCTTCTAGAATCCCCATACAAATACTCCGGAACATTTCCTAACTTAGAAAATGATCCCCAATATATGAATCTTATTCTCCGGACAATTCCAGATCTCCTCGTGATGTCCCGGATCCAATCCGAGACTCCAAACAACATTCGGTCTCCAACGCATATTCCATATCTACTTAAAACAACTTCGAACCTTAAGTGTGTCACCCTACGGTTCGTGAATATGCAGACATGATGGAGACACATCTCCGATCAATAACCATTAGCGGGATCTGGAGATCCATAACAGCTCTCACATACTCAACGATGACTTTGTGATCGATAGAACCATTTAACATATGAAACCAATTCCCTTTGTCACGCGATATTCTACTATCCGAGGTTTGATTGTCGGTATCTCCATACCTAGTTCTACCTCATTACTGATAAGTACTCTTTACTCGTTCCATGTTATGTCATCCCTTGTGACCTAGTCACATGCTTGCAAGCTAACTAGATGACATTCCACCGAGAGGGCCTAGAGCATATCTATCCGTCATATGGATGGACAAATCCCAATCTTGGTCCATGCGCTTCAACACATACTTTCAGAATTCCCAATGTCACCTTTATAACCATCCAGTTACGAAGCGGTGTTTGATGTCATCAAAGTATCCATCCAGTGATGGTGATTAACATAACCTCATGGTCGAAGGATTAGGTTACTATGCATTTGAAAGCTTGTAGCAAAACGAACTTAATGACTTGATCTTATGCCATGCTTACTATGGGTGTGTGTCCATTACATCATTCTCCTAATGATATGATCTTGTTATTAACGACATCCAATGTCCATGATCAGGAAACCATGATCATCCATTAATCAATAAGATAGTTTAACAAGAGGCTTACTAGGGACTCTTTTATGTTTACAAAACACACAAGTATTAATGTTTCCGGTTAATACATTTATAGCATGGGATGTAAACATTTATCATAAACATAAAGATATAATAATAACCACTTTATTATTGCCTCTTGGGCATATCTCCAACAGTCTCCCACTTGCACTAGAGTCAATAATCTAGTTAAAAAACGTGTGCATTCAACACCTATGGCTTTCTGGTGTTGTATAGACACTATTGCTAGTGGTAAACATAATCTTCGGATCTGACACTTCCAGGTCCGTGTGTATTTGCATTACCTTGCGTCTCTACGCATTACTCATACTCCAATGAGATGGCATTGTATAAATTTGGTCCTTTGGTGAGACCTTTAGTTCCTTGGGATTAAATCATGTTGATACAATTGTCATACAATGTACCTTCATAGTATTATCCCGCTATGAACCACACCTAGTTTGATAACAAACTACTTGACGCAAATGCCCTCATTTGCTGCTACAATAGCAGTCATATACTTAGCCTTTTGTTGTAGTATCTGTCACAATATTTTAACTTTGGTACTCAACCAAATCCGTTATGGAACTTCCTTTCCATTACATTGTGCCACCCATAGTTTAAATTGAGATAAACTTAATTTGTGACAAAACTAGTATCAATGCAACAATTTACAATGAACTATTTGTCACCACTATATAAATAATATATTCTTAGTTCTTCCAAAGATCATAGGAATATCCCTACTATTGTCCAATGATCATCTTATGAGTCATTATGGTATATGCTCATAACATTTAGAGCATAGGACATATCTGGATGTGTACATCTCAAAAATGATTGATCAAAATATTCTTGTGATTTCACCAAGTGTCAAAACACTTGAATCTCGTGTCAACACACTTGAATCTTGATTCAGTCCTTTCCGTGTGTCAAGAACCTTTCTTGTTGTTTCCATATTAAACTCATTCAACATCTTATCTATGTACATTTTGCAAAACCATATTAGCGCCTCAATCTATCCATATAGACATTGATGCCTAATTCTTGGGTTATGCCTAAGTCTTTCATCGAAATGAAATTCTTAACCTGTGTCAATAAAAGATACATCATTTCTAATCAATGATATGTCTTTCACATAATGTATTAGAAATATGTCTTAGCGCTCCCACTTAATTTCTTGCAAAAATGCAAGCATCTTCATCGTCTCTGATGAAATTAAACCTTTTAACGGTTTCATCACGGTGAAGATTCCAACTCCGCGATGCTCACTTCAACCATTGAAGTTTTGCATACTCTTTTAGCATCCTTTGAATTAACAAAACCCTTTGGATCATGTCATGTACACGTCCTAGGTAACCATTCTCTTAGAAGAACTTGTTTTGTTTGTTCAACTACCATATACCAAAATATATGTAGTGGTTGCTACATTAATCCGTCCAGACTAAATATCGCTATGAAAGATCAAACCTTATCATAGTCAATTCCTTGAACATTGTCGTAAACTCTTTCCAACATGTCGACTATTTCATAGATGTGAAACATCTATGTCTATTTCTTTATAGATCCATATACGACTGTAAGGTCTTGCACCTTTCCATAGGGTCTTTCAAATTCAAAGCTTGATTTCTCGTGTATGGAATTATCACGGATTTTATGGCTTCAAGCCACTTAGCGAAGTCAGGGCCCATCATTGCTTCTTTGCATGTAGTCGGTTCATCATTGTCAAACAACAATGATTTAACTCTCAAATCTTGGCATTTGATTACTTACCCGACCTACTTGGTTCAATAGTAACTTAGATCTCCGTGACCACAACCTTTGAGGCACGTGAGCCATGAGCATTATTGTTGCCTCGGGACACTTACCGACGCTGCGCAACTCAGCACATATTAGCCAAGGTTCAACAACCTTGTCAAAGTTCTATTGTCCTCCCACTTAACTTTTCACCAAAAATTCCTTCTCAAGAAACTCGACATTCTAAATGACAAACACTTTTGTTTTCGGTGTTATGGAGGAATACCCAATGGTTATTCGAAATAACCTACAAAGACATGCTCATCCGACTTTGGTTGTAAACATTTTACTTATGCCTAGCATACCAAAAATTTAAGAAAGGACAACCTGGGTTTTATCCCAAACCATGACTTATATGGTGTCATTTCAACGGATCACGATGGAGCTCTTTTCAGTGTAAAAGCGGTAGTCACTAAAGCTTTAATCTTTAAAATATAATGGCAGTTTTATAAATGACACCTTTGATCTTACCATGTCAAACAAGGTTTCATTACATATCTTGAACACTCCATACTCCTATGGTGTTTTGGGAAATGCAAATCCATGGAACAATTCCTCAAATCTTAGGTATTTTGCTAAACTTGTAACTCAAACATCTTTATGATCCAATCATAAACTTTTTTATTTTCTTGTTACAATAATTTTCCACTTCATCTTGAAAGTCTTTGAACATTTTCAAATGTTTCATACTTCTTCCTTATTGATTAGGTATATACATATACTCACTCAAATCTTCGGAGAAAGCATATGAAGTTGAAATCCATCGCCCACGACTACACATAATGGACTATATACATCAATATGTACAAATTCCAATCAGTTAGTCGTCTGTTCCTCTTTGGCCTCTAACGGAGTTTTAATTATCTCCAGGAAAGTATCACAAGCGTCATTTGATCAAAATCAAAGACTCCAAAAATCCATCAACATGGAGTTTCTTCATGTATCCCTTTCAATATAATTTAAATGGCGATGTCACTTTGCAAGTGATCTTTCAATCATTTGTCTTGCGACATTTTAGCATTAGTTTTATGGTCGTTATTTTTCCAACCAGACTTGTATATCATCCATCTATTATGGAATACGGCAATTATTTGAACAACCTTTTGTCGTCATAATACCTGATCAAAATAACAATTATTGAAACAAATCTTGAAGGTAAGCTTTGATGTTAACGAGCAACACAACACCCCTTTGTTTGTTTTCGATGAACATCATCACATATTCTCTTGCTAGTTACTTAGGCCATTGCAGTTCATGAATTGTGTTGTCCTGTATGACACTTCATACCAACCAATTTGGTATCCAATACCGCTGAACCACATTGTTTAACAACCAAGGAATACAACCATAACATGTATCTTCTATATACCTAAGTTGGATATCTCCAATCTTTTTTTTTCTACCAAATATTTTATAGATTCTCTTTCAACAATTCCTTTTCTTTTGAAAGAATCTATCAACATCAATAGTGGTGTCATTCACATGACACATAGTACAAAGTGTGTATAGTCAAATACTAATACCTTTGGACTTGCACTTTGAAGTGGATCACCTTCATCAAATGTTTGGCATTCTTTCAAATTTCCATTCTTTAGTAATCTTTTAGTGTAGTAAACATTTTACTTACATCTTCTACTCATCCTTATCATGACAACTTTCATGATCAAGCTGCTATAGCTTATAAAGGTGAATTGCGAGTATAATGTTTCTTTTCCAAAACCTTTTGGAGGATTAGGACGACTAGCGTCTCCAACCTTCACTAATTCTCATCAAATATGAGGACATATACTCTATCATGTTGTAACCAACACATTGTTTTAGATATCGCAATACCTTTCACATATGATGGTTTCTGAAACATTGCTTTCAGCTCTTAGATAAACTTGATATTAAAAACAATCTTTTGAGTATCAAGAATCATGGAGGAAAACATGATACATTAGATACTAACACTGGAATTGTTACTCTTGATTTAATACTATTTATTAAACTTCACAGAGTAAACGGAGTTTGCTGAAAGTTTGCAACAGGACTTTTAAACTTTAGATTGACACTCAAAACAATACGATACCGGTTAAGAAGCAAATATCCAGAATTTCTATAGTTCCACTATCTCAACTATAACTAAGCGTAAGGTGGTGAACGGATGCCAATGACTACAACAAACTATGCAAATTCACTTTGATTGTGTTTATGATAAATTGAGTTTGACTAATCCAAATTACAAATGAACTCCCACTCAAAACAACATCCCTCGAGTTGTTTTAGTGATTACACGAACCAAATCCACTACACCAAGTCCGATCATCACGTGAGATGATGTAGCTTTAAAGGCGAACAATCAACATGTTCATCATATCATCCATATGACTCATGCTTTACCTTTCGGTATTCCGTGTTCCAAGACCATGTCTGTACATGCTAGGCTTGTCAAGGTTAACCTTAGTATCCGCATGTGCAAATCTGGCTTGCACCTGTAGTATGCACATGTAGAATCTATCACACCCGATCATCACGAGATGCTTCGAAACGACGAGTCCTCCCAACGGTGCCTACTAAGGACGAACACTTTATTACTTAATATTTAGTGAGAGGGATCATCTTATAATGCTACCGTCACGATCTAAATAATACAAGATGCATAAAGGATTAACATCACAGGCAATTCATAATTAGTGTGATATGATATGGCCCTTTCTTCTTATGCCTTTGATCTCCATCTTCAAAGCACGGACATGATCTCCATCATCACCAGCATTGCGTCAAGGTCAGTGGCGCCGCTTCATGGTTGTCCATCATCACTAGCAACTATTACAACTACTTGGAATAAAGCTATTACAAGATGAATAGACACGCAGGTCTTAACAGAATTAAAGACAACCATTAGGCTCATGCCGGTTGCCATATTACAACAAGGATCATTGCATACATCAAATATAATCACAATCACATGATGGCCATATCACATCACAACACCCCTGCAAAAACAAGTTAGACGCCTCTAATTTTCTTTGCATGTTTTACGTGGTTTGGGGCTTTCGAATAAGAACGGATCTTACCTACAAAACTGAACCACAACGTTGATACAAGTGCTATCAAGTACAAAGTGTAAATTGGATCTATACTATGATGGGAGAGACAGACACCCGCAAAGCCACTTGTGCAAAGCAAGTTACACGTCAAGCGTGGAGCAAGTCTCATGTGCGATGACATGTAAGGTTAGCCCGAGCCGCTTCATCCCACCGTACCGCAAGATGCAAAGTACACAAAGCAAAAGACGGCACGAGCACCAACGCCCACAAAACCATTGTGTTCTACTCGTGCAATAGATCTACGCATAGACAAGGCTCTGATACCACTAATGGGTTCGTAGCATGGAAAACAAAAAATTTCTACCGCAAGAACGAACAAAACCCAGATCTAATCTAGATAAAAGCCAAGATCTAATCTATTAGACATGTGCAACAAGATAGATCTGTACTAACCCTCGTAGATCCGAAAGCGTTACGAGATTAGATCTCGGGGTTGATATAGTCGATCACTTGCCGATCTCAAGATCGTGTGGACGATCCTTCCGGCTGCGTTCGGCAAGTGCTTCCATGATCGGTCACTGCGTGAGTCGGCGGACCTTCCTCTCCCTGTTCCAGCGAGCAGCGGAGGTAGTAGATCTTCTCCACGGAATCCTAGCAGCACGGCGGTGTGGTGGTGGTGGTGTAGAGAATTCTGCAGGGCTTCGCCTAAGCCGGAGCAGAGCGAAGGAGGAGGAGAGAGGCGGCGGCCAGGGTTTGTTATAGGAGAGGTCTAGGGGGTGGTGCCCCCTCCCCTCTATTTAAAGGAGGGAGGCACCATGGGAGGGGGAGTCCTAGTAGGACTCCCCTCCCTCCTTGGCCGGCGGATTGGGAGGGGGGGAGGAATCCTCCTCCCCCACGAATCCGTGTCTTGCCCCACAAAGGCTCCTTGATCCTTTCTTGGTTTTCAAGCAAACTCCAAGAAATCTTCTAGAACCTTCCGGAACATTCCGAAACCTTCTAGAATCCCCATACAAATACTCCGGAACATTTCCTAACTTAGAAATGATCCCCAATATATGAATCTTATTCTCCGGACAATTTCGGATCTCCTCGTGATGTCCCGGATCCAATCCGAGACTCCGAACAACATTCGGGGTCTCCAACGCATATTCCATATGTACTTAAAACAACTTCGAACCTTAAGTGTGTCACCCTATGGTTCGTGAATATGCACACATGATGGATACACATCTCCGATCAATAACCATTAGCGGGATCTGGAGATCCATAACAGCTCCCACATACTCAACGATGACTTTGTGATCGATAGAACCATTTAACATACGAAACCAATTCCCTTTGTCACGCGATATTCTACTTATCCGAGGTTTGATCGTCGGTATCTCCATACCTAGTTCTACCTCGCTCGATAAGTACTCTTTACTCGTTCCATGTTATGTCATCCCTTGTGACCTAGTCACATGCTTGCAAGCTAACTAGATGACATTCCACCGAGAGGGCCCAGAGCATATCTATCCGTCATATGGATGGACAAATCCCAATCTTGGTCCATGCGCTTCAACACATACTTTCAGAATACCCAATGTCACCTTTATAACCACCCGATTCTAAGCGGTGTTTGATGTCATCAAAGTATCCATCCGTTGATGGTGATTAACATAACCTCATGGTCGAAGGATTAGGTTACTATGCATTTGAAAGCTTGTAGCAAAACGAACTTAATGACTTGATCTTATGTTATGCTTACTATGGGTGTGTGTCCATTACATCATTCTCCTAATGATATGATCTTGTTATTAACGACATCTAATGTCCATGATCAGGAAACCATGATCATCCATTAATCAATAAGCTAGTTTAACAAGAGGCTTACTAGGGACTCTTTTATGTTTACAAAACACACAAGTATTAATGTTTCCGGTTAATACAATTATAGCATGGGATGTACATATTTATCATAAACATAAAGATATAATAATAACCACTTTATTATTGCCTCTTGGGCATATCTCCAACAGCAATAACTCTAGTTGTTGTTTATGAAAAGAACACACATGAAAATGACACTCGTGGATCCATATGGTTTATGAAAAGAATACACGTGGAATGACTCTAGATGTGGTTTATGACAGATGCAATGACACTGGTGGATCCATGTGGTTTATGAAAAGAACACACATGCAATGACTCTAGTTGTGGTTTATGAAAAGAACTCACATGCAATGACTCTAGTGGTGGTTTAGGAGAAGAAAACACATGCAATGACACTGGTGGATCCATATGTGGTTTATGATAAGAACACACATGCAATGAACTCTAGTGGATCCTTGGGGTTTATGAAAAGAGCACACATACAATGAACTCTGGTTGTGGTTTATGAAAAGAACACACATGCAATGACTCTAGTTGTAGTTTATGAAAAGAACACACATGCAATGACACTTGTGGATACATGTGGTTTATGACCAAAACACACATGCAATGAAGTCTAGTAGATACATGTGGTTTATGAAAAGAACACACATGCAATGAACTCTAGTGGATCCATGTGGTTTATGAAAAGAACACACATGCAATGACTCTAGTTGTGGTTTATGAAAAGAACACACATGCATTGACACTGGTGGATCCATGTGGTTTATGAAAAGAACACACATGCAATGACTCTAGATGTGGTTTATGAAAAGAACACATGCAATGACTCTAGCCATGGTTTATGAAAAGAACACACATGAAATGACACTTGTGGATCCATTTGGTTTATGAAAAGAATACACATGCAATGACTCTAGATGTGGTCTATGAAAAGAACACACATGCAATGACTCTAGTTGTGGTTTATGAAAAGAACTCACATGCAATGACTCTAGTGGTGGTTTAGGAGAACAAAACACATGCAATGACACTGGTGGATCCATATATGGTTTATGAAAAGAACACACAAGCAATGACACTGGTGTATCCATGTGGTTTATGAAAACAACACACAAGCAATGACTCTAGATGTGGTTTATCAAAAGAACACACATGCAATGCCACTGGTGGATCCATGTGGTTTATGAAAAGAACACACAAGCAATGACTCTAGATGTGGTTTATGAAAAGAACACACATGCAATGACACTGGTGGATCCATGTGGTTTATGAAAAGAACACACATGCAATGACACTAGATGTGGTTTATGAAAAGAACACACATGCAATGACACTAGTGGATGTGGTTTATGAAAAGAACACACATGTAATGACTCTAGTGGTGGTTTAGGAGAAGAACACACATGCAATGACACTGGTGAATCGATATGTGGTTTATGAAAAGATCACACATGCAATGACATTGGTGGATCCATGTGGTTTATGAAAATAACACACATGCAATGACATTGGTGGATCCATGTGGTTTATGAAAAGAACACACATACAATTACTCTAGTGGTGGTTTAGGAGAAGAACACACATGAAATGAACTCTAGTGGATCCATGTGGTTTATGAAAAGAACACACATTCAATTACACTGGTGGATCCATGTGGGTTATGACAAGAACACACATGCAATGAACTCTAGTGGATACATGTGGTTTATGAAAAGAACACATATGCAATGAACTCTAGTGTATCCATGTGGTTTATGAAAACAACACACATGCAATGACTCTAGTTATGGTTTATGAAAAGAACACACATGGATTTACACTGGTGGATCCATGTGGTTTATGAAAAGAACACACATGCAATGACTCTATATGTGGTTTATGAAAAGAACACACATGCAATGACTCTAGTCGTGGTTTATGAAAAGAACACACATGCAATGAACTCTAGTGGATCCATGTGGTTTAGGAAAACAACACACATGCAATGACTCTAGTTATGGTTTATGAAAAGAACACACATGGATTTACACTGGTGGATCCATGTGGTTTATGAAAAGAACACACGTGCAATGACTCTAGATGTGGTTTATGAAAAGAACACACATGCAATGATACTGGTGGATCCATGTGGTTTATGAAAAGAACACACATGCAATGACTCTAGTGGTGGTTTGGGACAAGAACACACATGTAATGACACTGGTGGATCCATATGTGGTTTATGAAAAGCACACACATGCAATGACATTGGTGGATCCATGTGGTTTATGAAAAGAACACACATGCAATTACTCTAGTGGTAGTTTAGGAGAAGAACACACATGAAATGAACTCTAGTGGATCCATGTGGTTTATGAAAAGAACACACATTCAATTACACTGGTGGATCCATGTGGGTTATGACAAGAACACACATGCAATGACCTCTAGTGGATACATGTGGTTTATGAAAAGAACACACATGCAATAAACTCTAGTGGATCCATGTGGTTTATGAAAACAACACACATGCAATGACTCTAGTTATGGTTTATGAAAAGAACACACATGGATTTACACTGGTGGATCCATGTGGTTTATGAAAAGAACACACATGCAATGACTCTATATGTGGTTTATGAAAAGAACACACATGCAATGACTCTAGCCGTGGTTTATGAAAAGAACACACATGAAATGCCACTGGTGGATCCATGTGGTTTATGAAAAGAACACACATGCAATGACTCTAGTTGTGGTTTATGAAAAGAACACACATGCAATGACATTGGTGGATCCATGTGGTTTATGAAAAGAACACACGTGCAATGACTCTAGATGTGGTTTATGAAAAGAACACACATGCAATGATACTGGTGGATCCATGTGGTTTATGAAAAGAACACACATGCAATGACTCTAGTTGTGGTTTATGAAAAGGACACACATGCAATGACACTGGTGGATCCATATGTGGTTTATGAAAAGAACACACATGCAATGACATTGGTGGATCCATGTGGTTTATGAAAAGAACACATATTCAATAACACTGGTGGATCCATGTGGTTTATGACAAGAACACACATCCAATGAACTCTATATGATACATGTGGTTTAGGAAAACAACACACATGCAATGAACTCTAGTGGATCCATGTGGTTTATGAAAAGAACACACATGCAATGACTCTAGTGGTGGTTTAGGATAAGAACACACATGCAATGAAATCTTGTGGATCCATGTGGTTTATGAAAAGAACACATATTCAATAACACTGGTGGATCCATGTGGTTTATGACAAGAACACACATCCAATGAACTCTATATGTGGTTTATGAAAAGAACACACATCCAATGACTCTAGCCATCGTTTATGAAAAGAACACACATGAAATGACACTGGTGGATCCATGTGGTTTATGAAAAGAACACACAGGCAATGACTCTAGTTGTGGTTTATGAAAATAACACACATGCAATACACTAGTGGATCCATGTGGTTTATGAAAAGAACACACATGCAATGATTTCTATATGTGGTTTATGAAAAGAACACACATCCAGTGACTCTAGCCATGGTTTATGAAAAGAACACACATGAAATGACACTGATGGATCCATGTGCTTTATGAAAAGAACACACATGCAATGACTCTAGTTGTTGTTTATGAAAATAACACACATGCAATGACACTAGTGGATCCATGTGGTTTATGAAAAGAACACACGTGCAATGACTCTAGATGTGGTTTATGAAAAGAACACACATGCAATGATACTGGTGGCTCCATGTGGTTTATGAAAAGAACACACATGCAATGACTCTAGTTGTGGTTTATGAAAAGAACACACATGCAATGACACTGGTGGATCCATGCGATTTATGAAAAAAAACATGCAATGACTCTAAAGGTCGTTTAGGAGAAGAACACACATGCAATGACACTGGTGGATCCATATATGGTTTATGAAAATAACACACAAGCAATGACACTGGTGTATCCATGTGGTTTATGAAAACAACACACAAGCAATGACTCTAGATGTGGTTTATCAAAAGAACACACATGCAATGCCACTGGTGGATCCATGTGGTTTATGAAAAGAACACACAAGCAATGACTCTAGATGTGGTTTATGAAAAGAACACACATGCAATGACACTGGTGGATCCATGTGGTTTATGAAAAGAACACACATGCAATGACACTAGATGTGGTTTATGAAAAGAACACACATGCAATGACACTAGTGGATGTGGTTTATGAAAAGAACACACATGTAATGACTCTAGTGGTGGTTTAGGAGAAGAACACATATGCAATGACACTGGTGGATCGATATGTGGTTTATGAAAAGAACACACATGCAATGACATTGGTGGATCCATGTGGTTTATGAAAAGAACACACATGCAATGACATTGGTGGATCCATGTGGTTTATGAAAAGAACACACATACAATTACTCTAGTGGTGGTTTAGGAGAAGAACACGCATGAAATGAACTCTAGTGGATCCATGTGGTTTATGAAAAGAACACACATTCAATTACACTGGTGGATCCATGTGGGTTATGACAAGAACACACATGCAATGAACTCTAGTGGATACATGTGGTTTATGAAAAGAACACACATGCAATGAACTCTAGTGTATCCATGTGGTTTATGAAAACAACACACATGCAATGACTCTAGTTATGGTTTATGAAAAGAATACACATGGATTTACACCGTGGATCCATGTGGTTTATGAAAAGAACACACATGCAATGACTCGATATGTGGTTTATGAAAAGAACACACATGCAATGACTCTAGTCGTGGTTTATGAAAAGAACACACATGCATTGAACTCTAGTGGATCCATGTGGTTTATGAAAACAACACACATGCAATGACTCTAGTTATGGTTTATGAAAAGAACACACATGGATTTACACTGGTGGATCCATGTGGTTTATGAAAAGAACACACGTGCAATGACTCTAGATGTGGTTTATGAAAAGAACACACATGCAATGATACTGGTGGATCCATGTGGTTTATGAAAAGAACACACATGCAATGACTCTAGTTGTGGTTTATGAAAATAACTCACATGCAACGACACTTGTGGATCCATGTGGTTTATGAAAAGAACACACATGCAATGACTCTAGTGGTGGTTTAGGACAAGAACACACATGTAATGACACTGGTGGATCCATATGTGGTTTATGAAAAGCACACACATGCAATTACACTGGTGGATCCATGTGGTTTATGAAAAGTACACAAATGCAATTACTCTAGTGGTAGTTTAGGAGAAGAACACACATGAAATGAACTCTAGTGGATCCATGTGGTTTATGAAAAGAACACACATTCAATTACACTGGTGGATCCATGTGGGTTATGACAAGAACACACATGCAATGACCTCTAGTGGATACATGTGGTTTATGAAAAGAACACACATGCAATGAACTCTAGTGGATCCATGTGGTTTATGAAAACAACACACATGCAATGACTCTAGTTATGGTTTATGAAAAGAACACACATGGATTTACACTGGTGGATCCATGTGGTTTATGAAAAGAACACACATGCAATGACTCTATATGTGGTTTATGAAAAGAACACACATGCAATGACTCTAGCCGTGGTTTATGAAAAGAACACACATGAAATGCCACTGGTGGATCCATGTGGTTTATGAAAAGAACACACATGCAATGACTCTAGTTGTGGTTTATGAAAAGAACACACATGCAATGACATTGGTGGATCCATGTGGTTTATGAAAAGAACACACGTGCAATGACTCTAGATGTGGTTTATGAAAAGAACACACATGCAATGATACTGGTGGATCCATGTGGTTTATGAAAAGAACACACATGCAATGACTCTAGTTGTGGTTTATGAAAAGGACACACATGCAATGACACTGGTGGATCCATATGTGGTTTATGAAAAGAACACACATGCAATGACATTGGTGGATCCATGTGGTTTATGAAAAGAACACATATTCAATAACACTGGTGGATCCATGTGGTTTATGACAAGAACACACATCCAATGAACTCTATATGATACATGTGGTTTAGGAAAACAACACACATGCAATGAACTCTAGTGGATCCATGTGGTTTATGAAAAGAACACACATGCAATGACTCTTGTGGTGGTTTAGGATAAGAACACACATGCAATGAAATCTTGTGGATCCATGTGGTTTATGAAAAGAACACATATTCAATAACACTGGTGGATCCATGTGGTTTATGACAAGAACACACATCCAATGAACTCTATATGTGGTTTATGAAAAGAACACACATCCAATGACTCTAGCCATCGTTTATGAAAAGAACACACATGAAATCACACTGGTGGATCCATGTGGTTTATGAAAAGAACACACAGGCAATGACTCTAGTTGTGGTTTATGAAAATAACACACATGCAATACACTAGTGGATCCATGTGGTTTATGAAAAGAACACACATGCAATGATTTCTATATGTGGTTTATGAAAAGAACACACATCCAGTGACTCTAGCCATGGTTTATGAAAAGAACACACATGAAATGACACTGATGGATCCATGTGCTTTATGAAAAGAACACACATGCAATGACTCTAGTTGTTGTTTATGAAAATAACACACATGCAATGACACTAGTGGATCCATGTGGTTTATGAAAAGAACACACGTGCAATGACTCTAGATGTGGTTTATGAAAAGAACACACATGCAATGATACTGGTGGCTCCATGTGGTTTATGAAAAGAACACACATGCAATGACTCTAGTTGTGGTTTATGAAAAGAACACACATGCAATGACACTGGTGGATCCATGCGATTTATGAAAAAAAACACATGCAATGACTCTAAAGGTCGTTTAGGAGAAGAACACACATGCAATGACACTGGTGGATCCATATATGGTTTATGAAAATAACACACAAGCAATGACACTGGTGTATCCATGTGGTTTATGAAAACAACACACAAGCAATGACTCTAGATGTGGTTTATCAAAAGAACACACATGCAATGCCACTGGTGGATCCATGTGGTTTATGAAAAGAACACACAAGCAATGACTCTAGATGTGGTTTATGAAAAGAACACACATGCAATGACACTGGTGGATCCATGTGGTTTATGAAAAGAACACACATGCAATGACACTAGATGTGGTTTATGAAAAGAACACACATGCAATGACACTAGTGGATGTGGTTTATGAAAAGAACACACATGTAATGACTCTAGTGGTGGTTTAGGAGAAGAACACATATGCAATGACACTGGTGGATCGATATGTGGTTTATGAAAAGAACACACATGCAATGACATTGGTGGATCCATGTGGTTTATGAAAAGAACACACATGCAATGACATTGGTGGATCCATGTGGTTTATGAAAAGAACACACATACAATTACTCTAGTGGTGGTTTAGGAGAAGAACACGCATGAAATGAACTCTAGTGGATCCATGTGGTTTATGAAAAGAACACACATTCAATTACACTGGTGGATCCATGTGGGTTATGACAAGAACACACATGCAATGAACTCTAGTGGATACATGTGGTTTATGAAAAGAACACACATGCAATGAACTCTAGTGTATCCATGTGGTTTATGAAAACAACACACATGCAATGACTCTAGTTATGGTTTATGAAAAGAATACACATGGATTTACACTGGTGGATCCATGTGGTTTATGAAAAGAACACACATGCAATGACTCGATATGTGGTTTATGAAAAGAACACACATGCAATGACTCTAGTCGTGGTTTATGAAAAGAACACACATGCATTGAACTCTAGTGGATCCATGTGGTTTATGAAAACAACACACATGCAATGACTCTAGTTATGGTTTATGAAAAGAACACACATGGATTTACACTGGTGGATCCATGTGGTTTATGAAAAGAACACACGTGCAATGACTCTAGATGTGGTTTATGAAAAGAACACACATGCAATGATACTGGTGGATCCATGTGGTTTATGAAAAGAACACACATGCAATGACTCTAGTTGTGGTTTATGAAAATAACTCACATGCAACGACACTTGTGGATCCATGTGGTTTATGAAAAGAACACACATGCAATGACTCTAGTGGTGGTTTAGGACAAGAACACACATGTAATGACACTGGTGGATCCATATGTGGTTTATGAAAAGCACACACATGCAATTACACTGGTGGATCCATGTGGTTTATGAAAAGAACACACATGCAATTACTCTAGTGGTAGTTTAGGAGAAGAACACACATGAAATGAACTCTAGTGGATCCATGTGGTTTATGAAAAGAACACACATTCAATTACACTGGTGGATCCATGTGGGTTATGACAAGAACACACATGCAATGACCTCTAGTGGATACATGTGGTTTATGAAAAGAACACACATGCAATGAACTCTAGTGGATCCATGTGGTTTATGAAAACAACACACATGCAATGACTCTAGTTATGGTTTATGAAAAGAACACACATGGATTTACACTGGTGGATCCATGTGGTTTATGAAAAGAACACACATGCAATGACTCTATATGTGGTTTATGAAAAGAACACACATGCAATGACTCTAGCCGTGGTTTATGAAAAGAACACACATGAAATGCCACTGGTGGATCCATGTGGTTTATGAAAAGAACACACATGCAATGACTCTAGTTGTGGTTTATGAAAAGAACACACATGCAATGACATTGGTGGATCCATGTGGTTTATGAAAAGAACACACGTGCAATGACTGTAGATGTGGTTTATGAAAAGAACACACATGCAATGATACTGGTGGATCCATGTGGTTTATGAAAAGAACACACATGCAATGACTCTAGTTGTGGTTTATGAAAAGGACACACATGCAATGACACTGGTGGATCCATATGTGGTTTATGAAAAGAACACACATGCAATGACATTGGTGGATCCATGTGGTTTATGAAAAGAACACATATTCAATAACACTGGTGGATCCATGTGGTTTATGACAAGAACACACATCCAATGAACTCTATATGATACATGTGGTTTAGGAAAACAACACACATGCAATGAACTCTAGTGGATCCATGTGGTTTATGAAAAGAACACACATGCAATGACTCTTGTGGTGGTTTAGGATAAGAACACACATGCAATGAAATCTTGTGGATCCATGTGGTTTATGAAAAGAACACATATTCAATAACACTGGTGGATCCATGTGGTTTATGACAAGAACACACATCCAATGAACTCTATATGTGGTTTATGAAAAGAACACACATCCAATGACTCTAGCCATCGTTTATGAAAAGAACACACATGAAATGACACTGGTGGATCCATGTGGTTTATGAAAAGAACACACAGGCAATGACTCTAGTTGTGGTTTATGAAAATAACACACATGCAATACACTAGTGGATCCATGTGGTTTATGAAAAGAACACACATGCAATGATTTCTATATGTGGTTTATGAAAGAACACACATCCAGTGACTCTAGCCATGGTTTATGAAAAGAACACACATGAAATGACACTGATGGATCCATGTGCTTTATGAAAAGAACACACATGCAATGACTCTAGTTGTTGTTTATGAAAATAACACACATGCAATGACACTAGTGGATCCATGTGGTTTATGAAAAGAACACGCTGATGACTCTAGATGTGGTTTATGAAAAGAACACACATGCAATGATACTGGTGGCTCCATGTGGTTTATGAAAAGAACACACATGCAATGACTCTAGTTGTGGTTTATGAAAAGAACACACATGCAATGACACTGGTGGATCCATGGGGTTTATGAAAAAAACATGCAATGACTCTAAAGGTCGTTTAGAGAAGAACACACATGCAATGACACTGTGGATCCATATATGGTTTATGAAAATAACACACAAGCAATGACACTGGTGTATCCATGTGGTTTATGAAAACAACACACAAGCAATGACTCTAGATGTGGTTTATCAAAAGAACACACATGCAATGCCACTGGTGGATCCATGTGGTTTATGAAAAGAACACACAAGCAATGACTCTAGATGTGGTTTATGAAAAGAACACACATGCAATGACACTGGTGGATCCATGTGGTTTATGAAAAGAACACACATGCAATGACACTAGATGTGGTTTATGAAAAGAACACACATGCAATGACACTAGTGGATGTGGTTTATGAAAAGAACACACATGTAATGACTCTAGTGGTGGTTTAGGAGAAGAACACATATGCAATGACACTGGTGGATCGATATGTGGTTTATGAAAAGAACACACATGCAATGACATTGGTGGATCCATGTGGTTTATGAAAAGAACACACATGCAATGACATTGGTGGATCCATGTGGTTTATGAAAAGAACACACATACAATTACTCTAGTGGTGGTTTAGGAGAAGAACACGCATGAAATGAACTCTAGTGGATCCATGTGGTTTATGAAAAGAACACACATTCAATTACACTGGTGGATCCATGTGGGTTATGACAAGAACACACATGCAATGAACTCTAGTGGATACATGTGGTTTATGAAAAGAACACACATGCAATGAACTCTAGTGTATCCATGTGGTTTATGAAAACAACACACATGCAATGACTCTAGTTATGGTTTATGAAAAGAATACACATGGATTTACACTGGTGGATCCATGTGGTTTATGAAAAGAACACACATGCAATGACTCGATATGTGGTTTATGAAAAGAACACACATGCAATGACTCTAGTCGTGGTTTATGAAAAGAACACACATGCATTGAACTCTAGTGGATCCATGTGGTTTATGAAAACAACACACATGCAATGACTCTAGTTATGGTTTATGAAAAGAACACACATGGATTTACACTGGTGGATCCATGTGGTTTATGAAAAGAACACACGTGCAATGACTCTAGATGTGGTTTATGAAAAGAACACACATGCAATGATACTGGTGGATCCATGTGGTTTATGAAAAGAACACACATGCAATGACTCTAGTTGTGGTTTATGAAAATAACTCACATGCAACGACACTTGTGGATCCATGTGGTTTATGAAAAGAACACACATGCAATGACTCTAGTGGTGGTTTAGGACAAGAACACACATGTAATGACACTGGTGGATCCATATGTGGTTTATGAAAAGCACACACATGCAATTACACTGGTGGATCCATGTGGTTTATGAAAAGAACACACATGCAATTACTCTAGTGGTAGTTTAGGAGAAGAACACACATGAAATGAACTCTAGTGGATCCATGTGGTTTATGAAAAGAACACACATTCAATTACACGGGTGGATCCATGTGGGTTATGACAAGAACACACATGCAATGACCTCTAGTGGATACATGTGGTTTATGAAAAGAACACACATGCAATGAACTCTAGTGGATCCATGTGGTTTATGAAAACAACACACATGCAATGACTCTAGTTATGGTTTATGAAAAGAACACACATGGATTTACACTGGTGGATCCATGTGGTTTATGAAAAGAACACACGTGCAATGACTCTAGATGTGGTTTATGAAAAGAACACACATGCAATGATACTGGTGGATCCATGTGGTTTATGAAAAGAACACACATGCAATGACTCTAGTTGTGGTTTATGAAAATAACTCACATGCAACGACACTTGTGGATCCATGTGGTTTATGAAAAGAACACACATGCAATGACTCTAGTGGTGGTTTAGGACAAGAACACACATGTAATGACACTGGTGGATCCATATGTGGTTTATGAAAAGCACACACATGCAATTACACTGGTGGATCCATGTGGTTTATGAAAAGAACACACATGCAATTACTCTAGTGGTAGTTTAGGAGAAGAACACACATGAAATGAACTCTAGTGGATCCATGTGGTTTATGAAAAGAACACACATTCAATTACACGGGTGGATCCATGTGGGTTATGACAAGAACACACATGCAATGACCTCTAGTGGATACATGTGGTTTATGAAAAGAACACACATGCAATGAACTCTAGTGGATCCATGTGGTTTATGAAAACAACACACATGCAATGACTCTAGTTATGGTTTATGAAAAGAACACACATGGATTTACACTGGTGGATCCATGTGGTTTATGAAAAGAACACACATGCAATGACTCTATATGTGGTTTATGAAAAGAACACATGCAATGACTCTAGCCGTGGTTTATGAAAAGAACACACATGAAATGCCACTGGTGGATCCATGTGGTTTATGAAAAGAACACACATGCAATGACTCTAGTTGTGGTTTATGAAAAGAACACACATGCAATGACATTGGTGGATCCATGTGGTTTATGAAAAGAACACACGTGCAATGACTGTAGATGTGGTTTATGAAAAGAACACACATGCAATGATACTGGTGGATCCATGTGGTTTATGAAAAGAACACACATGCAATGACTCTAGTTGTGGTTTATGAAAAGGACACACATGCAATGACACTGGTGGATCCATATGTGGTTTATGAAAAGAACACACATGCAATGACATTGGTGGATCCATGTGGTTTATGAAAAGAACACATATTCAATAACACTGGTGGATCCATGTGGTTTATGACAAGAACACACATCCAATGAACTCTATATGATACATGTGGTTTAGGAAAACAACACACATGCAATGAACTCTAGTGGATCCATGTGGTTTATGAAAAGAACACACATGCAATGACTAGTGGTGGTTTAGGATAAGAACACACATGCAATGAAATCTTGTGGATCCATGTGGTTTATGAAAAGAACACATATTCAATAACACTGGTGGATCCATGTGGTTTATGACAAGAACACACATCCAATGAACTCTATATGTGGTTTATGAAAAGAACACACATCCAATGACTCTAGCCATGGTTTATGAAAAGAACACACATGAAATGACACTGGTGGATCCATGTGGTTTATGAAAAGAACACACAGGCAATGACTCTAGTTGTGGTTTATGAAAATAACACACATGCAATACACTAGTGGATCCATGTGGTTTATGAAAAGAACACACATCCAATGATTTCTATATGTGGTTTATGAAAAGAACACACATCCAGTGACTCTAGCCATGGTTTATGAAAAGAACACACATGAAATGACACTGGTGGATCCATGTGCTTTATGAAAAGAACACACATGCAATCACTCTAGTTGTTGTTTATGAAAATAACACACATGCAATGACACTAGTGGATCCATGTGGTTTATGAAAAGAACACACGTGCAATGACTCTAGATGTGGTTTATGAAAAGAACACACATGCAATGATACTGGTGGCTCCATGTGGTTTATGAAAAGAACACACATGCAATGACTCTAGTTGTGGTTTATGAAAAGAACACACATGCAATGACACTGGTGGATCCATGCGGTTTATGAAAAAAAACACATGCAATGACTCTAAAGGTCGTTTAGGAGAAGAACACACATGCAATGACACTGGTGGATCCATATATGGTTTATGAAAATAACACACAAGCAATGACACTGGTGTATCCATGTGGTTTATGAAAACAACACACAAGCAATGACTCTAGATGTGGTTTATCAAAAGAACACACATGCAATGCCACTGGTGGGTCCTTATGGTTTATTAAAAGAACACACAAGCAATGACTCTAGATGTGGTTTATGAAAAGAACACACATGCAATGACACTGGTGGATCCATGTGGTTTATGAAAAGAACACACATGCAATGACACTAGATGTGGTTTATGAAAAGAACACACATGCAATGATACTACTGGATCCATGTGGTTTATGAAAAGAACACACATATAATGACTCTAGTGGTGGTTTAGGAGAAGAACACACATCAATGACACTGGTGGATCGATATGTGGTTTATGAAAAGAACCCACATGCAATGACATTGGTGGATCCATGTGGTTTATGAAAAGAACACACATACAATTACTCTAGGGGTGGATTGGGAGAAGAACACACATGAAATGAACTCTAGTGGATCCATGTGGTTTATGAAAAGAACACACATTCAATTACACTGGTGGATCCATGTGGGTTATGACAAGAACACACATGCAATGAACTCTAGTGGATACATGTGGTTTATGAAAAGAACACTCATGCAATGAACTCTAGTGGATCCATGTGGTTTATGAAAAGAACACACATGCAATGACTCTAGTTATGGTTTATGAAAAGAAAACACATGGATTTACACTAGTGGATCCATGTGGTTTATGAAAAGAACACACATGCAATAACTCTATATGTGGTTTATGAAAAGAACACACATGCAATGACTCTAGCCGTGGTTTATGAAAAGAACACACATGAAATGCCACTAGTGGATCCATGTGGTTTATGAAAAGAACACACATGCAATGACTCTAGTTGTGGTTTATGAAAATAACACACATGCAATGACACTGGTGGATCCATGTGGTTTATGAAAAGAACACACGTGCAATGACTCTAGATGTGGTTTATGAAAAGAACACACATGCAATGATACTGGTGGATCCATGTGGTTTGTGAAAAGAACACACATGCAATGACTCTAGTTGTGGTTTATGAAAAGAACACACATGCAATGACACTCGTGGATCCATGTGGTTTATGAAAAGAACACACATGCAATGACTCTAGTGGTGGTTTAGGACAAGAACACACATGTAATGACACTGGTGGATCCATATGTGGTTTATGAAAAGAACACACATGCAATGACATTGGTGGATCCATGTGGTTTATGAAAAGAACACACATGCAATTACTCTAGTGGTAGTTTAGGAGAAGAACACACATGAAATGAACTCTAGTGGATCCATGTGGTTTATGAAAAGAACACACATTCAATTACACTGGTGGATCCATATGGGTTATGACAAGAACACACATGCAATGACCTCTAGTGGATACATGTGGTTTATGAAAAGAACACACATGCAATGAACTCTAGTGGATCCATGTGGTTTATGAAAACAACACACATGCAATGACTCTAGTTATGGTTTATGAAAAGAACACACATGGATTTACACTGGTGGATCCATGTGGTTTATGAAAAGAACACACATGCAATGACTCTATATGTGGTTTATGAAAAGAACACACATGCAATGACTCTAGCCGTGGTTTATGAAAAGAACATACATGAAATGCCACTGGTGGATCCATGTGGTTTATGAAAAGAACACACATGCAATGACTCTAGTTGTGGTTTATGAAAAAAAACACATGCAATGACACTGGTGGATGCATGTGGTTTATGAAAAGAACACACGTGCAATGACTCTAGATGTGGTTTATGAAAAGAACACACATGTAATGACACTGGTGGATCCATATGTGGTTTATGAAAAGAACACACAAGCAATGACACTGGTGGATCCATGTGGTTTATGAAAAGAACACACATGCAATGACTCTAGTGGTGGTTTAGGAGAAGAATACACATGCACTGAAATCTTGTGGATCCACGTGGTTTATGAAAAGAACACATATTCAATAACACTGGTGGATCCATGTGGTTTATGA
This sequence comes from Avena insularis, assembly GCA_023614405.1. Lineage (NCBI taxonomy): Eukaryota > Viridiplantae > Streptophyta > Magnoliopsida > Poales > Poaceae > Avena > Avena insularis. The sequence goes on from CM042688.1 coordinate 351,756,014, forward strand.
CAAGAACACACATCCAATGAACTCTATGTGATACATGTGGTTTAGGAAAACAACACCCATGCAATGAACTCTAGTGGATCCATGTGGTTTATGAAAAGAACACACATGCAATGACTCTAGTTATGGTTTATGAAAAGAACACACATGCATTGACACTAGTGGATCCATGTGGTTTATGAAAAGAACACACATGCAATGACTCTAGATGTGGTTTATAAAAAGAATACACATGCAATGACTCTAGCCGTGGTTTATGAAAAGAACACACATGAAATGATATTGGTTGATCCATGTGGTTTATGAAAAGAACACACATCCAATGACTCTAGATGTGGTTTATGAAAAGACCACACATGACATGACTCTAGTTGTGGTTTATGAAAAGAACACACATGCAATGCCACTGGTGGATGCATGTGGTTTATGAAAAGAACACACATGCAATGACTCTAGTGGTGGTTTTACGAGAAGAACACACATGAAATGACACTGGTGGATCCATATGTGGTTTATGAAAAGAACCCACATGCAATGACACTGGTGGATCCATGTGGTTTATTAAAAGAATATACATGCTATGGTAGCATCACTGCATATGCTATTTTCCAAAACCACAATGATGCACACTGAAACACACCCATAACCAATGGTGTGTGGTGATGCAGCATCTTTCAAGCCGGTGGTAGAATGCATGCTGTAGTTGAATCCCATCATTCTGCCAGGGTTCCTAGACATGGTTGGCCACCACATGCTGGACTGCGTGTTTTCTTTTCCTAAAACTACAATGATGCACACTGACACACAAACACACATGCAATGACTCTAGATGTGGTTTATGAAAAGAACCCAGATACACTGAACTCTAGTGGATCCTTGGGGTTTATGAAAAGAAAACACATGCAATGAACTCTAGCTGTGATTTATGAAAAGAACACACATGCAATGACTCTAGTTGTGGTTTATGAAAAGAACATACATGCAATGACACTTGTGGATGCATGTGGTTTATGAAAAGAACACACATGCAATGACTGTAGATGTGGTTTATGAAAAGAACACACATGCAATGACACTGGTCGATCCAAGTGGTTTATGAAAAGAACACACATGCCATGACTCTAGTTGTGGTTTATGAAAAGAACAAACATTCAATGACACTGGTGGATCCATGTGGTTTATGAAAAGAACACACATGCAATGACTCTAGTGGTGGTTTAGGACAGGAACACACATGTAATGACACTGGTGGATCCATATGTGGTTTATAAAAAGAACACACAAGCAATGACACTGGTGGATCCATGTGGTTTATGAAAAGAACACACATGCAATGACTCTAGTGGTGGTTTAGGAGAAGAATACACATGCACTGCAATCTTGTGGATCCATGTGGTTTATGAAAAGAACACATATTCAATAACACTGGTGGATCCATGTGGTTTATGACAAGAACACACATCCAATGAACTCTATATGATACATGTGGTTTAGGAAAACATCACCCATGCAATGAACTCTAGTGGATCCATGTGGTTTATGAAAAGAACACACATGCAATGACTCTAGTTATGGTTTATGAAAAGAACACACATGCATTGACACTAGTGGATCCATGTGGTTTATGAAAAGAACACACATCCAATGACTCTAGATGTGGTTTATGAAAAGAATACACATGCAATGACTCTAGCCGTGGTTTATGAAAAGAACACACATGAAATGACATTGGTTGATCCATGTGGTTTATGAAAAGAACACACATCCAATGACTCTAGATGTGGTTTATGAAAAGAACACACATGACATGACTCTAGTTATGGTTTATGAAAAGAACACACATGCAATGCCACTGGTGGATGCATGTGGTTTATGAAAATAACACACATGCAATGACTCTAGTGGTGGTTTACGAGAAGAACACACATGAAATGACACTGGTGGATCCATATGTGGTTTATGAAAAGAACCCACATCCAATGACACTGGTGGATCCATCTGGTTTATTAAAAGAATATACATGCTATGGTGGCATCACTACATATACTATTTTCCGAAACCACAATGATGCACACTGATACACACCCATATCCAAGGGTGTGTGGTTATGTAGCATCTTTTAAGCTGGTGGTAGAATGCATGCTGTAGTTGAATCCCATCATTCTGCCAGGGTTCCTAGACATGGTTGGCCACCACATGCTGGACTGCGTGTTTTCTTTTCCTAAAACCACAATGATGCACACTGACACACAAACACACATGCAATGACTCTAGATGTGGTTTATGAAAAGAATCCACATACACTGAACTCTAGTGGATCCTTGGGGTTTATGAAAAGAAAACACATGCAATGAACTCTACCTGTGGTTTATGAAAAGAACACACATGCAATGACTCTAGTGTTGGTTTATGAAAACAACATACATGCAATGACACTTGTGGATGTATGTGGATTATGAAAAGAACACACATGCAATGACTCTAGATGTGGTTTATGAAAAGAACACACATGCAATGACACTGGTGGATCCATGTGGTTTATGAAAAGAACACACATGCCATGACTCTAGTTGTGGTTTATGAAAAGAACAAACATTCAATGACACTGGTGGATCCATGTGGTTTATGAAAAGAACGCACATGCAATGACTCTAGTGGTGGTTTAGGAGAAGAACACACATGCAATGACACTGGTGGATCCATATGTGGTTTATGAAAAGAACACACAAGCAATGACACTTGTGGATCCATGTGGTTTATGAAAAGAACACACATGTAATGATTCTAGATGTGATTTATGAAAAGGACACACATGCATTGACACTGGTGGATCCATGTGGTTTATGAAAATAACACACATGAAATAACACTCGTGGATCCATGTGGTTTATGAAAACAACACACATGTAATGACTCTAGTTGTGGTTTATGAAAAGAACACACATGCAATGACACTAGTGGATCCATGTGGTTTATGAACAGAACACACATGCAATGACTCCAGATGTGGTTTATGAAAAGAACACACATGGAATGACACTGGTGGATCCATTTGGTTTATGAAAAGAAAACACATGCAATGACTCTAGTTGTGGTTTATGAAAAGAACACACATGCAATGATTCTGTTGGATCCATGTGGTTTACAAAACGAACACACATGTAATTACTCTAGTTGTGGTTTATGAAAGGAACACACATGCAATGACACTGGTGGATCCATGTGGTTTATTAGAAGAACACACATGCAATGACTCTAGTGGTGGTTTAGGAGAAGAACACACATGCAATGAACTCTAGTGGATCCATGTGGTTTATGAAAAGAACACACATTGAATTACATTGGTGGATCCATGTGGGTTATGACAAGAATACACATGCAATGAACTCTAGTGGATACATGTGGTTTATGAAAAGAACACACATGCAATGAACTCTAGTGGATCCATGTGGTTTATGAAAACAACACACATGAAATGACTCTAGTTATGGTTTATGAAAAGAACACACATGCATTTACACAGGTGGATCCATGTGGTTTATGAAAAGAACACACATGCAATGACTCTATATGTGGTTTATGAAAAGAACACACATGCAATGACTCTAGCCATGGATTATGAAAAGAACACACATGAAGTGACACTGGTGGATCCATGTGGTTTATGAAAAGAACACACATGCAATGACTCTAGTTGTGGTTTATGAAAAGAATACACATGCAATGACACTGGTGGATCCATGTGGATTATGAAAAGAACACACGTGCAATGACTCTAGATGTGGTTTATGAAAAGAACACACATGCAATGATACTGGTGGATCCATGTGGTTTATGAAAAGAACACACATGTAATGACACTGGTGGATCTATGTGGTTTATGAAAAGAACACACATGCAATGACTCTAGTGGTGGTTTATCAGAAGAACACACATGCAATGACACTGGTGGACCCATATGTGGTTTATCAAAAGAACCAAGAAGCAATGACACTGGTAGATCCATGTGGTTTATGAAAAGAACACACAAGCAATGACTCTAGATGTGGTTTATGAAAAGAACACACATGCAATGACACCGGTGGATCCATGTGGTTTATGAAAAGAACACACAAGCAATGACTCTAGATATGGTTTATGAAAAGAACCCACATGCAATGACACTGGTGGATCCATGTGGTTTATGAAAAGAACACACATGCAATGACTCTAGTTGTGGTTTATGAAAAGAACACACATGCAATGACACTGGTGGATCCATCTGGTTTATGAAAAGAACACACATGTAATGACTCTAGTGGTGGTTTAGGAGAAGAACACACATGCAATAACACTAGTGGATCGATATGTGGTTTAAGAAAAGAACACACATGCAATGACACTGGTGGATCCATGTGGTTTATGAAAAGAACACACATGCAATTACTCTAGTGGTGGTTTAGGAGAAGAACACACATGCAATGAACTCTAGTGGATCCATGTGGTTTATGAAAAGAACACACATTCAATTACACTGGTGGATCCATGTGGGTTATGACAAGAACACACATGCAATGAACTCTAGTGGATACATGTGGTTTATGAAAAGCACACACATGCAATGAACTCTAGTGGATCCATGTGGTTTATGAAAACAACACACGTGCAATGATGATACGTCCATTTTGCATCACTATTCTATGTATTAATTCACTATTGTTCATTGATATATTTCATATTGAGAGGTGATACTTATGTTATTTCATCTATTTTTGCATGGTTGATGACTTTTGGAGCATGGATCGCTGCAGTCAGGATTCTGATGGAAAAGGTGTTGTTTCGAGGCAAAATTCGCGAAGATCAGAAAATCCGGGAAAATATACGGAAAATCCTATTTTTCCAGAAGACTAAGGATGCCAGAAGACGGAGTGGAGATGGGCCACAGGGGGCCCACACCACCCCCTGGCACAGGCAGCCCTAGGCCACGCCTGGAGGTGGTGTGGCCACCCTGGCCCACTTTAGCCTCTCCCCTCTGGCGTATATCATCCTCCCGAAACCGTAAGACTCAAGGAGTGACCACAAAAAGATTCTACCGCCTCTGCGGGGCAGAAAACACTAAGAGATAAAGATCTCTCCGGGAGACAGATTTCTGCCGGGGGAATTCCTTCCCGGAGAGGGGAGATCGTCGCCATCAACACCACCATCAAACTAGACTTCATCGGGATCATCATCATCATCACCACCATCACCACCATCAGCACCCTCATCACCATCTCCATATTGTTGTAACAATTGCGTTGAATCTTGCATTAGTTCATAGGGGAAACTTTCTCGGTGTTGATTACTCTTTGTAGTTGATGCTATTGAGTGAACCATTGAATTATTGTTTATGTTCAGATTGTTATACATCATTATTCCATCTCTGATCATGATCCATATGATGTCTTGTGAGTAATTCGTTTTGTTCTTGGGGACATGGGAGAAGTCATGTTGTTAGTAGTGGAGTTGTGTTGAGAAAGATTCAATAGTTTGATATTTAAGTTGTGGTGTACTTCTTCTAGTGGTGTCATGTGAACGTCGACTACATGACACTTCACCTATATGGGTCTAGGGGAATGCATTGTGTATTTGGCTACTAATCATAGGGGTTGCCGGAGTGACAGAAACATGAACCTGCATTAGGAAACCATTGCACAAGGGACGTAAGGGTCTTAGAGTTTAAAGCTGTGGTGTAACTACCTCGGACCCTACACTCTAAGTTCAAGCCTGGATGAACCGGAAGTGGTTAAAATAGTACAGCGGGGGCCTAGGGGCCACCCACGTGTAGACCCGTCGGCCGTCCTAACCACTTCCAAGACATCGGGACAAGAGCGAGTGGCGTAGGCAACAGGCGAAGAGATCAAATACATACACAAGTGAGTATGTATGCAAGCTACCATACAACAGTTCTCAGATCCATTCCATCTAAAAGAAATAGAAATATTGCAACGCCATACGGCAAGATCCAAATATCCTAGATAGAGATAATAATTTAGGATAGCTCCTCATACATCAACCATCAGAGTATCAGGCGGAAGCAGAAAACAAGATCCTAGTACGGATAAGAAGAAAATCGGCATAAGATGCCACATAAATAAACACATCCCGCCCACAGATCTCGCGGATCCCCATCCCCAGAATCTCTACACCGAGTGATCGTTGCCAACATCATCTGTCTCCTCCACCCAGTATCCATCTTGCGAATACACCTGTTCATCTGAATCAAACAATTTATCGTGTGAGACCCTACGGGTACTCAGCAAGTCTTTATGCCTCTAAAGGGGACATATACCTGGGGTGACGCAATTGCAGCAAAAGATAATAACTAACAAGTCTATAGATACTCGCTAACCATCCGCCTAACCAAAGATAGACGGATGTTCGTTAATTAGTAACAACAGTTATAACAGTATAAGTAATAGATCCATCCTCCTTCTCGCTTACCAACTCAACTTGGGCATCAAGCACTTATCAAAAACCAAATACAATATATCAAGAGGCAAATACAATTAATAATGCATATGAGATAAGAACCAAAAGAAGAAGGGTTTTATATGATGCTCAAATGCAAGGTGGCATGATGACATGAGCATGATATAATTATGATGCAACAATTATATGTAGGAAGTAGCATTTTATTATTAGACCATGTAGCATTACAGATGTTAGACAGATGGGATGCTACAACTCTCCCCCACTAAACAGGAATCTCGGCCCGAGATTCTAGGAAGAATAAGAAGACATGAAGAGGGTAGGATACTTGGCACGGAGCTCATCCTCGCGTTCCCAAGTGGCTTCATCAATGGAATGGTGCGACCACTGCACCTTGCAGAACTTGATGGACTTGTTGCGAGTCCTTCTTTCTGCGACTTCTAGGATTTTTATGGGGTGTTCTTGATAAGACAGATCTTCTTGGAGATTGATGAGTTCATGGTCCACGGTTCTGCCGGGATCCTTGAAGCACTTCTTGTGTTGAGAGATATGGAAAACATCATGGACCTTGAGTTTGTTAGGGAGCTCAAGAGCATAAGCGACTTCTCCTCTTCTTTCACGAACTTTGAAAGGACCGATGTATCTAGGAGCCAGCTTTCCTTTGATACCAAACTGGTGCGTGCCTCTCATGGCAGTGACACGAAGGTAAACGAGATCACCAGGGACATACTCCATGTCCGTGTGCTTTCTGTCATAGTTGCTCTTCTGGCAACTTTGAGCAACCTTCAGGTTTTCAAGAATGATGTGAACCTTCTCCTCCGCTTGAGTTACAATGTCGAGGCCAAACAATGTTCTTTCACCTGCGCCCGACCAACCAATCGGAGTTCTGCATTTGCGCCCATAGAGAACCTAAAATGGTGCCATCTTTAGACTTTTCTGGAAGTTGTTGTTGTAAGAGAACTCAGCATAAGGAAGGCATTCTTCCCACTTCATGCTGAAAGAGATAACGCAAGCACGGAGCATATCTTCTAGAATCCGATTGATCCTTTCAACTTGTCCTTGCGACTGAGGATGGTAAGCTGTGCTGATGTTCAACTTTGTTCCCAAAGCATTTTGGAAACTTCCCCAGAACTTGGAAGTTAAGATGCTTCCACGGTCTGAACTGATCTCAAGAGCAACCCCATACAGAGAGACAATTCTATTGATATAGAGCTCAGCCAACTGAATTGCAGAAATTGTTTCCTTGATGGGAAAGAAGTGAGCCACTTTAGAAATCCTGTCGATGACAACAAAGATTGCATTTTTGCCCTTCTGCGACCTTGGAAAACCAGTTATGAAGTCCATCTCTACTTTCTCCCATTTCCATTCCGGAGGCTTCAATGGATGTAGAAGACCGGAAGGTTTCTGATGGACAGCTTTAACTCTACGGTAGACATCACACTCCGAGACATACTTGGCACAATATCGTTTCAACCCAGGCCACCAATACTGTGTTTTCAAGTCTAGGTACATCTTTGTGCTGCCAGGGTGGATAGAAAGAACAGAATCATGCGCCTCCTTAAGAACTTGCTCTCTTAAACCCGGGTAGTTCGGAACAAACATCCGGTGTTCAAAGAATAGAGCGCATTGGTCGTCGACGTGGAAGGACTCATACTTCGGAAGCTGAATGTTGGAGATGATCTTTTTAGTGTAAGGATCACCGAGTTGAATGGAGCGAACGTTTTCTTCCAAGAGAGGGGTTGCCAGAAGGTTCAGAAGATACCCTTGATCCACAATTTCAAGGTTGAGCTGACGAAATTTCTCGCACAAGAGAGGCTGTTGTTCTTCCACCATGAGGTTGTTGACATAAGCTTTTCGGCTGAGAGCATCGGCCATCACATTAGCTTTGCCCAGAGTGTAGTTGATGGTCAGATCGAAATCATTAATTGCTTCAATCCACCTCCTCTGACGAAGGTTGAGATCAGGTTGTGTGAAGATATACTTCAGACTCTTGTGATCAGAAAAGATTTCACAACGGTTGCCAAGCAAGTAGTGCCTCCATATTTTCAAAGCAAAGACAACTGCTGCGAGTTCAAGGTCATGTGTTGGATAGTTGAGCTCATGAATTTTCAACTGACGAGAGGCATATGCAATGACTTGCTTTTCTTGCATGAGGACCACACCCAATCCTTGCAATGAGGCATCACAGAATATCTGGAAAGGCTTTGATGTATCTGGAGGAATCAAGACTGGTGTTGAAGTGAGCTTCTCTTTGAGTGTTTCAAAGCTTGCTTGACATGCAGGAGACCAAAGGTATTTCTTGCCTTTCTTGAGGAGATCGGTAAGAGGCTTCGCAATCTTCGAGAAATTCTGAACGAAGCGATGACAGTAACTAGCCAAGCCAAGGAAACTCCGGACTTCTTTGACATTTTTGGGTGGAAGCCAGTCAACAATTGTCCGAACAATTTCTGGGTTGACGGCAATGCCCTTGGCAGAGATGACGTGACCAAGGTAGGTGACTTCAGGCAGCGAGAACTCACACTTGGAGAACTTTGCATACAGGCGGTTCTCACGAAGATTGTTTAGGACACACTGAAGGTGTTCTTCATGTTCTTCCTTTGACTTAGAATAGACTAGGATGTCATCCAGATAGACCACAACGAACTTATCAAGATACTCCATGAAAACCGAGTTCATAAGCCTCGAGAAGGTGGCAGGTGCGTTGGTGGGACCGAAAGACATGACCGTGTACTCATACAGGCAATAGCGGGTGGTGAAAGCTGTTTTAGGAACATCTTCCTTGCGAATCTTGATTTGATGATAACCACTTCTCAAGTCAAGCTTAGAGAATACCACAGCTCCAGCTAGCTGATCGAAGAGATCATTAATCCGCGGAAGGGGATATTTATTCTTGATGGTTTTAGCATTGAGAGCCCGATAGTCAACACAAAGTCTATCAGTCTTGTCTCGCTTCTTCACAAAGATGGTTGGGCTACCCCAAGAAGAAGTACTGTGCTGAATGAAACCCAACTTATCTTGTTCATCAAGCTAGCGTTTGAGTTCAGCCAACTCGGCAGGACCCATTTTATATGGCCACTTGGAGATAGGAGCGGTTCCAGGTTCAAGCTCAATCACAAACTCGACCTCTCGGTCAGGAGGCATACCTGGAAACTCTTCAGGAAAAACATCTGGGAACTCACAGACCACCGGATACTCTGAATAGCCTCCATAGCATCATTATTCAGAGCCGCCAAAGAGAAAAGCTGGATTGCAGGAGTCAGACTTGGGGAATAGACTATATGGCCTTCAGGAATTTTCAGAGAAACCGAGCGTTCAGCACAATCAATCACAGCTGCATTTGTTGTTAACCAATCCATGCCCAAGATAACATCAATGTCAGAATTGCCCAATTCAATGAGGGATGCCAGAATTTTTTTGTTTCCAATTTCAATTTGGTTCCCATGGCTTATTTGAGAAGCCTTCATAGTTGTCCCCGGTGATTGCACCCTAAGAACCTTGGACAAGGATTGAAGCGGAAGACCTTGTTGCTGAGAGAACCTTTGAGACACAAAAGAATGCGAAGCACCAGTATCGAATAACACTCGTGCAAAAACTGAGTTAACAGAAAGCGTACCCAGCACAACTCCAGGTGCATGTTCAGCTTGAGCGATGTTGACACAGTTGGCACGAGCAACAGTTGACCCGGGCTTGGTGTTGATGTTGAGAGCCCGAGGTGGAGGTGCACGAACCATAGAAGAACTTGCTGCAGGTCTTGGAGGTGGTGGATGAAGAGCTTTGTTGTTCATGGGACAACTCCAGTGTTGATGCCTAGTGTTCCCACAAGTGTAGCAAGCACCAGGTGGACGTGGAGCAACAGAGCTGGGACTCCGCCAGCGCTCAGGTAGTTGTGGTTGTAGCCCCTAGGAGCAAAGCATGAAGGAGTTTGGTGGCCTTGCAGCGTAGCTTGAATGTCTTGGTGGAGCCGGAGCGGCAGTGGGGTGTTAGGAACCCACACGACGCTTAGAAGGAGTCATCATAGTGAAGAGCTTCTTTGCATCACGGCTGTATTTCTTAGACTCCTCAAACACTTGCCTACTTGCTTCTTCCTGCAGAGCTGTATGTTGGAGTTCTAGAAAAGACCCCGGCCTTGCATGAGTGATTGCATATTTGATAGATGCATTGAGCCCTTGCCTGAACCTCTTTTGCTTCTTCTTGTCATCAGAGATCTCATCGCCACCATACCGAGAAAGGTTCATGAAGTTCCTGATATAGGTATTGACATTGTCATTTCCCTGCTTGAGGTTGAGAAACACTTCCTTCATCCTTTCCATGACAATTTCTGACAGGTATTGCTCTTTGAAAGCCCCAGTGAACTGCTCCCAAGTAGGCTGAAAACCAGAGTGGTTTGTCTTCAGGTAAATCTCCCACCACAGAGCTACATCTCCCTTTAGAAGGTGAGTGGCACATTTTACCCATTCTTGCTCACGAACATCAGCAGTCATCAGCAACCTTGACATCTCACGCAACCAATCATCAGCATCAAGTGGCTGATCGGACACCTCAAAGTGGCGCGGGTTAAACTTCAGAAAACTCTTGATGTCTCCTCGCTTGGGAGGTGGAGGTAACAGAACAAACACATTCCTCCTGACACTTTTTTCGAAGCATTGCTGGTTCTGTTGCATTGCTCCCAAGGCATTAGCAATACTTGCCAACGCAGCCCCCAGTTCAGGTGGTATGTCCTCCTCAGAACGGCGTGGTGGTGCCATCCTGTGATTGATATAAAACTCAAGTCAGTACCATAATGGAGAATGATAATAATCCAAAATAGTACCAAAATGGAATTAACCAAGATTAAAGGATACAAATTACTAAGATGATCTTAAAATATCAACAAAGTTCGAAGCACCTAGAAGATATTAAGCATATCGCACACGACTGAACAAGGAGTGTGGTACACAAGCTAACAAAGAAAAAATTTCCGCAAATTTCGGCATTAAAATACCACTATATGCGCAAACCCACTTAACGAATCAAGATTAGTAACTCTACCAATTCAATATACAAGAGCGAATGATAAAAGTAGTGGTATGGTCGCGACTCCATCCCACACTCAAATCATTACTCTGCACATGAATAAGTAAAACACATATCCCAACACCTTCTTCTAAAGATGAACCTAAAGATTAGCAACTACGGAAACAAACACCCCAAACAAGATAGCGTCGGATAACAAAGAGTAAGACAGATCGCGCCAGTTTACAATGAATCGGATTGATCGTGTCGGTTTACAAAAGCCTGTCGGTATGGAATGTACCCACATTTGATAACCAAAAGGCAGATAGCGACAACAAGTTGGATGCAACAGATAGACAAGGAATTCACACACACACACACACTCACACAACCTATGGTACTACGAAACCCATAACACGTGAATCCTAGTTTGAATTTTAGAAGAGGATTGAAAACGTTACACTTCCTTACCAGAAAAGGGTGGGTGGGTGGGTAAGAAGAAAAATGGAAGCAGTCCTACTCTCACGTTTTGTTTTTCCCTAGTATACATAACTACCAAAATATTTGCTAGACTAAAAACGACCATTTATTTGAGACCACGAAGGCGGGATGGCTCGATACCAATTGTAACTACCTCGGACCCTCGCTCTAAGTTCAAGCCTGGATGAACCTAAGTGGTTAAAATAGTACAATGGGGGCCCAGGGCCACCACGTGTGAACCGTCACCGTCCTAACCACTTCCAAGACATCGACAAGCGGCGAGGCGTGAACAAAGTAAGAGATCAAATACATACACAAGTGAGTATGTATGCAAGCTACCATACAACAGTTCTCAGAGCCATTCAATCTAAAAGAAATAGAAATATTGCAACGCTATATGGCAAGATCCAAATATCCTAGATAGAGATAATAATTTAGGATATCTCCTCATACATCAACCATCAGAGTATCAGGCGGAAGCGGAAAACAAGATCTGAGTATGGATAAGAAGCAAATCGGCATAAGATGCCACACAAATAAACACATCCCGCCCACAGATCTCGCGGATCCCCATCCCCAGAATCTCTACATCGAGTGATCGTTGCCAACATCATCTGTCTCCTCCACCCAGTATCCATCTTGCGAATACACCTGTTCATCTGAATCAAACAATTTATCGTGTGAGACCCTAGGGGTACTCAGCAAGTCTATATGCCTTTAAAGGGGACATATACCTGGGGTGACGCAATTGCAGCAAAAGATAATAACTAACAAGTCTATAGATACTCGCCAACCATCCGCCTAGTCAAAGATAGACGGATGTCCGTTAATTAGTAACAACAGTTATAACAGTATAAGTAACAGATCCATCCTCCTTCTCGCTTACCAACAAGAAAGCGGACGAACAACCCCTCCGTTTGCAGTTTTATTAACCATTCCATGAGTATTGTACTATTTACTAGTCAGGTATTTAGTCAGGTTACAAGCGGTACTTTAGTTCTACTTGTCTATGATCGAGAAATCGTGCTCCAAGTCGTCCATAACGTCGGACACGGCTTTCAGAAAGATTTACCCTACAGGGGTGCACAAATAGCAACACACACTCGATCAACCTCGGAAAAACCAACTCAAAACCCAACGAGGCATTCACGACAAAGCGATCATAGGATTCAAAAATATTTCAGGGGGCCACCGCATTAAGCTACCCGCAACGAGGTTGGTCGGCTCCGAGACGGACCCAGGGTTTGCGAGAACGGCTGTGAACGACTGGGAACCCGAAAATGTGACTAGGCTTGTCGATACCACGAAATCGTGCTGCGATCCAAAAAAAGAGTGCTCCGCCACACAATCGTAAAGTAAAAGCATGGCATAAGTATAGGATAGTAATAAAACCCCAAACTAGTTGTGGCCCCAAGAAATAGAAATGAATCAAGCTCTGGCTCAGGGGGGTCCATAAGGCCTCCCGGATGTGGATAGTGCGAATAGGAATAGGAATCAAGTACTCGGGGTCCTATGGGACACAAGTGAGCATGAAAAACCAAATAACAGATATTGCTCACCGGTGCCTCTTTCATTAGTTATCCCATTACTACTCAGGTTAAGTTGTTTAGGTACCTCGTTATCCATCAGACACTCACATACCCTACACATGCTGTTCTACAACTCGCATGGCTCAAACAACTCCTGTAGTAATGGCTCATGAGATTGAGGAACAAGCTTCGGTGGGGTTCAAAAGTAAAGGCTATGCAGTACTTGGGATTCAATTTAATGCATTCGCGACTCAATGATGCAAGAAATAAGATAGAGGCAATAGGTACTATATGTATGCAAGCATGTGGTAGTGCTTGCCTGGCAGCTCAGTTGAAGCGAGAGACGGATCTAGGTAGTACTCCTGGGATTCCTGGTATTTTCCCTGCTCGGCGTCTATTCGAAAGAAGAACCAAACAAACAAGGGCCAACATAAATAAAGTGCACAAACATATAAATAAAATGTGTCAAGCAAAAAAGCATGCCATGATGAATGATGCACAATTTACATGGCAATAATGTAGCATGGCATGGGTGAGGTGTGGGGTACAAGAATAAAACATTCTATTAAGTTTTAGTCATGTTTTGCTCCCATAACACTTGCTGTCCACTTAATATTTATATGATGCATGCTACAATTCATAACATGGAGTGCATGGTTATAACGGGCTCGTCGCGCTGATCGATTTAGACATATTATTTGTCAAATTTGAAGTTGTAGATTTAAAGTTATTAATTAATTAAGAAAAGGCATTTTATTGCAATTAAACAATTTCGAAAATTTAATTTATACAAACATTAATTTAGATGGCAGATTTGAAATCCTCACATTTTTATGATTCAAAAACATATATTATTTGTATTATTTGGATTTACCAAATAAAAGTTATGATTTTCTTGATTTAAAAGCATATTAAAGATTTCTGAAATTTTATTATTTAGAAGAACTTCCTGGAACTTTTATACCAACAGGGTACGTAGCCAATGAGGCTGACATGCGGGGCTAGTATGCTGACTGGGCTACGGCAGCGAGGCGGCGTGCTGGGGGACTGACTGGTGGGCCTGCTGATGGGTGGTAAAAAGAAATAAAATATATAAAGGGACGGCCGGCGGGAATCTAACCCGTGACCACGACCTTCACAGCCCAGGTATCTATACCACTAGGCTACGCTCGGTTTTGTGATTGGCTTCGGTTCATAGGTCATAACATTGGGATGCTATCGCTGTCTGCTGAAGAAAAACAAAAACAGCTTAACTGAAACTCGCCAGCGTGATACAGAGGGACGAGTCGAACTTTCGGGGATGATTTCTCCTAGCTCGATGAACGTAATCTGGCATATGAGTACTCTAATTAAAGAGGACAACAAGCTCTACGCCGTTATGGGAGCGGTTCGTGCTGGGGTGGACCTTTCTGAGAGCAGTTTCGTGAACAACACAAGCAACAGGAACACACAGATCTGTTCGGACAGTGATCTTGTGATCACGATTCCCAGAGATGTACTTGATGGTTTTAAACGTTCTTTATATCGTTTTGAAGAGAGGTCTGGGATCTACAACTTTGGTTCAGGTGTCACTCGAAGTAGAGCACCACAACGATAGCTAGATCGCGAGAAACACCGACAACAACAACATCTGCTGGCGCTCTCGCGGTGGTGAGCGCGCACGGCGTCGCGCACGACGGAGAACGGCGGCGAGAGGAAGAGGTAGGGGATGTCAGGGAATTGGTGTATATACCAACGGCTCTCAAGAGCAATGGGAAGCCTTGGGGTACTGTGGAACTCGAGGGAG
Source organism: Avena insularis (assembly GCA_023614405.1). NCBI lineage: Eukaryota > Viridiplantae > Streptophyta > Magnoliopsida > Poales > Poaceae > Avena > Avena insularis. The sequence goes on from CM042688.1 coordinate 351,771,248, forward strand.
GCAGAGGTCGAGCTGATATTGCTGTTCACGGGCACGGCAACGACGGCGGCGTTCTGTCCAGCTCCGGCGATGAGGGCATATACTGGACGATGGAGGAGAATCAGAGGAAGCCTACGGCACCCTTAGATGTCCTTGGCTGGCTTCAGGTCGACGGGTATACGGTCATGGTCGAGCTAGGGTATGATAGACATGGGGAGGCCATGGAGAGGCTTGGGGAGGAAGAAGGGGGGAAGATAGGGTTCAGATCTCGATCTGGGACTTGGTATATGCAGGGTAGATAAGGAGGAAGGCAGGGGAAGGTCACATGGGGTTGTTGGGTTAGCTTTTGCCAAAAGAGAGAGGGAGGAGGGCAGCTCGGGTAGATGGTTTGTTTCTTCTCTCCTCCTTGTTTCTTTGCTTAAAGAGGAAGGAGAGGGGGACCAGGAGAGGTGGGAGGCATGGTGGAGCTGGTCACGGGAGAGAGGGGGGTGAGGCGTGGTGGTGGCTGTTCAAGGAAGAGAGGGATGGGGAGAATCACATGGGAGGTGGTGGTGTTGCTTTTCAAAAAGTGAGGGAGGTGACGTCGGGTGGGAGCTCTCTCCTTTCCTCCTCTTGTTCTCAGCCAGAAGTAGCAAGGGGAGAGGGACCAGGGAGGAGGACGTGGTGGACTTGGAGCTTGCCAAAGGGAGAAAAGATGGGAGAGGGTTGGACTAGATGGTTAGTTAGATAAAAGAGAACAAGAGAGATTAGCTAGATGAGGTTTGGTTGGGAGAAGATGGCATAGGTGTGCACTTGCACATTCATGGGAGGGTGAGAGAGGATGGTGCTTTGGCTAGCTTGGTTGTCTTTTCAATCTTCCAAACTTTGCTTGAATTAAGAACCCATAAAAAATCACATAAGAACTCAAAAAAGGAAGTAGAAGATGAAAGGTCACTTGCATGGCTCATGCATGATCACATAGGGCCACATATATTTGTTCAAACAAATATAATTCAAAAGGGCACTATGTTTTGATGCATGCTTTCAAAATTGAAAGAAAACCAAGCTTGAACAAGATTGTGAAGAACCACATGGTCAAGTATGAAATAAATGGCCTATTTGAATATAATGCAACTTGCTAGTGTGTATGTCCCACTAGGTGCTTAATAGCCTCAAAAATATTCCAACAGGGGCATTCAATCAAAATCAACCCATATGGAAGCTTGAAAAGGGGTACCACTCACATAGCATGCAAAGGTGGTCATGTGGCTCCACATATCAATAATGTGAAAACAACATGATGCATATATGCATCTGGAATTAGAAGTGGATCCATCCCAACCCACATGAGCTAGAGGTAAAACCAAATGAAATGCAAAGCTCACATATAGTTGGATGGTGGGATTATAGGGTGGTGACAAGAAAGGTGGTGGAGTTAATAAAAGATATGCCCCCAACTCAACTTGGGCATCAAGAACTTATCAAGAACCAAATACAATATATTAAGAGGCAAATACAATTAATAATGCATATGAGATAAGAACCAAAAGAAGAAGGGTTTTATATGATGCTCAAATGCAAGGTGGCATGATGACATGAGCATGATATAATTATGATGCAACAATTATATGTAGGAAGTAGCATTTTATTATTAGACCATGTAGCATTACAGATGTTAGACAGACCGGGGAGTGAAGCGCTATTGGAGAGTGGAACTGGTAAAGGAAACTTCTACTATGAGTATTGTTTCCTTCAGTTAGTTGCTTTATTTTCGTTATGGATAATTCGCTGAGTTTCTTATTTGGTAATGCTACTACCACTGCTAAGGTAGTAGATAAGCCACCACCTGCTGAGAATGATGTTTTCAAAATACCTACAAGAATTATTGATCATGTTATGGATAACTACTATGTTGGGGATGGAACTGTCCATCCCGGTGATCATTTGCTCTTTATACATGAATTATGCGGGTTGTTCAAGTGTGCAGGTATTACTACAGATCAAATTAAGAAGAAGTTATTCTCATTATCACTGAAAGGAAGAGCTGAGGAATGGTATAAGCTGCTGAAGAATGGTCAAGCTCTGGAATGGGAGGAAATAGTGCCTCTCTTTTATTCAAAGTTTTATCCTCCTAGTGAGATTCATAAAGATCGGAATCAAATATACAGCTTTTGGCCTCTTGATGGACAGAGTACAACTCAAGCTTGGGGGAGATTGAAGTTACTAATGCTCAAATGTCCCATTCATGAGCTCCCCAACAATATTATTATCAATAACTTCTATGCAAGGCTCCCTCTACATGATAAAGATTTATTGGATGCTTCTTGTGCTGGATCATTCACTCGCATGAAAGAAGAAGCTAAATGGGATCTTATAGACCATATTCAAGATAATGCTGAAGCTTGGGAGAATGACAAAGGTAGAAAGTCAGGTATAAATTATTATTATGAATGCATTGAATCTTTTATGGAAACTGATGACTTTCAAAATATTAAAAATGCTTATGGTCTAGATTCTCAAGCTATTGCTTCTTATTTTAAGGCTTTTGCTTCCTACATTGAAGTTCCTAAAAAGAAGTGGAATAAGTATCATGAACCTTATAAAGATATTGCTAAGAGTGTTCCTGGAAGAAATACTGAAGTTTATACTGCTAATCATGTTTTACCTGAACCTTATATTGAGAAAATGCCTTTTCCAGTTAAGGTAAAGGAGCATTCTATGATAGCTAGTATGGTTAATGAAAGTATGAATAAAGCTGTTGAACCTGATAAACAAAAGGTTGATGAACCTATAATAGCAAATGTGAAAGACTTTGTTACTAAATATGAAAAAGAGGGACACACTATCCTTTGTAAGGATACCTCTAATATTGTTTCACAAAGTAGTGTTATGAGAGCTAGTATTCCTGTGTTTTTTGTTAGAATAAGTGATCATTGCTATGATGGCCCTTGTGATAGCTATATTTTTAAGTTTATGCATGATACTGAAAGTTGCTATGAAAGAGGGAAAAGTGTTCTTATGCATCTCAATAATCTCAAGTTTCCTCGTTTTATGCTGAAAGTTTTTATGTTGCACTTCTTTTGCCTTCTTATGCAAGTAGCCTTTGGTTTCAACAACTTGTTTGTTTACAAAATTCCCTTGCATAGGAAGTGGGTTAGACTTAAATGTGTGTGTGTTTTTTCTCCTTAATGCTCTCTTTCACTTCAATTCATATCCCTATGAGAGCTCCTTAAAAATTATCATGCCCATCTTAATGGCTATAAAGAAAGAGCTTTTTGGGAGACAACCAAATTTGTTTTTGCTTTCAGTTTGTTTTAGTTTCTTTGAGTCTTGGAAGTTATTACTTCGGTAATAATCTCTCCTTATCCATTTTGTTTGGTTTTTGTGTCAAGATCAACCTCTAATGAGAGAGAAGTAAGATTTGGGGAAGTTGCTGTCTCGAAACAGATTTTTGTGCTTCACCGTAAAAAATTGTGAGAGATCTCTGTATGTCGGATTGAGCTGTAATTGTTTTTTCTTCTGCCCCAGGTTGTTATTTAACTTTCGTTAGTTTTGCACTTTTTGATTTGAGAAACAGAAGATTTTCGAAAAAAATTGATCTTTACCTGATGGTCTGTTTTGACAGATTTTGCCACTCTTGCGTTTGCTTCTTTATTCGATTTCCTTTTTGAATTCTTTTTGGGTTTTTGGAAGGAGTTGCTACAGTAGCTTATGTTTTGATGGTTTTCAGTTGAAGTTGAGCTCAAAAGGTTTTATCACTTCATATATACTAATGTTGCTAATGAGAACCGTGTGAAGTTTTGTGTGAAAGAAATTTCCAGGAAGTGGAGACAATGGTGTAATAAGGAAGAGAAGGGTTTTATGACTCAAGTAATAAGTGTATGAAGATGAAGATATTGATGTTATTCAAGTGATGACTCTGGAAGAATCTACTAGATACCAAATTCAGAGACCTGCAGAGTCTGTTTTCAAATAGGTAACGATTCTGGTAAGAAAAGTTTCGCGAAAATACTATCCAACTATATTTTTGCAGTTTTTAGTCAATAAGGAAAGTTACGAAGTGAAAAAGGGACGGAAACGGAGACAGGGTGGCTCACACACCCTGTGGCGCGGGCCCTCCCCTGGCCGCGCCACCAGGTGGTGAGTCCACCCCGGACTCCGCCTCCGACTTGTTTTCTCCCAGTACCTTCCTTTTGATATGAAACTTCATAATATATAACCCCCCTAATCCCCCGAGGTTTGTATATCGTGTTTTCGTCGTTTTTTTGTTTCAATATGTTTCTGCCAGGACATACTCTTTGAAAGTTTAGAAGCACCATGGTGTCCGCCAAGGATAAAGGGAAGGAGCCTATGGGGGAAGACCTCCAACACCCTGGGAAGGAGAAGGAGATCAAAACTGAAGATGAAGAGGAGCAAGGCTAACATCCGCTCACCGGCACTACCATGGAGTGGTGACGGAACCTGCCAGGGTTAGAAGGACTGCGCGGATGCAGACTGGGGGAAAAGCTCCTCGTCACAGTTTGGCTCCACGGTCACTTCCTCCACACACCAAGAATCCCTTCCATACCTTTATCCATAACCATGCAGGAAAATAAGACTTCAAGGAGGAAGAGTGGGGAAAGAATAGCAAGAGCTGGAATTCTCAACATGACGTGATCATGATCCGCATTGAGCAAAACTCACAACTGATTCGTAATCTCACCTTCGAGATTGAGGACTTGGGGAAATTGGTCAAGACGCTCATCAAGAGGATACCACCACCACCAAAGGAGTAATTCGTCATCAGGTTTGGCATCCCCTTGGTTTGTTCCAAGCTTGGGGGAGTGCCGCGGTATCACATCACTATCTTCTATCTTTTTTTGCCTTTTTAGTAGAGTCATATCTTGAATAGAGAAGTTATTATGTAGGATGGTTTGCATTATGGAAGTGTCCCCTCTCTCGTTAGATATGTATCCCTTGGTGTGAGTTGCCGTTATGGATTATTAATGAGAAGTTCTATCATTTACTCTTTTGCATAGCTTATATTAGTTTTCAATTTGTGGTTATATGATTGATCTTGTTGTTAGTATTTGTATCACTTTGGGATCATTGAGTTAATTTAGTTGGTTTTGGCAAACCTGGCTCAGTCAGTAGCAACACTATTTTTGAGAGTTGAATGAAAAAGATAGAAGTACTCTAAAGAAAAATAATTTCATCATCTTTCTTTCTTGATTTGCTCATAAGTTTAGTATTCTCTAGTTAAGATCTTTTGTGCTTCCAAGGAAGATTGCATGTTTGTCTTTATCACTTGTATGTTTGTTTGTTTCCTTCAACTCCTATACTTGCTACCCAGCCTTGCTAGACAAAAACCTGTAGTGAGAGGGTATTCTTCACGTGCATCCACCTCCTTTAAACCAAAACCTTTGCCATTTGTGTCCACCATACCTACCTAGTAGAATTATTGCTATTCCAAGTAAATTCTTGTTTTATCTACCTCCCAAATTAAATTTGTTATGTGAAAATTAGTGATTAAAGCTCTCGCGAACTTGATGGAACACTTTACTTTCTTGCACTTAATAAACTTGAACCATTGTGCTCACCTATGTTGCATATATGCTTGCGCTTTGTAAGTTGTGGATTAGCAGAACCATGCTGTCATGGGGGACGCTTTCAACATTGCACTGGTACTTCGTACCTAGTTGATATCATGTTCTTTTGTCTATGGATGTCTTCGGTGTGAAATGAAAGGGGAGCTTGTAAGTCCATGGAGTTATGCATATGTGTTAGAGAAACACCTGGGCCGCTGGTCTAATCCATGCTGACATGGTGGAAACCTGCAGCGTAACCATAACGAGTATCTATGAAGCATTCTTCTTATAAAAAAAGAGATAGAGATTAAGAAAAAGAGAAAAGAAAAAAAAGAGATATTCTAAAAAGAGGAAAGAGAGAAAAAAGCACCATATTCCCATGGTAAATAAGAAGATTGCTGAGATACTTGTTGTCTCCTTGCCTTGTCATTTTGATATGGGGATTCTTCCGTATCATCGGGCAAGGGGACCCCGTTGGCAGTCCTCAATGATACACATATGCTTACGATGACAAGAACTTACCGGTGACTAAACTTGAGTAGCATGAGGAGCGGCCCTCGTATTCAAGGGACATGAGATTCTCAACTTATAACTTGTCAATGCATATCCTCATATTTGATCACTTTAACCTTAATCACCTAAAGATGCCAATGATAGGGGCAATGAGAGCTAAAGCTAGTAAGTATCATAATTTTTGGGAGATCTTTATGAGACTTGCAATCCCTGCTTCCCTCTGCGAAGGGCCTTTCTTTCACTTTGTAGTTGAGTCAGTAAACCTACTGCCTTCTATCTTAGCAAGTATTTTGAGTTGTTGTGTTTCATTCATTCATATGATGATTTATTCACTCATGTTTCTTATGTTCCTTGCTTTGCACATTGCTCTTATCTTGATGTTTACTACTTTGAAAGCTATCATTGAGAAACCAGCTATTTGTGAACTCCAGCAAATTATCAACTATTCTTCGACCAAGAGTTAAGTTTGCCATTACCAATTATGATTCACTTTATGTATCTTTATTGTGTTTCCTTTACTCATTACAAGTTGAGTTATATAATAGTGAGTTGTCTTCTATTATGATCTATGTATTTGATGAATGTGATGCTTCTTGTCCGTATTCTTTTATCGACTCTTCACTCCATAAACCTGAGTCCATGTTTATTGAGCTCAGTTTCGCTTGGGGAAAGCAAAGTCTAAGCCTGGGGGAGTTGATACGTCCATTTTGCATCACTATTCTATGTCTTAATTCACTATTATTCATGGATATATTTCATATTGAGAGGTGATACTTATGTTATTTCATTTGTTTTTTCATGGTTGATGACTTTTGGAGCATGGACCGCTGCAGTCAGGATTCTGATGGAAAAGGTGCTGTTTGGAGGAAAAATTCACGAAGATCAGAAAATCCGGGAAAATATACGGAAAATCCTATTTTTCCAGCAGACTAAGGATGCCAGGAGATGGAGTGGAGATGCGCCACAGGGGGCCCACACCACCCCCTAGCATGGGCAGCCCTAGGCCGCGCCTGGAGGTGGTGTGGCCACCCTGGCCCACTCCAGCCTCTCCCCTCTGGCGTATATCATCCTCCCGAAACCCTAATACTCAAGGAGTGACCATAGAAAGATTCCGCCGCCTCTGCGGGGCAGAAAACACTGAGAGAGAAAGATCTCTCCGGCAGACAGATTTCTGCCGGGGGAATTCCTTCCCGGAGAGGGGAGATCGTCGCCATCAACACCACCATCAAGCTGGACTTCATCGGGATCATCATCATCACCACCATCACCACCATCAGCACCCTCATCACCATCTCCATATTGCTGTAACAATTGCGTTGAATCTTGCATTAGTTCATAGGGGAAACTTTCCCGGTGTTGATTACTCTTTGTAGTTGATGCTATTGAGTGAACCGTTGAATTATTGTTTATGTTCAGATTGTTATACATCATTATTCCATCTCTGATCATGATCCATATGATGTCTTGTGAGTAGTTTGTTTTGTTCTTGAGGACATGGGAGAAGTCATGTTGTTAGTAGTGGAGTTGTGTTGAGAAAGATTCAATAGTTTGATATTTAAGTTGTGGTGTACTTCTTCTAGTGGTGTCATGTGAACGTCGACTACATGACACTTCACCTATATGGGCCTAGGGGAATGCATTGTGTATTTGGCTACTAATCGTAGGGGTTGCCGGAGTGACAGAAACCTGAATCCCCGTTATGAAACCATTGCACAAGGGACGTAAGGGTCTTAGAGTTTAAAGATGTGGTTAGGTCTCTACCTTAATTACTTTCTTGTACTTACGGATGTTTGCAAGGGGTATAATCACAAGTATGTATTAGTCTTGGATGGGGCGGTACATTAGCACAGGTTCACCCACACAACACTTAGCAAGCTAGAGAAGATTAATCAACTATATGAAGCGAAAGCACTTGACAGTCTTCCCATGTGTCCTCGAGAACGTTTGGTCATCTTATGTAATACAACCGGCTTGTCCTTTCCTGCATAAAGGATTGGGCCACTTGCTGCATTTATTCCAATATCTTTTATTTACTCGTACTTTGTTTACTTGCTTTATCAAAAAACCCTAAAAATCCGTTTGCTAAGTATTTGCAGAGAATTCTTGATCCATACAACTAGCCAGCACCTTCTGGTCCTAGTTGGGTTCGACACTCTTACTTATCGACAATACTGCGATACATCCCCTATACTTGTGGGTCATCAAATGACTCTAGTTATGGTTTATGAAAAGAACACACATGCATTTACACTGGTGGAAACATGTGGTTTATGAAAAGAACACACATGCAATGACTCTATATGTGGTTTATGAAAAGAACACACATGCAATGACTCTAGCCGTGGTTTATGAAAAGATCACACATGAAATGACACTGGTGGATCCATGTGGTTTATGAAAAGAACACACACGCAATGACTCTAGTTGTGGTTTATGAAAAGAACACACATGCAATGACACTAGTGGATCCATGTGGTTTATGAAAAGAACACACGTGCAATGACTCTAGATGTGGATTATGAAAAGAACACACATGCAATGATACCGGTGGATCCATGTGGTTTATGAAAAGAACACACATGCAATGACTCTAGTTATGGTTTATGAAAAGAACACACATACAATGACACTGGTGGATCCATGTGGTTTATGAAAAGAACACACATGCAATGACTCTAGTGGTGGTTTAGGAGAAGAACACACATGCAATGACACTGGTGGATCCATATGTGGTTTATGAAAAGAACACACAAGCAATGACACTGGTGGATCCATGTGGTTTATGAAAAGAACACACAAGCAATGACTCTAGATATGGTTTATGAAAAGAACACACATGCAATGACACTAGTGGATACATGTGGTTTATGAAAAGAACACACATGCAATGACTCTAGTTGTGGTTTATGAAAAGAACACACATGCAATGACACTGGTGGATCCATGTGGTTTACGAAAAGAACACACATGTAATGACTCTAGTGGTGGTTTAGGAGAAGAACACACATGCAATGACACTAGTGGATCGAGATGTGGTTTATGAAAAGAACACACATGCAATGACACTGGTGGATCCATGTGGTTTATGAAAATAAAACACATGCAATTATTCTAGTGGTGGTTTAGGAGAAGAACACACATGCAATGAACTCTAGTGGATCCATGTTGTTTATGAAAAGAACACACATTCAATTACACTGGTGGATCCATGTGGGTTATGACAAGAACACACATGCAATGAACACTAGTGGATACATGTGGTTTATGAAAAGAACACACATGCAATGAACTCTAGTCGATCCATGTAGTTTATGAAAACAACACACATGCAATGACTCTAGTTATGGCTTATGAAAATAACAAACATGCATTTACACTGGTGGATCCATGTGGTTTATGAAAAGAACAGACATGCAATGACTCTATATGTGGTTTATGAAAAGAACACACATGCAATGACTCTAGACGTGGTTTATGAAAAGAACACACATGAAATGAACTCTAGTGGATCCATGTGGTTTATGAAAAGAACACACATGCAACGACTCTAGTTGTGGTTTATGAAATGAACACACATGCAATGACACTAGTGGATCCATGTGGTTTTTGAAAAGAACACACGTGCAATGACTCTATATGTGGTTTATGAAAAGAACACACATGCAATGATACTCGTGCATCCATGTGGTTTATTAAAAGAACACACATGCAAGGACTCTAGTTGTGGTTTATGAAAAGAACACACATGCAATGACACTGGTGGATCCATGTGGTTTATGAAAAGAACACACATGTAATGACTCTAGTGGTGGTTTAGGAGAAGAACACACATGCAATAACACTGGTGGATCGATATGTGGTTTAAGAAAAGAACACACATGCAATGACACTGGTGGATCCATGTGGTTTATGAAAAGAACACACATGCAATGACTCTAGATGTGGTTTATGAAAAGAACACACATGAAACGACACTGGTGGATCCATGTGGTTTATGAAAAGAACACACATGCAAGGACTCTAGTTGTGGTTTATGAAAAGAACACACATGCAATGACACTGGTGGATCCATGTGGTTTATGAAAAGAACACACATGCAATGACTCTAGTGGTGGTTTAGGAGAAGAACACAACTGTAATGACACTGGTGGATCCATATGCGGTTTATGAAAAGAACACACAAGCAATGACACTGGTGGATCCATGTGGTTTATGAAAAGAGCACACATCCAATGACTCTAGTGGTGGTTTAGGATAAGAACACGGATGCAATGAAATCTTGTGGATCCATGTGGTTTATGAAAAGAACAAATATTCAATAACACTGGTGGATCCATCTGGTTTATGACAAGAACATACATCTAATGAACTCCAGTGGATACATGTGGTTTAGGAAAACAACACACATGCAATGAACTCTAGTGGATCCATGTGGTTTATGAAAAGAACACACATGCAATGACTCTAGTTATGGTTTATGAAAAGAACACACATGCATTGACACTGGTAGATCTATGTGGTTTATGAAAAGAACACACATGCAATGACTCTAGATGTGGTTTATGAAAAGAACACACATGCAATGACTCTAGCCGTGGTTTATGAAAAGAACACACATGAAATGAAATTGGTGGATCCATGTGGTTTATGAAAAGAACACACATGCAATGACTCTAAATGTGGTTTATGAAAAGAACACACACGACATGACTCTAGTTGTGGTTTATGAAAAGAACACACATGCAATGCCACTAGTGGATCCATGTGGTTTATGAAAAGAACACACATGCAATGACTCTGGTGGTGGTTTACGGGAAGAACACACATGCAATGACACTGGTGGATCCATATGTGGTTTATGAAAAGAACCCACATGCAATGACACTGGTGGATCCATGTGGTTTTTTAAAAGAACACACATGCTATGGTGGCATCACTGCATTTGCTCTTTTCCAAAACCATAATGATGCACACTGATACACACCCACATCCAATGGTGGGTGGTGATGCAGCATCTTTCAAGCTGGTGGTAGAATGCATGTTGTAGTTGAATCCCAAAGATTCGCCAGGTTCCCGGACATGGTTGGACACCACATGCTGGACTGCGTGTGTTCTTTTCCTAAAACCATAATGATGCACACTGACTCTATATGTGGTTTATGAAAAGAACACACATGCAATGACTCTAGACGTGGTTTATTAAAAGAACACACATGAAATGACACTGGTGGATCCATGTGGTTTATGAAAAGAATACACGTGCAAAGACTCTAGATGTGGTTTATTAAAAGAACACACATGCAATGATACTGGTGGATCCATGTGGTTTATTAAAAGAACACACATGTAATGACTCTAGTTGTGGTTTATGAAAAGAACACACATGCAATGACACTGGTGGATCCATGTGGTTTATGAAAAGAACACACATGCAATGACTCTAGTGGTGGTTTAGGAGAAGAACACACATGCAATGACACTGGTGGATCCATATGTGGTTTATGATAAGAACACACAAGCAATGACACTGGTGGATCCATGTGGTTTATGAAAAGAACACACAAGCAATGACTCTAGATGTGGTTTATGAAAAGAACACACATGCAATGACACCGGTGGATCCCTGTGGTTTATGAAAAGAACACACCACCAATGACTGTAGATGTGGTTTATGAAAAGAACACACCTGCCATGACACTAGTGGATCGATGTGGTTTATGAAAAGAACACACATGCAATGACTCTAGTTGTGGTTTATGAAAATAACACACATGCAATGACACTGGCGGATCCATGTGGTTTACAAAAAGAACACACATGTAATGAGTCTAGTGGTGGTTTAGGAGAAGAACACACATGCAATGACACTAGTGGATCGATATGTGGTTTATGAAAAGAACACACATGCAATGACACTGGTGGATCCATGTGGTTTATGAAAAGAACACACATGCAATGACTCTAGTGGTGGTTTAGGAGAAGAACACACGTGCAATGACACTGGTGGATCCATATGTGGTTTATGATAAGAACACACAAGCAATGACACGGGTGGATCCATGTGCTTTATGAAAAGAACACACAAGCAATGACTCTAGATGTGGTTTATGAAAAGAACACACATGCAATGACACCGGTGGATCCCTGTGGTTTATGAAAAGAACACACCAACAATGACTCTAGATGTGGTTTATGAAAAGAACACACCTGCCATGACACTAGTGGATCCATGTGGTTTATGAAAAGAACACACATGCAATGACTCTAGTTGTGGTTTATGAAAATAACACACATGCAATGACACTGGTGGATCCATGTGGTTTACAAAAAGAACACACATGTAATGACTCTAGTGGTGGTTTAGGAGAGAACACACATGCAATGACACTAGTGGATCGATATGTGGTTTATGAAAAGAACACACATGCAATGACACTGGTGGATCCATGTGGTTTATGAAAAGAACACACATGCAATTACTCTAGTGGTGGTTTAGGAGAAGAACACACATGCAATGAACTCTAGTGGATCCATGTTGTTTATGAAAAGAACACACATTCAATTACACTGGTGGATCCCTGTGGGTTATGACAAGAACACACATGCAATGAACTCTAGTGGATACATGTGGCTTATGAAAAGAACACACATGCAATGAACTCTAGTCGATCCATGTGGTTTATGAAAACAACACACATGCAATGACTCTAGTTATGGTTTATGAAAAGAACAAACATGCATTTACACTGGTGGATCCATGTGGTTTATGAAAAGAACAGACATGCAATGACTCTATATGTGGTTTATGAAAAGAACACACATGCAATGTCTCTAGACGTGGTTTATGAAAAGAACACACATGAAATGACACTGGTGGATCCATGTGGTTTATGAAAAGAACACACATGCAATGACTCTAGTTGTGGTTTATGAAATGAACACACATGAAATGACACTAGTGGATCCATGTGGTTTTTGAAAAGAACACACGTGCAATGACTCTATATGTGGTTTATGAAAAGAACACACATGCAATGATACTGGTGGATCCATGTGGTTTATGAAAAGAACACACATGCGGTGACTCTAGTTGTGCTTTATGAAAAGAACACACATGCAATGACACTGGTGGATCCATGTGGTTTATGAAAAGAAAACACATGCAATTATTCTAGTGGTGGTTTAGGAGAAGAACACACATGCAATGAACTCTAGTGGATCCATGTTGTTTATGAAAAGAACACACATTCAATTACACTGGTGGATCCATGTGGGTTATGACAAGAACACACATGCAATGAACACTAGTGGATACATGTGGTTTATGAAAAGAACACACATGAAATGAACTCTATTCGATCCATGTAGTTTATGAAAACAACACACATGCAATGACTCTAGTAATGGTTTATGAAAAGAACAAACATGCATTTACACTGGTGGATCCATGTGGTTTATGAAAAGAACAGACATGCAATGACTCTATATGTGGTTTATGAAAAGAACACACATGCAATGACTCTAGACGTGGTTTATGAAAAGAACACACATGAAATGACACTGGTGGATCCATGTGGTTTATGAAAAGAACACACATGCAATGACTCTAGTTGTGGTTTATGAAATGAACACACATGCAATGACACTAGTGGATCCATGTGGTTTTTGAAAAGAACACACGTGCAATGACTCTATATGTGGTTTATGAAAAGAACACACATGCAATGATACTCGTGGATCCATGTGGTTTATGAAAAGAACACACATGCAAGGACTATAGTTGTGGTTTATTAAAAGAACACACATGCAATGACACTGGTGGATCCATGTGGTTTATGAAAAGAACACACATGCAATGACTCTAGTGGTGGTTTAGGACAAGAACACAACTGTAATGACACTGGTGGATCCATATGCGGTTTATGAAAAGAACACACAAGCAATGACACTGGTGGATCCATGTGGTTTATGAAAAGAGCACACATGCAATGACTCTAGTGGTGGTTTAGGATAAGAACACGCATGCAATGAAATCTTGTGGATCCATGTGGTTTATGAAAAGAACACATATTCAATGACACTGGTGGATCCATCTGGTTTATGACAAGAACACACATCTAATGAACTCCAGTGGATACATGTGGTTTAGGAAAGCAACACACATGCAATGAACTCTAGTGGATCCATGTGGTTTATGAAAAGAACACACATGCAATGACTCTAGTTATGGTTTATGAAAAGAACACACATGCATTGACACTGGTAGATCTATGTGGTTTATGAAAAGAACACACATGCAATGACTCTAGATGTGGTTTATGAAAATAACACACATGCAATGACTCTAGCCGTGGTTTATGAAAAGAACACACATGAAATGACATTGGTGGATCCATGTGGTTTATGAAAAGAACACACATGCAATGACTCTAAATGTGGTTTATGAAAAGAACACACACGACATGACTCTAGTTGTGGTTTATGAAAAGAACACACATGCAATGCCACTAGTGGATCCATGTGGTTTATGAAAAGAACACACATGCAATGACTCTGGTGGTGGTTTACGAGAAGAACACACATGCAATGACACTGGTGGATCCATATGTGGTTTATGAAAAGAACCCACATGCAATGACACTGGTGGATCCATGTGGTTTATTAAAAGAACACACATGCTATGGTGGCATCACTGCATTTGCTCTTTTCCAAAACCACAATGATGCACACTGATACACACCCACATCCAATGGTGGGTGGTGATGCAGCATCTTTCAAGCTGGTGGTAGAATGCATGTTGTAGTTGAATCCCAGCATTCTGCCAGTGTTCCTGGACATGGTTGGACACCACATGCTGGACTGCGTGTGTTCTTTTCCTAAAACCATAATGGTGCACACTGACTCTATATGTGGTTTATGAAAAGAACACACATGCAATGACTCTAGACGTGGTTTATTAAAAGAACACACATGAAATGACACTGGTGGATCCATGTGGTTTATGAAAAGAACACGTCTGACTCTAGATGTGGTTTATTAAAAGAACACACATGCAATGATACTGGTGGATCCATGTGGTTTATTAAAAGAACACACATGTAATGACTCTAGTTGTGGTTTATGAAAAGAACACACATGCAATGACACTGGTGGATCCATGTGGTTTATGAAAATAACACACATGCAATGACTCTAGTGGTGGTTTAGGAGAACAACACACGTGCAATGACACTGGTGGATCCATATGTGGTTTATGATAAGAACACACAAGCAATGACACTGGTGGATCCATGTGGTTTATGAAAAGAACACACAAGCAATGACTCTAGATGTGGTTTATGAAAAGAACACACATGCAATGACACCGGTGGATCCCTGTGGTTTATGAAAAGAACACACCAACAATGACTCTAGATGTGGTTTATGAAAAGAACACACCTGCCATAACACTAGTGGATCCATGTGGTTTATGAAAAGAACACACATGCAATGACTCTAGTTGTGGTTTATGAAAATAACACACATGCAATGACACTGGTGGATCCATGTGGTTTACAAAAAGAACACACATGTAATGACTCTAGTGGTGGTTTAGGAGAAGAACACACATGCAATGACACTAGTGGATCGATATGTGGTTTATGAAAAGAACACACATGCAATGACACTGGTGGATCCATGTGGTTTATGAAAAGAACACACATGCAATTACTCTAGTGGTGGTTTAGGAGAAGAACACACATGCAATGAACTCTAGTGGATCCATGTTGTTTATGAAAAGAACACACATTCAATTACACTGGTGGATCCAACTGGGTTATGACAAGAACACACATGCAATGAACTCTAGTGGATACATGTGGTTTATGAAAAGAACACACATGCAATGAACTCTACTCGATCCATGTGGTTTATGAAAACAACACGCATGCAATGACTCTAGTTAAGGTTTATGAAAAGAACAAACATGCATTTCCACTGGTGGATCCATGTGCTTTATGAAAAGAACACACATGCAATGACTATATGTGGTTTATGAAAAGAACACACATGCAATGACTCTAGACATGGTTTATGAAAAGAACACACATGAAATGACACTGGTGGATCCATGTGGTTTATGAAAAGAACACACATGCAATGACTCTAGTTGTGGTTTATGAAATGAACACACATGCAATGACACTAGTGGATCCATGTGATTTTTGAAAAGAACACACGTGCAATGACTCTATATGTGGTTTATGAAAAGAACACACATGCAATGATACTAGTGGATCCATGTGGTTTATGAAAAGAACACACATGCAATGACTCTAGTTGTGGTTTATGAAAAGAACACACATGCAATGACACTGGTGGATCCATGTGGTTTATGAAAAGAACACACATGCAATGACTCTAGTGGTCGTTTAGGAGAAGAACACAACTGTAATGACACTACTGGATCCATATGCGGTTTATGAAAAGAACACACAAGCAATGATACTGGTGGATCCATGTGGTTTATGAAAAGAACACACATGCAATGACTCTAGTGGTGGTTTAGGAGAAGAACACACATGCAATGAAATCTTGTGGATCCATGTGGTTTATGAAAAGAACACATATTCAATAACACTGGTGGATCCATCTGGTTTATGACAAGAACACACATCTAATGAACTCTACTGGATACATGTGGTTTAGGAAAACAACACACATGCAATGAACTCTAGTGGATCCATGTGGTTTATGAAAAGAACATACATGCAATGACTCTAGTTATGGTTTATGAAAAGAACACACATGCATTGACACTGGTGGATCCATGTGGTTTATGAAAAGAACACACATGCAATGACTCTAGATGTGGTTTATGAAAAGAACACACATGCAATGACTCTAGCCGTGGTTTATGAAAAGAACAAACATGAAATGACATTGGTGGATCCATGTGGTTTATGAAAAGAACACACATGCAATGACTCTAGATGTGCTTTATGAAAAGAACACACATGACATGACTCTAGTTATGGTTTATGTAAAGAACACACATGCATTGACACTGGTGGACCCATGTGGTTTATGAAAAGAACACACATGCAATGACTCTAGATGTGGTTTATGAAAAGAACACACATGCAATGACTCTAGCCGTGGTTTATGAAAAGAACACACATGAAATGACATTGGTGGATCCATGTGGTTTATGAAAAGAACACACATGCAATGACTCTAAATGTGGTTTATGAAAAGAACACACACGACATGACTCTAGTTGTGGTTTATGAAAAGAACACACATGCAATGCCACTAGTGGATCCATGTGGTTTATGAAAAGAACACACATGCAATGACTCTAGTGGTGGTTTACGAGAAGAACACACATGCAATGACACTGGTGTATCCATATGTGGTTTATGAAAAGAACCCACATGCAATGACACTGGTGGATCCATGTGGTTTATTAAAAGAACACACATGCTATGGTGACATCACTTCATTTGCTCTTTTCCAAAACCACAATGATGCACACTGATACACACCCACATCCAATGGTGGGTGGTGATGTAGCATCTTTCAAGCTGGTGGTAGAATGCATGTTGTAGTTGAATCCCAGCATTCTGCCAGGGTTCCTGGACATGGTTGGACACCACATGCTGGACTGCGTGTGTTCTTTTCCTAAAACCACAATGATGCACACTGACTCTATATGTGGTTTATGAAAAGAACACACATGCAATGACTCTAGACGTGGTTTATGAAAAAAACACACATGAAATGACACTGGTGGATCCATGTGGTTTATGAAAAGAACACACGTGCAATGACTCTAGATGTGGTTTATTAAAAGAACACACATGCAATGATACTGGTGGATCCATGTGGTTTATTAAAAGAACACACATGCAATTACTCTAGTTATGGTTTATGAAAATAACACACATGCAATGACACTGGTGGATCCATGTGGTTTATGAAAAGAACACACATGCAATGACTCTAGTGGTGGTTTAGGAGAAGAACACACGTGCAATGACACTGGTGGATCCATATGTGGTTTATGATAAGAACACACAAGCAATGACACTGGTGGATCCATGTGGTTTATGAAAAGAACACACAAGCAATGACTCTAGATGTGGTTTATGAAAAGAACACACATGCAATGACACCGGTGGATCCATGTGGTTTATGAAAAGAACACACCAACAATGACTCTAGATGTGGTTTATGAAAAGAACACACATGCAATGACACTAGTGGATCCATGTGGTTTATGAAAAGAACACACATGCAATGACTCTAGTTGTGGTTTATGAAAAGAACACACATGCAATGACACTGGTGGATCCATGTGGTTTACAAAAAGAACACACATGTAATGACTCTAGTGGTGGTTTAGGGGAAGAACACACATGCAATGACACTAGTGGATCGATATGTGGTTTATGAAAAGAACACACATGCAATGACACTGGTGGATCCATGTGGTTTTTGAAAAGAACACACATGCAATTACTCTAGTGGTGGTTTAGGAGAAGAACACACATGCAATGAACTCTAGTGGATCCATGTTGTTTATGACAAGAACACACATTCAATTACACTGGTGGATCCATGTGGGTTATGACAAGAACACACATGCAATGAACTCTAGTGGATACATGTGGTTTATGAAAAGAACACATGCAATGACTCTAAATGTGGTTTATGAAAAGAACACACGACATGACTCTAGTTGTGGTTTATTTAAAGAACACACATGTAATGCCACTAGTGGATCCATGTGGTTTATGAAAAGAACACACATGCAATGACTCTGGTGGTGGTTTGAGAAGAACACACATGCAATGACACTGGTGGATCCATATGTGGTTTATGAAAAGAACCCACATGCAATGACACTGGTGGATCCATGTGGTTTATTAAATGAACACACATGCTATGGTGGCATCACTGCATTTGCTCTTTTCCAAAACCACAATGATGCACACTGATACACACCCACATCCAATGGTGGGTGGTGATGCAGCATCTTTCAAGCTGGTGGTAGAATGCATGTTGTAGTTGAATCGAGATTACGCGGGGTTCCTGGACATGGTTGGACACCACATGCTGGACTGCGTGTGTTCTTTTCCTAAAACCATAATGATGCACACTGACTCTATATGTGGTTTATGAAAAGAACACACATGCAATGACTCTAGACGTGGTTTATTAAAAGAACACACATGAAATGACACTGGTGGATCCATGTGGTTTATGAAAAGAACACACGTGCAAAGACTCTAGATGTGGTTTATTAAAAGAACACACATGCAATGATACTGGTGGATCCATGTGGTTTATTAAAAGAACACACATGTAATGACTCTAGTTGTGGTTTATGAAAAGAACACACATGCAATGACACTGGTGGATCCATGTGGTTTATGAAAAGAACACACATGCAATGACTCTAGTGGTGGTTTAGGAGAAGAACAGACGTGCAATGACACTGGTGGATCCATATGTGGTTTATGATAAGAACACACAAGCAATGACACTGGTGGATCCATGTGCTTTATGAAAAGAACACACAAGCAATGACTCTAGATGTGGTTTATGAAAAGAACACACATGCAATGACACCGTGGATCCATGGTTTATGAAAAGAACACACCAACAATGACTCTAGATGTGGTATATGAAAAGAACACACCTGCCATGACACTAGTGGATCCATGTGGTTTATGAAAAGAACACACATGCAATGACTCTAGTTGTGGTTTATGAAAATAACACACATGCAATGACACTGGTGGATCCATGTGGTTTACAAAAAGAACACACATGTAATGACTCTAGTGGTGGTTTAGGAGAGAACACACATGCAATGACACTAGTGGATCGATATGTGGTTTATGAAAAGAACACACATGCAATGACACTGGTGGATCCATGTGGTTTATGAAAAGAACACACATGCAATTACTCTAGTGGTGGTTTAGGAGAAGAACACACATGCAATGAACTCTAGTGGATCCATGTTGTTTATGAAAAGAACACACATTCAATTACACTGGTGGATCCATGTGGGTTATGACAAGAACACACATGCAATGAACTCTAGTGGATACATGTGGATTATGAAAAGAACACACATGCAATGAACTCTAGTCGATCCATGTGGTTTATGAAAACAACACACATGCAATGACTCTAGTTATGGTTTATGAAAAGAACAAAAATGCATTTACACTGGTGGATCCATGTGGTTTATGAAAAGAACAGACATGCAATGACTCTATATGTGGTTTATGAAAAGAACACACATGCAATGACTCTAGACGTGGTTTATGAAAAGAACACACATGAAATGACACTGGTGGATCCATGTGGTTTATGAAAAGAACACACATGCAATGACTCTAGTTGTGGTTTATGAAATGAACACACATGCAATGACACTAGTGGATCCATGTGGTTTTTGAAAAGAACACACGTGCAATGACTCTATATGTGGTTTATGAAAAGAACACACATGCAATGATACTGGTGGATCCATGTGGTTTATGAAAAGAACACACATGCGATGACTCTAGTTGTGCTTTATGAAAAGAACACACATGCAATGACACTGGTGGATCCATGTGGTTTATGAAAAGAAAACACATGCAATTATTCTAGTGGTGGTTTAGAAGAAGAACACACATGCAATGACACTGGTGGATCCATGTTGTTTATGAAAAGAACACACATGTAATTACACTGGTGGATCCATGTGGGTTATGACAAGAACACACATGCAATGAACACTAGTGGATACATGTGGTTTATGAAAAGAACACACATGCAATGAACTCTAGTCGATCCATGTAGTTTATGAAAACAACACACATGCAATGACTCTAGTTATGGTTTATGAAAAGAACAAACATGCATTTACACTGGTGGATCCATGTGGTTTATGAAAAGAACAGACATGCAATGACTCTATATGTGGTTTATGAAAAGAACACACATGCAATGACTCTAGACGTGGTTTATGAAAAGAACACACATGAAATGACACTGGTGGATCCATGTGGTTTATGAAAAGAACACACATGCAATGACTCTAGTTGTGGTTTATGAAATGAACACACATGCAATGACACTAGTGGATCCATGTGGTTTTTGAAAAGAACACACGTGCAATGACTCTATATGTGGTTTATGAAAAGAACACACATGCAATGATACTCGTGGATCCATGTGGTTTATGAAAAGAACACACATGCAAGGACTCTAGTTGTGGTTTATGAAAAGAACACACATGCAATGACACTGGTGGATCCATGTGGTTTATGAAAAGAACACACATGCAATGACTCTAGTGGTGGTTTAGGAGAAGAACACAACTGTAATGACACTGGTGGATCCATATGCGGTTTATGAAAAGAACACACAAGCAATGACACTGGTGGATCCATGTGGTTTATGAAAAGAGAACACATGCAATGACTCTAGTGGTGGTTTAGGATAAGAACACGCATGCAATGAAATCTTGTGGATCCAAGTGGTTTATGAAAAGAACACATATTCAATAACACTGGTGGATCCATCTGGTTTATGACAAGAACACACATCTAATGAACTCTAGTGGATACATGTGGTTTAGGAAAGCAACACACATGCAATGAACTCTAGTGGATCCATGTGGTTTATGAAAAGAACACACATGCAATGACTCTAGTTATGGTTTATGAAAAGAACACACATGCATTGACACTGGTAGATCTATGGTTTATGAAAAGAACACACATGCAATGACTCTAGATGTGGTTTATGAAAAGAACACACATGCAATGACTCTAGCCGTGGTTTATGAAAAGAACACACATGAAATGACATTGGTGGATCCATGTGGTTTATGAAAAGAACACACATGTAATGACTCTAAATGTGGTTTATGAAAAGAACACACACGACATGACTCTAGTTGTGGTTTATGAAAAGAACACACATGCAATGCCACTAGTGGATCCATGTGGTTTATGAAAAGAACACACATGCAATGACTCTAGTGGTGGTTTACGAGAAGAACACACATGCAATGACGCTGGTGGATCCATATGTGGTTTATGAAAAGAACCCACATGCAATGACACTGGTGGATCCATGTGGTTTATTAATAGAACCCACATGCTTTTGTGGCATCACTTAATTTGCTCTTTTCCAAAACCACAATGATGCATCGATACACACCCACATCCAATGGTGGGTGGTGATGCAGCATCTTTCAAGCTGGTGGTAGAATGCATGTTGTAGTTGAATCCCAGCATTCTGCCAGTGTTCCTGGACATGGTTGGACACCACATGCTGGACTGCGTGTGTTCTTTTCCTAAAACCATAATGGTGCACACTGACTCTATATGTGGTTTATGAAAAGAACACACATGCAATGACTCTAGACGTGGTTTATTAAAAGAACACACATGAAATGACACTGGTGGATCCATGTGGTTTATGAAAAGAACACGTAAAGACTCTAGATGTGGTTTATTAAAAGAACACACATGCAATGATATCTTTGGATCCATGTGGTTTATTAAAAGAACACACATGTAATGACTCTAGTTGTGGTTTATGAAAAGAACACACATGCAATGACTGGTGGATCCATGTGGTTTATGAAAAGAACACATGCAATGACTCTAGTGGTGGTTTAGGAGAAGAACACACGTGCAATGACACTGGTGGATCCATATGTGGTTTATGATAAGAACACACAAGCAATGACACTGGTGGATCCATGTGGTTTATGAAAAGAACACACAAGCAATGACTCTAGATGTGGTTTATGAAAAGAACACACATGCAATGACACCGGTGGATCCCTGTGGTTTATGAAAAGAACACACCAACAATGACTCTAGATGTGGTATATGAAAAGAACACACCTGCCATAACACTAGTGGATCCATGTGGTTTATAAAAAGAACACACATGCAATGACTCTAGTTGTGGTTTATGAAAATAACACACATGCAATGACACTGGTGGATCCATGTGGTTTACAAAAAGAACACACATGTAATGACTCTAGTGGTGGTTTAGGAGAAGAACACACATGCAATGACACTAGTGGATCGATATGTGGTTTATGAAAAAAAAACACATGCAATGACACTGGTGGATCCATGTGGTTTATGAAAAGAACACACATGCAATTACTCTAGTGGTGGTTTAGGAGAAGAACACACATGCAATGAACTCTAGTGGATCCATGTTGTTTATGAAAATAACACACATTCAATTACACTGGTGGATCCATGTGGGTTATGACAAGAACACACATGCAATGAACTCTAGTGGATACATGTGGTTTATGAAAAGAACACACATGCAATGAACTCTAGTCGATCCATGTGGTTTATGAAAACAACACACATGCAATGACTCTAGGTATGGTTTATGAAAAGAACAAACATGCATTTACACTGGTGGATCCATGTGCTTTATGAAAAGAACACACATGCAATGACTCTATATGTGGTTTATGAAAAGAACACACATGCAATGTCTCTAGACGTGGTTTATGAAAAGAACAAACATGAAATGACATTGGTGGATCCATGTGGTTTATGAAAAGAACACACATGCAATGACTCTAGATGTGCTTTATGAAAAGAACACACATGACATGACTCTAGTTATGGTTTATGTAAAGAACACACATGCATTGACACTGGTGGACCCATGTGGTTTATGAAAAGAACACACATGCAATGACTCTAGATGTGGTTTATGAAAAGAACACACATGCAATGACTCTAGCCGTGGTTTATGAAAAGAACACACATGAAATGACATTGGTGGATCCATGTGGTTTATGAAAAGAACACACATGCAATGACTCTAAATGTGGTTTATGAAAAGAACACACACGACATGACTCTAGTTGTGGTTTATGAAAAGAACACACATGCAATGCCACTAGTGGATCCATGTGGTTTATGAAAAGAACACACATGCAATGACTCTAGTGGTGGTTTTTAGAAGAACACACATGCAATGACACTGGTGGATCCATATGTGGTTTATGAAAAGAACCCACATGCAATGACACTGGTGGATCCATGTGGTTTATTAAAAGAACACACATGCTATGGTGGCATCACTTCATTTGCTCTTTTCCAAAACCACAATGATGCACACTGATACACACCCACATCCAATGGTGGGTGGTGATGTAGCATCTTTCAAGCTGGTGGTAGAATGCATGTTGTAGTTGAATCCCAGCATTCTGCCAGGGTTCCTGGACATGGTTGGACACCACATGCTGGACTGCGTGTGTTCTTTTCCTAAAACCACAATGATGCACACTGACTCTATATGTGGTTTATGAAAAGAACACACATGCAATGACTCTAGACGTGGTTTATGAAAAGAACACACATGAAATGACACTGGTGGATCCATGTGGTTTATGAAAAGAACACACGTGCAATGACTCTAGATGTGGTTTATTAAAAGAACACACATGCAATGATACTGGTGGATCCATGTGGTTTATTAAAAGAACACACATGCAATTACTCTAGTTATGGTTTATGAAAATAACACACATGCAATGACACTGGTGGATCCATGTGGTTTATGAAAAGAACACACATGCAATGACTCTAGTGGTGGTTTAGGAGAAGAACACACGTGCAATGACACTGGTGGATCCATATGTGGTTTATGATAAGAACACACAAGCAATGACACTGGTGGATCCATGTGGTTTATGAAAAGAACACACAAGCAATGACTCTAGATGTGGTTTATGAAAAGAACACACATGCAATGACACCGGTGGATCCATGTGGTTTATGAAAAGAACACACCAACAATGACTCTAGATGTGGTTTATGAAAAGAACACACATGCAATGACACTAGTGGATCCATGTGGTTTATGAAAAGAACACACATGCAATGACTCTAGTTGTGGTTTATGAAAAGAACACACATGCAATGACACTGGTGGATCCATGTGGTTTACAAAAAGAACACACATGTAATGACTCTAGTGGTGGTTTAGGGGAAGAACACACATGCAATGACACTAGTGGATCGATATGTGGTTTATGAAAAGAACACACATGCAATGACACTGGTGGATCCATGTGGTTTTTGAAAAGAACACACATGCAATTACTCTAGTGGTGGTTTAGGAGAAGAACACACATGCAATGAACTCTAGTGGATCCATGTTGTTTATGACAAGAACACACATTCAATTACACTGGTGGATCCATGTGGGTTATGACAAGAACACACATGCAATGAACTCTAGTGGATACATGTGGTTTATGAAAAGAACACACATGCAATGACTCTAAATGTGGTTTATGAAAAGAACACACACGACATGACTCTAGTTGTGGTTTATTTAAAGAACACACATGCAATGCCACTAGTGGATCCATGTGGTTTATGAAAAGAACACACATGCAATGACTCTGGTGGTGGTTTACGAGAAGAACACACATGCAATGACACTGGTGGATCCATATGTGGTTTATGAAAAGAACCCACATGCAATGACACTGGTGGATCCATGTGGTTTATTAAAAGAACACACATGCTATGGTGGCATCACTGCATTTGCTCTTTTCCAAAACCACAATGATGCACACTGATACACACCCACATCCAATGGTGGGTGGTGATGCAGCATCTTTCAAGCTGGTGGTAGAATGCATGTTGTAGTTGAATCCCAGCATTCTGCCAGGGTTCCTGGACATGGTTGGACACCACATGCTGGACTGCGTGTGTTCTTTTCCTAAAACCATAATGATGCACACTGACTCTATATGTGGTTTATGAAA
The DNA here is from genome assembly GCA_023614405.1 of Avena insularis. Classification (NCBI taxonomy): domain Eukaryota; kingdom Viridiplantae; phylum Streptophyta; class Magnoliopsida; order Poales; family Poaceae; genus Avena; species Avena insularis. The sequence goes on from CM042688.1 coordinate 351,797,114, forward strand.
AGAACACACATGCAATGACTCTAGACGTGGTTTATTAAAAGAACACACATGAAATGACACTGGTGGATCCATGTGGTTTATGAAAAGAACACACGTGCAAAGACTCTAGATGTGGTTTATTAAAAGAACACACATGCAATGATACTGGTGGATCCATGTGGTTTATTAAAAGAACACACATGTAATGACTCTAGTTGTGGTTTATGAAAAGAACACACATGCAATGACACTGGTGGATCCATGTGGTTTATGAAAAGAACACACATGCAATGACTCTAGTGGTGGTTTAGGAGAAGAACACACGTGCAATGACACTGGTGGATCCATATGTGGTTTATGATAAGAACACACAAGCAATGACACTGGTGGATCCATGTGCTTTATGGAAAGAACACACAAGCAATGACTCTAGATGTGGTTTATGAAAAGAACACACATGCAATGACACCGGTGGATCCCTGTGGTTTATGAAAAGAACACACCAACAATGACTCTAGATGTGGTTTATGAAAAGAACACACCTGCCATGACACTAGTGGATCCATGTGGTTTATGAAAAGAACACACATGCAATGACTCTAGTTGTGGTTTATGAAAATAACACACATGCAATGACACTGGTGGATCCATGTGGTTTACAAAAAGAACACACATGTAATGACTCTAGTGGTGGTTTAGGAGAGAACACACATGCAATGACACTAGTGGATCGATATGTGGTTTATGAAAAGAACACACATGCAATGACACTGGTGGATCCATGTGGTTTATGAAAAGAACACACATGCAATTACTCTAGTGGTGGTTTAGGAGAAGAACACACATGCAATGAACTCTAGTGGATCCATGTTGTTTATGAAAAGAACACACATTCAATTACACTGGTGGATCCATGTGGGTTATGACAAGAACACACATGCAATGAACTCTAGTGGATACATGTGGATTATGAAAAGAACACACATGCAATGAACTCTAGTCGATCCATGTGGTTTATGAAAAGAACAGACATGCAATGACTCTATATGTGGTTTATGAAAAGAACACACATGCAATGACTCTAGACGTGGTTTATGAAAAGAACACACATGAAATGACACTGGTGGATCCATGTGGTTTATGAAAAGAACACACATGCAATGACTCTAGTTGTGGTTTATGAAATGAACACACATGCAATGACACTAGTGGATCCATGTGGTTTTTGAAAAGAACACACGTGCAATGACTCTATATGTGGTTTATGTAAAGAACACACATGCAATGATACTGGTGGATCCATGTGGTTTATGAAAAGAACACACATGCGATGACTCTAGTTGTGCTTTATGAAAAGAACACACATGCAATGACACTGGTGGATCCATGTGGTTTATGAAAAGAAAACACATGCAATTATTCTAGTGGTGGTTTAGGAGAAGAACACACATGCAATGACACTGGTGGATCCATGTTGTTTATGAAAAGAACACACATGTAATTACACTGGTGGATCCATGTGGGTTATGACAAGAACACACATGCAATGAACACTAGTGGATACATGTGGTTTATGAAAAGAACACACATGCAATGAACTCTAGTCGATCCATGTAGTTTATGAAAACAACACACATGCAATGACTCTAGTTATGGTTTATGAAAAGAACAAACATGCATTTACACTGGTGGATCCATGTGGTTTATGAAAAGAACAGACATGCAATGACTCTATATGTGGTTTATGAAAAGAACACACATGCAATGACTCTAGACGTGGTTTATGAAAAGAACACACATGAAATGACACTGGTGGATCCATGTGGTTTATGAAAAGAACACACATGCAATGACTCTAGTTGTGGTTTATGAAATGAACACACATGCAATGACACTAGTGGATCCATGTGGTTTTTGAAAAGAACACACGTGCAATGACTCTATATGTGGTTTATGAAAAGAACACACATGCAATGATACTCGTGGATCCATGTGGTTTATGAAAAGAACACACATGCAAGGACTCTAGTTGTGGTTTATGAAAAGAACACACATGCAATGACACTGGTGGATCCATGTGGTTTATGAAAAGAACACACATGCAATGACTCTAGTGGTGGTTTAGGAGAAGAACACAACTGTAATGACACTGGTGGATCCATATGCGGTTTATGAAAAGAACACACAAGCAATGACACTGGTGGATCCATGTGGTTTATGAAAAGAGAACACATGCAATGACTCTAGTGGTGGTTTAGGATAAGAACACGCATGCAATGAAATCTTGTGGATCCAAGTGGTTTATGAAAAGAACACATATTCAATAACACTGGTGGATCCATCTGGTTTATGACAAGAACACACATCTAATGAACTCCAGTGGATACATGTGGTTTAGGAAAGCAACACACATGCAATGAACTCTAGTGGATCCATGTGGTTTATGAAAAGAACACACATGCAATGACTCTAGTTATGGTTTATGAAAAGAACACACATGCATTCACACTGGTAGATCTATGTGGTTTATGAAAAGAACACACATGCAATGACTCTAGATGTGGTTTATGAAAAGAACACACATGCAATGACTCTAGCCGTGGTTTATGAAAAGAACACACATGAAATGACATTGGTGGATCCATGTGGTTTATGAAAAGAACACACATGTAATGACTCTAAATGTGGTTTATGAAAAGAACACACACGACATGACTCTAGTTGTGGTTTATGAAAAGAACACACATGCAATGCCACTAGTGGATCCATGTGGTTTATGAAAAGAACACACATGCAATGACTCTAGTGGTGGTTTACGAGAAGAACACACATGCAATGACACTGGTGGATCCATATGTGGTTTATGAAAAGAACCCACATGCAATGACACTGGTGGATCCATGTGGTTTATTAAAAGAACACACATGCTATGGTGGCATCACTTCATTTGCTCTTTTCCAAAACCACAATGATGTACACTGATACACACCCACATCCAATGGTGGGTGGTGATGCAGCATCTTTCAAGCTGGTGGTAGAATGCATGTTGTAGTTGAATCCCAGCATTCTGCCAGTGTGCCTGGACATGGTTGGACACCACATGCTGGACTGCGTGTGTTCTTTTCCTAAAACCATAATGGTGCACACTGACTCTATATGTGGTTTATGAAAAGAACACACATGCAATGACTCTAGACGTGGTTTATTAAAAGAACACACATGAAATGACACTGGTGGATCCATGTGGTTTATGAAAAGAACACACGTGCAAAGACTCTAGATGTGGTTTATTAAAAGAACACACATGCAATGATACTGGTGGATCCATGTGGTTTATTAAAAGAACACACATGTAATGACTCTAGTTGTGGTTTATGAAAAGAACACACATGCAATGACACTGGTGGATCCATGTGGTTTATGAAAAGAACACACATGCAATGACTCTAGTGGTGGTTTAGGAGAAGAACACACGTGCAATGACACTGGTGGATCCATATGTGGTTTATGATAAGAACACACAAGCAATGACACTGGTGGATCCATGTGGTTTATGAAAAGAACACACAAGCAATGACTCTAGATGTGGTTTATGAAAAGAACACACATGCAATGACACCGGTGGATCCCTGTGGTTTATGAAAAGAACACACCAACAATGACTCTAGATGTGGTTTATGAAAAGAACACACCTGCCATAACACTAGTGGATCCATGTGGTTTATAAAAAGAACACACATGCAATGACTCTAGTTGTGGTTTATGAAAATAACACACATGCAATGACACTGGTGGATCCATGTGGTTTACAAAAAGAACACACATGTAATGACTCTAGTGGTGGTTTAGGAGAAGAACACACATGCAATGACACTAGTGGATCGATATGTGGTTTATGAAAAAAACACACATGCAATGACACTGGTGGATCCATGTGGTTTATGAAAAGAACACACATGCAATTACTCTAGTGGTGGTTTTGGAGAAGAACACACATGCAATGAACTCTAGTGGATCCATGTTGTTTATGAAAATAACACACATTCAATTACACTGGTGGATCCATGTGGGTTATGACAAGAACACACATGCAATGAACTCTAGTGGATACATGTGGTTTATGAAAAGAACACACATGCAATGAACTTTAGTCGATCCATGTGGTTTATGAAAACAACACACATGCAATGACTCTAGGTATGGTTTATGAAAAGAACAAACATGCATTTACACTGGTGGATCCATGTGCTTTATGAAAAGAACACACATGCAATGACTCTATATGTGGTTTATGAAAAGAACACACATGCAATGACTCTAGACGTGGTTTATGAAAAGAACACACATGAAATGACACTGGTGGATCCATGTGGTTTATGAAAAGAACACACATGCAATGACTCTAGTTGTGGTTTATGAAATGAACACACATGCAATGACACTAGTGGATCCATGTGGTTTTTAAAAGAACACACGTGCAATGACTCTATATATGGTTTATGAAAAGAACACACATGCAATGATACTGGTGGATCCATGTGGTTTATGAAAAGAACACACATGCAATGACTCTAGTTGTGGTTTATGAAAAGAACACACATGCAATGACACTGGTGGATCCATGTGGTTTATGAAAAGAACACACATGCAATGACTCTAGTGGTCGTTTAGGAGAAGAACACAACTGTAATGACACTACTAGATCCATATGTGGTTTATGAAAAGAACACACAAGCAATGACACTGGTGGATCCATGTGGTTTATGAAAATAACACACATGCAATGACTCTAGTGGTGGTTTAGGAGAAGAACACACATGCAATGAAATCTTGTGGATCCATGTGGTTTATGAAAAGAACACATATTCAATAACACTGGTGGATCCATCTGGTTTATGACAAGAACACACATCTAATGAACTCTACTGGATACATGTGGTTTAGGAAAACAACACACATGCAATGAACTCTAGTGGATCCATGTGGTTTATGAAAAGAACATACATGCAATGACTCTAGTTATGGTTTATGAAAAGAACACACATGCATTGACACTGGTGGATCCATGTGGTTTATGAAAAGAACACACATCCAATGACTCTAGATGTGGTTTATGAAAAGAACACACATGCAATGACTCTAGCCGTGGTTTATGAAAAGAACAAACATGAAATGACATTGGTGGATCCATGTGGTTTATGAAAAGAACACACATGCAATGACTCTAGATGTGCTTTATGAAAAGAACACACACGACATGACTCTAGTTATGGTTTATGTAAAGAACACACATGCATTGACACTAGTGTATCCATTGTGTTTATGAAAAGAACACACATGCAATGACTCTAGATGTGGTTTATGAAAAGAACACACATGCAATGACTCTAGCCGTGGTTTATGAATAGAACACACATGAAATGACATTGGTGGATCCATGTGGTTTATGAAAAGAACACACATGCAATGACTCTAAATGTGGTTTATGAAAAGAACACACACGACATGACTCTAGTTGTGGTTTATGAAAAGAACACACATGCAATGCCACTAGTGGATCCATGTGGTTTATGAAAAGAACACACATGCAATGACTCTAGTGGTGGTTTACGAGAAGAACACACATGCAATGACACTGGTGGATCCATATGTGGTTTATGAAAAGAACCCACATGCAATGACACTGGTGGATCCATGTGGTTTATTAAAAGAACACACATGCTATGGTGGCATCACTTCATTTGCTCTTTTCCAAAACCACAATGATACACACTGATACACACCCACATCCAATGGTGGGTGGTGATGCAGCATCTTTCAAGCTGGTGGTAGAATGCATGTTGTAGTTGAATCCCAGCATTCTGCCAGGGTTCCTGGACATGGTTGCACACCACATGCTGGACTGCGTGTGTTCTTTTCCTAAAACCACAATGATGCACACTGACTCTATATGTGGTTTATGAAAAGAACACACATGCAATGACTCTAGACGTGGTTTATGAAAAGAACACACATGAAATGACACTGGTGGATCCATGTGGTTTATGAAAAGAACACACGTGCAATGACTCTAGATGTGGTTTATTAAAAGAACACACATGCAATGATACTGGTGGATCCATGTGGTTTATTAAAAGAACACACATGCAATGACTCTAGTTATGGTTTATGAAAATAACACACATGCAATGACACTGGTGGATCCATGTGGTTTATGAAAAGAACACACATGCAATGACTCTAGTGGTGGTTTAGGAGAAGAACACACGTGCAATGACACTGGTGGATCCATATGTGGTTTATGATAAGAACACACAATCAATGACACTGGTGGATCCATGTGGTTTATCAAAAGAACACACAAGCAATGACTCTAGATGTGGTTTATGAAAAGAACACACATGCAATGACACCGGTGGATCCATGTGGTTTATGAAAAGAACACACCAACAATGACTCTAGATGTGGTTTATGAAAAGAACACACATGCAATGACACTAGTGGATCCATGTGGTTTATGAAAAGAACACACATGCAATGACTCTAGTTGTGGTTTATGAAAAGAACACACATGCAATGACATTGGTGGATCCATGTGGTTTACAAAAAGAACACACATGTAATGACTCTAGTGGTGGTTTAGGGGAAGAACACACATGCAATGACACTAGTGGATTGATATGTGGTTTATGAAAAGAACACACATGCAATGACACTGGTGGATCCATGTGGTTTTTGAAAAGAACACACATGCAATTACTCTAGTGGTGGTTTAGGAGAAGAACACACATGCAATGAACTCTAGTGGATCCATGTTGTTTATGACAAGAACACACATTCAATTACACTGGTGGATCCATGTGGGTTATGACAAGAACACACATGCAATGAACTCTAGTGGATACATGTGGTTTATGAACAGAACACACATGCAATGAACTCTAGTCGATCCATGTGGTTTATGAAAACAACACACATGCAATGACTCTAGTTATGGTTTATGAAAAGAACAAACATGCATTTACACTGGTGGATCCATGTGCTTTATGAAAAGAACACACATGCAATGACTCTATATGTTGTTTATGAAAAGAACACACATGCAATGACTCTAGACATGGTTTATGAAAAGAACACACATGAAATGACACTGGTGGATCCATGTGGTTTATGAAAATAACACACATGCAATGATTCTAATTGTGGTTTATGAAATGAACACACATGCAATGACACTAGTGGATCCATGTGGTTTTTGAAAAGAACACACGTGCAATGACTCTATATGTGGTTTATGAAAAGAACACACATGCAATGATACTGGTGGATCCATGTGGTTTATGAAAAGAACACACATGCAATGACTCTAGTTGTGGTTTATGAAAAGAACACACATGCAATGACACTGGTGGATCCATGTGGTTTATGAAAAGAACACACATGCAATGACTCTAGTGGTCGTTTAGGAGAAGAACACAACTGTAATGACACTACTGGATCCATATGCGGTTTATGAAAAGAACACACAAGCAATGACACTGGTGGATCCATGTGGTTTATGAAAATAACACACATGCAATGACTCTAGTGGTGGTTTAGGAGAAGAACACACATGCAATGAAATCTTGTGGATCCATGTGGTTTATGAAAAGAACACATATTCAATAACACTGGTGGATCCATCTGGTTTATGACAAGAACACACATCTAATGAACTCTACTGGATACATGTGGTTTAGGAAAACAACACACATGCAATGAACTCTAGTGGATCCATGTGGTTTATGAAAAGAACATACATGCAATGACTCTAGTTATGGTTTATGAAAAGAACACACATGCATTAACACTGGTGGATCCATGTGGTTTATGAAAAGAACACACATGCAATGACTCTAGATGTGGTTTATGAAAAGAACACACATGCAACGACTCTAGCCGTGGTTTATGAAAAGAACAAACATGAAATGACATTGGTGGATCCATGTGGTTTATGAAAAGAACACACATGCAATGACTCTAGATGTGCTTTATGAAAAGAACACACACGACATGACTCTAGTTATGGTTTATGTAAAGAACATACATGCATTGACACTGGTGGATCCATGTGGTTTATGAAAAGAACACACATGCAATGACTCTAGATGTGGTTTATGAAAAGAACACACATGCAATGACTCTAGCCGTGGTTTATGAAAAGAACACACATGAAATGACATTGGTGGATCCATGTGGTTTATGAAAAGAACACACATGCAATGACTCTAAATGTGGTTTATGAAAAGAACACACACGACATGACTCTAGTTGTGGTTTATGAAAAGAACACACATGCAATGCCACTAGTGGATCCATGTGGTTTATGAAAAGAACACACATGCAATGACTCTAGTGGTGGTTTACGAGAAGAACACACATGCAATGACACTGGTGGATCCATATGTGGTTTATGAAAAGAACCCACATGCAATGACACTGGTGGATCCATGTGGTTTATTAAAAGAACACACATGCTATGGTGGCATCACTTCATTTGCTCTTTTCCAAAACCACAATGATGCAAACTGATACACACCCACATCCAATGGTGGGTGGTGATGCAGCATCTTTCAAGCTGATGGTAGAATGCATGTTGTAGTTGAATCCCAGCATTCTGCCAGGGTTCCTGGACATGGTTGCACAGCACATGCTAGACTGCGTGTGTTCTTTTCCTAAAACCACAATGATGCACACTGACTCTATATGTGGTTTATGAAAAGAACACACATGCAATGACTCTAGACGTGGTTTATGAAAAGAACACACATGAAATGACACTGGTGGATCCATGTGGTTTATGAAAAGAACACACGTGCAATGACTCTAGATGTGGTTTATTAAAAGAACACACATGCAATGATACTGGTGGATCCATGTGGTTTATTAAAAGAACACACATGCAATGACTCTAGTTATGGTTTATGAAAATAACACACATGCGATGACACTGGTGGATCCATGTGGTTTATGAAAAGAACACACATGCAATGACTCTAGTGGTGGTTTAGGAGAAGAACACACGTGCAATGACACTGGTGGATCCATATGTGGTTTATGATAAGAACACACAAGCAATGACACTGGTGGATCCATGTGGTTTATGAAAAGAACACACAAGCAATGACTCTAGATGTGGTTTATGAAAAGAACACACATGCAATGACACCGGTGGATCCATGTGGTTTATGAAAAGAACACACCAACAATGACTCTAGATGTGGTTTATGAAAAGAACACACATGCAATGACACTAGTGGATCCATGTGGTTTATGAAAAGAACACACATGCAATGACTCTAGTTGTGGTTTATGAAAAGAACACACATGCCATGACATTGGTGGATCCATGTGGTTTACAAAAAGAACACACATGTAATGACTCTAGTGGTGGTTTAGGGGAAGAACACACATGCAATGACACTAGTGGATCGATATGTGGTTTATGAAAAGAACACACATGCAATGACACTGGTGGATCCATGTGGTTTTTGAAAAGAACACACATGCAATTACTCTAGTGGTGGTTTAGTAGAAGAACACACATGCAATGAACTCTAGTGGATCCATGTTGTTTAGGACAAGAACACACATTCAATTACACTGGTGGATCCATGTGGGTTATGACAAGAACACACATGCAATGAACTCTAGTGGATACATGTGGTTTATGAAAAGAACACACATGCAATGAACTCTAGTCGATCCATGTGGTTTATGAAAACAACACACATGCAATGACTCTAGTTATGGTTTATGAAAAGAACAAACATGCATTTACACTGGTGGATCCATGTGCTTTATGAAAAGAACACACATGCAATGACTCTATATGTTGTTTATGAAAAGAACACACATGCAATGACTCTAGACATGGTTTATGAAAAGAACACACATGAAATGACACTGGTGGATCCATGTGGTTTATGAAAATAACACACATGCAATGATTCTAGTTGTGGTTTATGAAATGAACACACATGCAATGACACTAGTGGATCCATTTGGTTTTTGAAAAGAACACACGTGCAATGACTCTATATGTGGTTTATGAAAAGAACACACATGCAATGATACTGGTGGATCCATGTGGTTTATGAAAAGAACACACATGCAATGACTCTAGTTATGGTTTATGAAAAGAACACACATGCAATGACACTGGTGGATCCATGTGGTTTATGAAAAGAACACACATGCAATGACTCTAGTGGTTGTTTAGGAGAAGAACACAACTGTAATGACACTAGTGGATCCATATGCGGTTTATGAAAAGAACACACAAGCAATGACACTGGTGGATCCATGTGGTTTATGAAAAGAACACACATGCAATGACTCTAGTGGTGGTTTAGGAGAAGAACACACATGCAATGAAATCTTGTGGATCCATGTGGTTTATGAAAAGAACACATATTCAATAACACTGGTGGATCCATCTGGTTTATGACAAGAACACACATCTAATGAACTCTAGTGGATACATGTGGTTTAGGAAAACAACACACATGCAATGAAATCTAGTGGATCCATGTGGTTTATGAAAAGAACACACATGCATTAACACTGGTGGATCCATGTGGTTTATGAAAAGAACACACATGCAATGACTCTAGCCGTGGTTTATGAAAAGAACACACATGAAATGACATTGGTGGATCCATGTGGTTTATGAAAAGAACACACATGCAATGACTCTAGATGTGGTTTATGAAAAGAACACACACGACATGACTCTAGTTGTGGTTTATGAAAAGAACACACATGCAATGCCACTGGTGGATCCATGTGGTTTATGAAAATAACACACATGCAATGACTCTAGTGGTGGTTTACGAGAAGAACACACACTCAATGACACCGGTGGATCCATATGTGGTTTATGAAAAGAACCCACATGCAATGACACTGGTGGATCCATGTGGTTTATTAAAAGAACACACATTCTATGGTGGCATCACTGCATATGCTCTTTTACAAAACCACAATGATGCACACTGATACACACCCACATCCAATGGTGTGTGGTGATGCAGCATCTTTCAAGCTGGTGGTAGAATGCATGTTGTAGTTGAATCCCATCATTCTACCAGGGTTCCTGGACATGGTTGGACACCACATGCTGGACTTTGTGTGTTCTTTTCCTAGAACCACAATGATGCACATTGACTCTATATGTGGTTTATGAAAATATCACACATGCAATGACTCTAGACGTGGTTTATGAAAACAACACACATGAAATGACACTGGTGGATCCATGTGGTTTATGAAAAAAACACGTGCAATGACTCTAGATGTGGTTTATTAAAAGAACACACATGCAATGATACCGGTGGATCCATGTGGTTTGTTAAAAGAACACACATGCAATGACTCTAGTTGTGGTTTATGAAAAGAACACACATGCAATGACACTGGTGGATCCATGTGGTTTATGAAAAGAACACACATGCAATGAATCTAGTGGTGGTTTAGGAGAAGAACACACATGCAATGACACTGGTGGATCCATATGTGGTTTATGAAAAGAACACACAAGCAATGACACTGGTGGATCCATGTGGTTTATGAAAAGAACACACAAGCAATGACTCTAGATGTGGTTTATGAAAAGAACACACATGCAATGACACCGGTGGATCCATGTGGTTTATGAAAAGAACACACCAACAATGACTCTAGATGTGGTTTATGAAAATAACACACATGCAATGACACTGGTGGATCCATGTGGTTTACAAAAAGAACACACATGTAATGACTCTAGTGGTGGTTTAGGAGAAGAACACACATGCAATGACACTATTGGATCGATATGTGGTTTATGAAAAGAACACACATGCAATGACACTGGTGGATCCATGTGGTTTATGAAAAGAACACACATGCAATTACTCTAGTGGTGGTTTAGGAGAAGAACACACGTGCAATGAACTCTAGTGGATCCATGTTGTTTATGAAAAGAACACACATTCAATTACACTGGTGGATCCATGTGGGTTATGACAAGAACACACATGCAATGAACTCTAGTCGATCCATGTGGTTTATGAAAACAACACACATGCAATGACTCCAGTTATGGTTTATGAAAAGAACAAACATGCATTTACACTGGTGGATCCATGTGCTTTATGAAAAGAACACACATGCAATGACTCTATATGTGGTTTATGAAAAGAACACACATGCAATGACTCTAGACGTGGTTTATGAAAAGAACACACATGCAATGACTCTAGCCGTGGTTTATGAAAAGAACAAACATGAAATGACATTGGTGGATCCATGTGGTTTATGAAAATAACACACATGCAATGACTCTAGATGTGCTTTATGAAAAGAACACACACGACATGACTCTAGTTATGGTTTATGAAAAGAACACACATGCATTGACACTGGTGGATCCATGTGGTTTATGAAAAGAACACACATGCAATGACTCTAGATGTGGTTTATGAAAAGAACACACATGCAATGACTCTAGCCGTGGTTTATGAAAAGAACACACATGAAATGACATTGGTGGATCCATGTGGTTTATGAAAAGAACACACATGCAATGACTCTAAATGTGGTTTATGAAAAGAACACACACGACATGACTCTAGTTGTGGTTTATGAAAAGAACACACATGCAATGCCACTAGTGGATCCATGTGGTTTATGAAAATAACACACATGCAATGACTCTCGTGGTGGTTTACGAGAAGAACACACATGCAATGACCCTGGTGGATCCATATGTGGTTTGTAGCATCCCAATTGTCTAACAATTGCAATGCTACTAGCCTAGTCTATATAAATGCTACTTCCTACATATAATTGTTGCATCATAATTATATCATGCTCATGTCATCATGCCACCTTGCATTTGAGCATCATATAAATAACCCTTCTTCTTTTGGTTCTTATCTCATATGCATTATTAATTGTATTTGCCTCTTGATATATTGTATTTGTTTCTTGATAAATGATCAATGCCCAAGTTGAGTTGGGGCATATCTTTTATTCAACTCCATCACCTTCCTTGTCACCACCTTATAATTCCACCACCCTAATTACCCATGGGCTTTTATTTTATTTTGGCATTTACTCTAGCTCATGTGGGTTGGGGTGGATCTAATTCTATAATTTCTTTTGCTTGGTCTTTATTCCACCTTTTGGGAATGCATGGGAATCATGCCATGTTATATTATTATTGTTTTCACATGATAACACATGGCATTTAAAGCCCATGCATGGGCCATGCAAAGCTCCACCATCTCTTCTCCTTTGAGTTTTGCCTTTGTTTTAAAGTGGGTCTTGTCTTGTGTTATCATCCTATGTGTTCTTGATCTCTTGTTGATCACACCTTTTTCTTTCATCTCCTCACCATCTCCATCTCAACACCTTTTCTAGCTTGATCTAGTTTTGGGCATGTTAAACCCTATACCTCAATCACACCCTACTCTACCTCTCCTTACCATCCCCTCCTTGCTTGCTCATGTGAGAATGTAAAACCCTAAACAACCTCACCACCACTCCCCTAGGCTCTCTATCCTTAACCTCCTCTCTAAACCTAAACACTAACCAAGCCCCCTCTCTAGCTAACCGAGCCACCCCTCTCTAGCTAACCCTAGCTACCCGACCCTCTCTCTCAGCCTCTCTCCCTTCCTCCATGCCATGCAGGCCCCACCTAGCTACCTTCCTACCCCAACCCTAGCCCCAACCCTAACCGAGCTACTAATCCCTTCTAACCTAGCTCACCTGAGCCTCCCATCTCCTCTCTCTTTCTCTCTCACAGCCGGGGATGGCCCACCCGAGCCTACCCCTCCTTGGACGCTCCCCGGCCGGCTATTAGCTCCACCTTACCTGCCCCTGCCCTGCTCAAACCGAGCCAGCTCGAGCACGTGCCAAGGAGGAGAGGAAAAAGGTGGCACCGAGGCCACCTTATCTACCCCGTGCCCACCGGCCTCGTCCCTGTCTCTCTCCCTCGCGTTTAGCCACCTCCCCACGTCTCCGCCTCGCCAGATCCACCCCATGGCCTTGCCCCTTCCCCCCTCCATCTCCAACTCCGGCCGCCGTACCCGCCAGCACCACCACAGACTTCTCGTTCCAGCCGGCGTGCGCGACGTGGAGGCGATCAAGTAGGCCGAGAGGGATCCCCGGTGTCGTCCCGTACCCGCCAGCGAGGAGGAGGAGCTCCACTCCCGCCACAGTACCGAGACGCCCCGACGAAACCCTAGCCTGCCGTTCGCCTGCCTCGTCGACGCCCTGCTGCTCCCCAAGCTGATCTGACACCACCACCCTCTCCTCGGTGAGCCCCTATTCCTTGCTGACATCCTCACTCTCGCTGTCGCCTTCTAGCTCCGCCGTTTGTTTCGTCGAACACTCTGCGCGCGCCGTCGGCCACTGCGTTGGCTCGCTCCCGCGTCGCGTAGAACCTTATCCAGCCGCCCCTCTTTCACCATCCGTTAGCCTCTGCTGGTTCCTCCCTTAGCGTGTCGTCCGCGTTGCGGGCCGAATCCCGTCGCGCGTGTCGCCGAGCACCGATCCGTCCGCAAGTGCAGGGAAGATCTACAGGGGCCTGTGGAACTTTACAATTCGCCCCCCTTTTTGTTTTTCCTTAACCCGCGGTACCACCGAGCCCACCGTCAGCCTCTCCGTCCATTTTGCAGTTAAGCCCCCCAGGTTCCTCTGCCTCAGCCCGCACTCCCGGATCATAGCGCCGTGGACCCGCGAGGCTGCCGGCCCCACCTGTCAGCCTCTTGGTCTAGGTCAGCCGCGGTGAGAAAACTCTTTTCTGCGCGCGTGTTGTCCCAGTCAGCAGCTGGCCCACCCGTCAGTGACTGTGGCTGGGTCTGTCTGAGTACGAAATGGTTTTCTGTTTTGCTGTTTAATTTAAACCTTTTTCCAATTTGATTTAAATTCAAATTCAAATCAGATTTAAATAACTTTTCAAATATAAATCCATATAATACAAATAATATATGTTTTGGAATCAGAAAAATGTGAGGAATTCAAATATGCTATTCAAAATATTGTTTGGGCACTTAAAATTTTCGAGATAATTAAAATTACAATAAAATGCCCTTTTGCTTAATTAATTAATAACTTTGGTTTTATAACTCCAAATTTGACAAATAATATGTCTAAATCGATCAGCGCGACGAGCCCGTTCTATCTATGCATTCCATGTTCTGAATTGCAGCATGCATCATATAAATATAAAGTATACAGCAACTTATTTGAGGATAAAAGGTGACTAAAACTCCGTAAAATGCTTTAATGTTGTATTCCACACCTCACACATGCCATGCTACATTATTGCCATGCAAATTGTGCATCATTCATCATGGCATGATTGTTTGCTTGTCGCATTTTAATTCATATGCTTGTGCACTCTATTTATGTTGGCCCTTGTTTGTTTGGTTCTTCTTCGAATAGACGCTGAGCAGGGGATATATCAAGAAAACCATGAGCACTACCCAGATCCATCCCTCGCTTCAACCGAGCTGCCAGGCAAGCCCTACCACATGCTTGCATACATATAGTACCTATTGCCTCTATCTTATTCTTGCATCATTGAGTCACGATTGCATTAAACTGAATCCCAAGTACTGCATAGCCTTTACTTTTAAACCCCACCGAAGCTTGTTCCTCCATCCCATGAGCCATTATTACAGGAGTTGTTTGAGCCATGCGGGTCGTAGAACAGCATGTGTAGGGTATGTGAGTGTCTGATGGATAACGAGGTACCTAAACAACTTAACCTGAGTAGTAATGGGATAACTAATGAAAGTGGCACCGGTGAGCAATATCTGCTATTTGGTTTTTCATGCTCACTTGTGTCCCGCAGGACCCCGAGTACTTGATTCCTATTCCTTGAATATTCGCACTATCCACATCCGGGAGGCTTATGAACCCCCCTGAGCCAGAGCTTGATTCATTCCTATTTCTTGGGGCCACAAAGTAGTTTGGGGCTTTATTACTATCCTGTACTTATGCCATGCTTTACTGCTTTATTTAAGATTGTGCGTGGAGCACCAGACTTTTAGGACCGTGACACGTTTCCTGTATCGACAAGCCCAGTCACATTTTCGGGTTCCCGATCGTTTACGCCGTCCACACAAACCACAGGTCCGCTTTGAGCCGCCAACTTCGCTATGGTAGCTTAGTGGGGTGGCCCCTGAAATATTTCGAATCCTGTGATCGCTTTGTCGTGAATGCCTCGTTGGGTTTTGATTTGGTTTTTCCGAGGTTGATCGAGTGTGTGTTGCTATTCGTGCACCCGCAGGTAAATCTTTCGAAAGCCGTGTCCGCGTTATGGACGACTTGGAGCACCGTTTCTCGATCATAGACAAGTATAACTAAAGTACCGCTTTTAATTTGACTAAGTATCTGATTAGTAAATAGTGCAACACTCATGGAATGGATAATAAAACTGCCAACGGATGGGGGCTGTTCGTCCGCTTCCTCGTTGGTAAGCGAGGAGGAGGATGGATCTGTTAATATTATCATTATCACCGTTGTTATTAATTCACGACATCCGCTATCTTTGGTTAGGCGAATGGTTAGCAGTATCCCTAGAATTGTTAGGTATTATCTTTTGCTGCAATTCGTCACCCTGTGTTGTGTCCCTTTAGAGGCATAAAGACTTGCCGAAAATTTAGGGTCTCACACGATAAATTGTTTGATTCGATGAAGGTAAACTCGCAAGATGGATACCGGGTGGAGGAGACAAACGATGTGGACAACGATCACTCGGTGTAGAGATTCCGGAACGGGATCCATGAGATCTGTATGGATGTGTTTATTTATGGGGCATCTTATGCCGATTTGCTTCTTATCCGTACTGGATCTTGTTTTCCGCTCACCGATACTGATGTTTGATGTATGAGGAGATATCCTAAACTATTATATCTATCTAGGATATTTGGATCTTGCCGTATGGCGTTGCAATATTTCTATTTCTTTTAGATGGAATGGCTCTGAGGACTGTTGTATGGTGGCTTGCATACATACTCATTTGTGTATGTAGTTGATCCCTTCGCCTGCCGATTACACCGCTCGTTCTTGTCCCGATGTTTTGGAAATGGTTAGGACGGCCAAAAGGTCTACCTGTGAGTGGCATTTGGCCCCACCGTACTATTTTAACCATTTTCGCTCATCCAGGCTTGTAACTAAGAGTGTAATTCACCGAGGTAGTTACAATTGGTATCAGAGCCATCCCGCCCTTCAGGGTCTCAGCCAAATGGTCATTGTCAGTCTAGCCAATATTTTTGGTAGCTATGTATATTAGGGAAAAAAACGTGAGAGTAGGACTGCTTCCACTTTTCTTCTTAACCACCCACCCACCCTTTTCTGGTAAGGAAGTGTAACGTTTTCAATCCTCTTCTTAAAATTCAAACTAGGATTCACGTGTTCTGGGTTTCCGTAGTACCATAGGAAGTGTGTGTGTGTGTGTGTGTAATTCCTTGTCTATCTGTTGCATCCAATTTGTTATCACAATATGCCTTTGGTTATCAACTGTTGGTACATTCCATACTGATAGGCGTTTGAAAACCGGCGCGATCTATCTGACTCCTTGTTAACCGGTGCCATCTTCTTAAGGGTGTTCTTCCTTCCAGCATGCTTTCACAGAATGTGGAGTTGCTAATCTCTACCTGATAAGTGCTTTTGCGCATCTATTGGTATTTTAATGCCGAAAATGCGGAAATTTTTTCTTTGATACATCTGTGCTTCCACACTCCTTTTCAGTCGTGTGTGAAACATTATCTATCTTCCTTTTATCAGCATGTCCATGCTAACTCATTCTTTTGTCACCGGCGCTTAATCCTAGAGTTTCATTTCATCTCCAATTCTCTTGGGCTAATTACATAACATGTGTCGATCCGATGTCGGTGATTGTAATTTGGTTCTCGGCATAGCTATATGACACTTATCATGAGTGGAATATGGAAAAATGCAATCACCACTATCCTCCAAATGGTGACGGTTATCTCCTGTGATTTTGAGTACACCGTGATCATATCTATGCATATTCAAGCATCTTTGGCAATCCGGAGTTTCTCAAAGCACTACGGCGGTCTATCATCTGTCCATCATGCTGCACATCTTTTTGAACTCCATATCTGCAAAATTCTCTTTGAGACGAGGGAATTGCATATTTTCGTCTCTGATAGCTTTGCTTAAGGTATGAGCTATCATCGGTTCTTATCCAAGATCTCTTTATCTTTGTAACCGGTGATCCGATCGACACTGGGAACCAGGTGACATCTCTTTTCTTCCAAGGACCGAGATAATCTATTCTTCCAGTGCATCTTCTTCAACACGAACCCGTGCTCTTAATATTGATCTTTCTAAGAGCGTTGAGCTCAGGAAGTGTTCGAGCATTTGTTCGTTTCTCTCGCCTTTTGAACTTGGTATTCTGGGAATATCTTGTTAATCCATGGTGGTATATGTTGATAATATGCTTGCCTATTCCATATCAATGGAAGAACATGGAAGATCATCTGTGTCTCTTTCTCTCAAGCTTCGTGAGCACTGCCTGTGTGCAAAGTCTCAAAGTGAGAATTCTGAATTTTTGAAGTCACCTATCTCGGCCACGTCCTTCTGCTAAATAGATCGCTCCAATTCTGGAATCAGCAAGTCCATTGTTAATTCCATCTTCCATCTTCAATCAAACCTAGAGTCTTTCCTTGTTGGCGAGTTATCATCGTCGTTCCGCCGAAGATTTCCTCAAGACTGCTAACTCTCTCTCAATCATTTCAAGAAGAACATGGAGTTCTTTCACCTCAGTCTCGTCAAGTGATCTTTTGAAACCCTCTCGTTCTATCATCTATGCTCAATCCACCGGAGGCCATGAAGTTTTTTTCAGATCTTTTGTAATCATTATGTTCAAGTGGTGCTATCTTTTTCTTTGTCTGTGGAATCTTGCAGTTGTCTCCGTAATCTTCCTTCATATCTTTCTGGTGGCTTGGTACTTCAGACATGACGACAACATCATCATCTTTATCTATCTATGAATCCGGCGAATCGTTTGCATCTATCCTTGTTTTCTAACGAAGTTCCACGAGTTATTGTCAATACCTTCAGTCTGTTTCGGTAGTTGGGTTGCATGGTTTTCTTATTCATGTGCGGAGTAATGCTTTGAGTGCGGGATGGAGTAGCTACCATACCAGTACTCTTATCATTCGCTCTTGTACATTGAATTGGTGAATTTATGTGATTTCACTAATTCCACGGAAGTTAGAAGTGGCCTTTATCCCTTGATACTTTTACTTCCGTCCTTGTTTTCCGGAGTGCTCTCTCGAAGAAAGTAATCAATAATCTCTTGTTGGTGGTCTGTCTATTCTAGATGGAGCAAAATCTTCAATTATCCGGTGGGAACAAATGCAAACTCTTTTCTGTCCTTGTCATTCTACCGATGCTCGACATCCCCAAACAAGATGAAAGGAAACTATCTCTCTCTTTGTTTCATCAATTCTTTTTCGGTGGTAAAGCCAATTATGGTTGATGCCATCACCGCAAATCTATTGCGTTAGCCTCAAGGCTAAAGAAAGCAATAAGTATATCTACAATAAACTCCAGATCCTCCATATGCTTTGCTTCTCGGGATTCCACCATGATTGGGCTTCACATCCGTCTCTGGAAGTTATATCCGCGCACCTCAATTGCGTGATCCGTTGGGTCTTACCAGCGCAAGAAGAATCTAATCTGACGATGTCTAACTAAATCTTTCTGTTGATATCAAGGGACTCTATTGTTTGAAGGCAATATTGTTTCCGAACTTCATTTCTCAAATCCGAGAGAAGATACGATGCTATTGTCATAGTGGTTCAAAACCTCTCCAATCTAGCTCTTTTCTTCCAGCGAGACAAAGTTTTCATCCTCTCTAGTATCGATAAATCTTTAATCTTAATGATGTGTCTTTCTTTATCCATGATACATCATCTTGTCCTTTCTTTCACAAGTGGTTCTATTCTTTTATCATGTTTCTTGAGAAAACCGAAGCTATGTCCATCCTATCCTTCTTGTCTCACGACAATCCTACAATTCTTCTAATCCGTTGTTCTTGAAGCAAAACACAAGACTCGCAACAAGTCTAGCAAGTTTTGCAAGGTGTAGTGGTCGCACCATTCCGTTGTTCATCAACTTGGGAACATGAGGGTCACCTTCGTTCCGAACAACCGCCTCTCCTTGTGTTGTTTTCCTTTTCCTAGGAATCTCGTGAGATTCTTGTTTAGTGGGGGAGAGTTGTAGCATCCCAATTGTCTAACAATTGCAATGCTACTAGCCTAGTCTATATAAATGCTACTTCCTACATATAATTGTTGCATCATAATTATATCATGCTCATGTCATCATGCCACCTTGCATTTGAGCATCATATAAATAACCCTTCTTCTTTTGGTTCTTATCTCATATGCATTATTAATTGTATTTGCCTCTTGATATATTGTATTTGTTTCTTGATAAATGATTAATGCCCAAGTTGAGTTGGGGCATATCTTTTATTCAACTCCATCACCTTTCCTTGTCACCACCTTATAATTCCACCACCCTAATTACCCATGGGCTTTTATTTTATTTTGGCATTTACTCTAGCTCATGTGGGTTGGGGTGGATCTAATTCTATAATTTCTTTTGCTTGGTCTTTATTCCACCTTTTGGGAATGCATGGGAATCATGCCATGTTATATTATTATTGTTTTCACATAATAACACATGGCATTTAAAGCCCATGCATGGGCCATGCAAAGCTCCACCATCTCTTCTCCTTTGAGTTTTGCCTTTGTTTTAAAGTGGGTCTTGTCTTGTGTTATCATCCTATGTGTTCTTGATCTCTTGTTGATCACACCTTTTTCTTTCATCTCCTCACCATCTCCATCTCAACACCTTTTCTAGCTTGATCTAGTTTTGGGCATGTTAAACCCTATACCTCAATCACACCCTACTCTACCTCTCCTTACCATCCCCTCCTTGCTTGCTCATGTGAGAATGTAAAACCCTAAACAACCTCACCACCACTCCCCTAGGCTCTCTATCCTTAACCTCCTCTCTAAACCTAAACACTAACCAAGCCCCCTCTCTAGCTAACCGAGCCACCCCTCTCTAGCTAACCCTAGCTACCCGACCCTCTCTCTCAGCCTCTCTCCCTTCCTCCATGCCATGCAGGCCCCACCTAGCTACCTTCCTACCCCAACCCTAGCCCCAACCCTAACCGAGCTACTAATCCCTTCTAACCTAGCTCACCCGAGCCTCCCATATCCTCTCTCTTTCTCTCTCACAGCCGGGGATGGCCCACCCGAGCCTACCCCTCCTTGACGCCTCCCCAGGGCTATTAGCTCCACCTTGCCCGCCTGCTCAAACCGAGCCAACTCGAGCACGTTCCGAGGAGGAGAGGAAAAAGGTGGCACCGAGGCCACCTTATCTACCCCGTGCCCACCGGCCTCGTCCCTGTCTCTCTCCCTCGCGTTTAGCCACCTCCCCACGTCTCCGCCTCGCCAGATCCACCCTAAGGCCTTGCCCCTTCCCCCCTCCATCTCCAACTCCGGCCGCCGTACCCGCCACCACCACCACGGACTTCTCGTTCCAGCCGGCGTGCGCGACGTGGAGGCGATCAAGTAGGCCGAGAGGGATCCCCGGTGTCGTCCGCACTGCCAGCCGAGGAGGAGCTCCACTCCCCGCCAGCACCGAGACGCCTGACGAAACCCTAGCCCACTCACTGCCTCGCCGACGCCTGCCGCTCCCCAAGCTGATCTGACACCAACACCCACTCCACGGCGAGCCCCTATTCCTCGCTGACATCCTCACTCTCGCTGTCGCCGTCTAGCTCCGCCGTTTGTTTCGTCGAACACTCACTGGCGCTGCCATCGCTGGCTTGCTCCGTCGCGTAGAACCTTATCCAGCCGCCCGCCCTCGCCACCATCCGCTAGCCTACCGCGCTGGTTCCTCCCTTAGCGTGCGCCCAGCGTCATGCAACCGAATCCCGTGCGCTGCGCCGGCCGAAAGCACCGATCCGTCCGCAGGTGTAGGGAAGATCTACAGGGGCCTGTGGAACTTTTCAATTCGCCCCCCCTTTTTGTTTTTCCTTAACCCGCGGTACCACCGAGCCCACCGTCAGCCTCTCCGTCCGTTTTGCAGTTAAGCCCCCCAGGTTCCTCTGCCTCAGCCCGCACTCCCCGGATCCGCAACGTGTCGCCCACTGGCTGGCTGCGCGCGCCGTGGACCCGCGAGGCTGCCGGCCCCACCTGTCAGCCTCTTGGTCTAGGTCACCATGTGAGAAAACTCTTTCTGCAGGTTGTTGTCCTGGGCCAAATGGCCCACCCGTCAGTGACTGTGGCTGGGTCTGTCTGAGTACGAAATGGTTTTCTGTTTTGCTGTTTAATTTAAACCTTTTTCCAATTTGATTTAAATTCAAATTCAAATCAGATTTAAATAACTTTTCAAATATAAATCCATATAATACAAATAATATATGTTTTGGAATTAGAAAAATGTGAGGAATTCAAATATGCTATTCAAAATATTGTTTGGGCACTTAAAATTTCCGAGATAATTAAAATTACAATAAAATGCCCTTTTTCTTAATTAATTAATAACTTTGGTTTTATAACTCCAAATTTGACAAATAATATGTCTAAATTGATCAGCGCGACGAGCCTGTTCTATCTATGCATTCCATGTTCTGAATTGCAGCATGCATCATATAAATGTAAAGTATACAGCAACTTATTTGAGGATAAAAGGTGACTAAAACTCCGTAAAATGCTTTATTCTTGTATTCCACACCTCACCCATGCCATGCTACATTATTGCCATGCAAATTGTGCATCATTCATCATGGCATGATTGTTTGCTTGTCGCATTTTAATTCATATGCTTGTGCACTCTATTTATGTTGGCCCTTGTTTGTTTAGTTCTTCTTCGAATAGACGCTGAGCAGGGAATATATCAAGAAAACCATGAGCACTACCCAGATCCATCCCTCGCTTCAACCGAGCTGCCAGGCAAGCCCTACCACATGCTTGCATACATATAGTACCTATTGCCTCTATCTTATTCTTGCATCATTGAGTCACGATTGCATTAAACTGAATCCCAAGTACTGCATAGCCTTTACTTTTAAACCCCACCGAAGCTTGTTCCTCCATCCCATGAGCCATTATTACAGGAGTTGTTTGAGCCATGCGGGTCGTAGAACAGCATGTGTAGGGTATGTGAGTGTCTGATGGATAACGAGGTACCTAAACAACTTAACCTGAGTAGTAATGGGATAACTAATGAAAGTGGCACCGGTGAGCAATATCTGCTATTTGGTTTTTCATGCTCACTTGTGTCCCGCAGGACCCCGAGTACTTGATTCCTATTTCTTGGGGCCACAAAGTAGTTTGGGGCTTTATTACTATCCTGTACTTATGCCATGCTTTACTGCTTTATTTAAGATTGTGCGTGGAGCACATGTACTGTTTAGGACCGTGACACGTTACCAGTATCGACAAGCACCACATTTTCGTTCCGTTTCTGCCGTCAGCCCACACAAACCCTGGGTACGTTTCGGAGCCGGCCAACTTCATTGCGGGTAGCTTAGTGGGGTGGCCCCCTGAAATATTTCTGAATCCTGTGATCGCTTTGTCGTGAATGCCTCGTTGGGTTTTGATTTGGTTTTTCCGAGGTTGATCGAGTGTGTGTTGCTATTCGTGCACCCCTGCAGGGTAAATCTTTCTGAAAGCCGTGTCCGCGGTTATGGACGACTTGGAGCACCGTTTCTCGATCATAGACAAGTATAACTAAAGTACCGCTTTTAATTTGACTAAGTATCTGATTAGTAAATAGTGCAACACTCATGGAATGGATAATAAAACTGCCAACGGATGGGGGCTGTTCGTCCGCTTCCTCGTTGGTGTTTAGGAGGAGGATGGATCTGTTAATATTATCGTTATCACCGTTGTTATTAATTCACGGACATCCGCTCATCTTTGGTTAGGCGGATGGTTAGCGAGTATCCTAGAATTGTTAGGTATTATCTTTTGCTGCAATTCGTCACCCAGGTTGTGTCCCCTTTAGAGGCATAAAGACTTGCCGAAAATTTCTAGGGTCTCACACGATAAATTGTTTGATTCAGATGAACAGGTAAACTCGCAAGATGGATACTGGGTGGAGGAGACGAACGATGTGGACAACGATCACTCGGTGTAGAGATTCCGGGAATGGGGATCCATGAGATCTGTGGGCGGGATGTGTTTATTTATGGGGCATCTTATGCCGATTTGCTTCTTATCCGTACTCGGATCTTGTTTTCCGCTTCCACCTGATACTCTGATGTTTGATGTATGAGGAGATATCCTAAACTATTATATATATCTAGGATATTTGGATCTTGCCGTATGGCGTGGCAATATTTCTATTTCTTTTAGATGGAATGGCTCTGAGGACTGTTGTATGGTGGCTTGCATACATACTCATTTGTGTATGTAGTTGATCCCTTCGCCTGCCGATTACGCCGCTCGTTCTTGTCCCGATGTTTTGGAAATGGTTAGGACGGCCGAAAGGTCTACCTGTGAGTGGCATTTGGCCCCACCGTACTATTTTAACCATTTCCGCTCATCCAGGCTTGTAACTAAGAGTGTAATTCACCGAGGTAGTTACATGGTTTATGAAAAGAACCCACATGCAATGACAATGGTGGATCCATGTGGTTTATTAAAAGAACACACATGCTATGGTGGCATCACTTCATTTTCTCTTTTCCCAAACCACAATGATGCACACTGATACACACCCACATCCAATGGTGGGTGGTGATGCATGTTGTAGTTGAATCCATGCATTCTTCCAGGGTTCCTGGACATGGTTGGACACCACATGCTGGACTGCGTGTGTTCTTTTCCTAAAACCACAATGATGCACACTGACTCTATATGTGGTTTATGAAAAGAACACACATGCAATGACTCTAGACGTGGTTTATGAAAAGAACACACATGAAATGACACTGGTGGATCCATGTGGTTTATGAAAGAACGCACGTGCAATGACTCTAGATGTGGTTTGTTAAAAGAACACACATGCAATGATACTGGTGGATCCATGTGGTTTATTAAAACACACACATGCAATGACTCTAGTTATGGTTTATGAAAAGAACACACATGCAATGACACTGGTGGATCCATGTGGTTTATGAAAAGAACACACATGCAATGACTCTAGTGGTGGTTTAGGAGAAGAACACACGTGCAATGACACTGGTGGATCCATATGTGGTTTACGATAAGAACACACAAGCAATGACACGGGTGGATCCATGTGGTTTATGAAAAGAACACACAAGCAATGACTCTAGATGTGGTTTATGAAAAGAACACACATGCAATGACACCGGTGGATCCATGTGGTTTATGAAAAGAACACACCAACAATGACTCTAGATGTGGTTTATGAAAAGAACACACATGCAATGACACTAGTGGATCCATGTGGTTTATGAAAAGAACACACATGCAATGACTCTAGTTGTGGTTTATGAAAAGAACACACATGCAATGACACTGGTGGATCCATGTGGTTTCCAAAAAGAACACACATGTAATGACTCTAGTGGTGGTTTAGGAGAAGAACACACATGCAATGACACTAGTGGATCGATATGTGGTTTATGAAAAGAACACACATGCAATGACACTGGTGGATCCATGTGCTTTTTGAAAAGAACACATGTTGCAATGACTCTAGTGGTGGTTTAGGAGAAGAACACACATGCAATGAACTCTAGTGGATCCATGTTGTTTATGACAAGAACACACATTCAATTACACTGGTGGATCCATGTGGGTTATGACAAGAACACACATGCAATGAACTCTAGTGGATACATGTGGTTTATGAAAAGAACACACATGAATGAACTCTAGTCGATCCATGTGGTTTATGAAAACAACACACATGCAATGACTCTAGTTATGGTTTATGAAAAGAACAAACATGCATTTACACTGGTGGATCCATGTGCTTTATGAAAAGAACACACATGCAATGACTCTATATGTTGTTTATGAAAAGAACACACGTGCAATGACTCTAGACGTGGTTTATGAAAAGAACACACATGAAATGACACTGGTGGATCCATGTGGTTTATGAAAAGAACACACATGCAATGACTCTAGTTGTGGTTTATGAAATGAACACACATGCAATGACACTAGTGGATCCATATGGTTTTTGAAAAGAACACACATGCAATGACTCTATATGTGGTTTATGAAAAGAACACACATGCAATGATACTGGTGGATCCATGTGGTTTATGAAAAGAACACACATGCAATGACTCTAGTTGTGGTTTATGAAAAGAACACACATGCAATGACACTAGTGGATCCATGTGGTTTATGAAAAGAACACACATGCAATGACTCTAGTGGTGGTTTAGGAGAAGAACACAACTGTAATGACACTAGTGGATCCATATGCGGTTTATGAAAAGAACACACAAGCAATGACACTGGTGGATCCATGTGGTTTATGAAAAGAACACACATGCAATGACTCTAGTGGTGGTTTAGGAGAAGAACACACATGCAATGAAATCTTGTGGATCCATGTGGTTTATGAAGAGAACACATATTCAATAACACTGGTGGATCCATCTGGTTTATGACAAGAACATACATCTAATGAACTCTAGTGGATACATGTGGTTTAGGAAAACAACACACATGCAATGAACTCTAGTGGATCCATGTGGTTTATGCAAAGAACACACATGCATTAACACTGGTGGATCCATGTGGTTTATGAAAAGAACACACATGCAATGACTCTAGATGTGGTTTATGAAAAGAACACACATGCAATGACTCTAACCGTGGTTTATGAAAAGAACACACATGAAATGACATTGGTGGATCCATGTGGTTTATGAAAAGAACACACATGCAATGACTCTAGATGTGGTTTATGAAAAGAACACACACGACATGACTCTAGTTGTGGTTTATGAAAAGAACACACATCCAATGCCACTGGTGGATCCATGTGGTTTATGAAAAGAAAAAACTGCAAATGACTCTAGTGGTGGTTTATGAGAAGAACACACATGAAATGACACTAGTGGATCCATGTGTGGTTTATGAAAAGAACACATGCAATGACCTTTGGTGGATCCATGTGGTTTACAAAAAGAACACACATGTAATGACTCTAGTGGTGGTTTAGGAGAAGAACACACATGCAATGACACTAGTGGATCAATATGTGGTTTATGAAAAGAACACACACGCAATGACACTGGTGTATCCATGTGGTTTATGAAAAGAACACACATGCAATTACTCTAGTGGTGGTTTAGGAGAAGAACACACATGCAATGAACTCTAGTGGATCCATGTTGTTTATGAAAAGAACACACATTTAATTACACTGGTGGATCCATGTGGTTATGACAAGAAGACACATGCAATGAACTCTAGTGGATACATGTGGTTTATGAAAAGAACAAATGCAATGAACTCTGGATCCATGTGGCTTATGAAAACAACACACATGCAATGACTCTAGTTATGGTTTATGAAAAGAACAAACATGCATATACACTGGTGGATCCATGTGGTTTATGAAAAGAACACACATGCAATGACTCTATATGTGGTTTATGAAAATAACACACATGCAATGACTCTAGACGAGGTTTATGAAAAGAACACACATGAAATGAAACTGGTGGATCCATGTGGTTTATGAAAAGAACACACATGCAATGACTCTAGTTGTGGTTTATGAACTGAACACACATGCAATGACTCTAGTGGATCCATGTGGTTTTGAAAAGAACACACGTGCAATGACTCTATATGTGGTTTATGAAAAGAACACTCATACAATGATACTGTGGATCCATGTGGTTTATGTAAAGAACACACAAGCAATGACTCTAGTTGTGGTTTATGAAAAGAACACACATGCAATGACACTGGTGGATCCATGTGGTTTATGAAAAGAACAAACATGCAATGACTCTCGTGGTGGTTTAGGAGAAGAACACAACCGTAATGACACTATTGGATCCATATGGTTTATGAAAAGAACACACAAGCAATGACACTCGTGGATCCATGTGGTTTATGAAAAGAACACACATGCAATGACTCTAGTGGTGGTTTAGGAGAAGAACACACATGCAATGAAATCTTGTGGATCCATGTGGTTTATGAAAATAACACACATCTAATGAAGTCTATTGGATCCATGTGGTTTATTAAAAGAACACACATGCAATGAACTCTAGTGGATCCATGTGGTTTATGAAAAGAACACACATGCAATGAACTCTAGTGGATCCATGTGGTTTATGAAAAGAACACACATGCAATGACTCTAGCCGTGGTTTATGAAAAGAACACACATGAAATGACATTGGTGGATCCATGTGGTTTATGAAAAGAAGACACATGCAATGACTCTAGATGTGGTTTATGAAAAGAACACACACGACATGACTCTAGTTGTGGTTTATGAAAAGAACACACATGCAATGCCACTGGTGGATCCATGTGGTTTATGAAAAGAACACACATGCAATGACTCTAGTGGTGGTTTACGAGAAGAACACACATTCAATGACACCAGTGGATCCATATGTGGTTTATGAAAAGAACCCACATGCAATGACACTGGTGGATCCATGTGGTTTATTAAAAGAACACACATTCTATGGTGGCATCACTGCATATGCTCTTTTCCAAAACCACAATGATGCACACTGATACACACCCACATCCAATGGTGTGTGGTGATGCAGCATCTTTCAAGCTGGTGGTAGAATGCATGTTGTAGTTGAATCCCATCATTCTACCAGGGTTCCTGGACATGGTTGGACACCACATGCTGGACTTTGTGTGTTATTTTCCTAGAACCACAATGATGCACATTGACTCTATATGTGGTTTATGAAAAGATCACACATGCAATGACTCTAGACATGGTTTATGAAAACAACACACATGAAATGACACTGGTGGATCCATGTGGTTTATGAAAAAAAACACGTGCAATGACTCTAGATGTGGTTTATTAAAAGAACACACATGCAATGATACCGGTGGATCCATGTGGTTTATTAAAAGAACACACATGCAATGACTCAAGTTGTGGTTTATGAAAAGAACACACATGCAATGACACTGGTGGATCCATGTGGTTTATGAAAAGAACACACATGCAATGACTCTAGTGGTGGTTTAGGAGAAGAACACACATGCAATGACACTCGTGGATCCATATGTGGTTTACGAAAAGAACACACAAGCAATGACACTGGTGGATCCATGTGGTTTATGAAAAGAACACACAAGCAATGACTCTAGATGTGGTTTATGAAAAGAACACACATGCAATGACACCGGTGGATCCATCTGGTTTATGAAAAGAACACACCAACAATGACTCTAGATGTGGTTTATGAAAATAACACACATGCAATGACACTAGTGGATCCATGTGGTTTATGAAAAGAACACGCATGCAATGACTCTAGTTATGGTTTATGAAAAGAACACACATGCAATGACACTGGTGGATCCATGTGGTTTACAAAAAGAACACACATGTAATGACTCTAGTGGTGGTTTAGGAGAAGAACACACATGCAATGACACTAGTGGATCAATATGTGGTTTATGAAAAGAACACACACGCAATGACACTGGTGTATCCATGTGGTTTATGAAAAGAACACACATGCAATTACTCTAGTGGTGGTTTAGGAGAAGAACACACATGCAATAAACTCTAGTGGATCCATGTTGTTTATGAAAAGAACACACATTTAATTACACTGGTGGATCCATGTGGGTTATGACAAGAAGACACATGCAATGAACTCTAGTGGATACATGTGGTTTATGAAAAGAACAAATGCAATGAACTCTAGTCGATCCATGTGGCTTATGAAAACAACACACATGCAATGACTCTAGTTATGGTTTATGAAAAGAACAAACATGCATATACACTGGTGGATCCATGTGGTTTATGAAAAGAACACACATGCAATGACTCTATATGTGGTTTATGAAAATAACATACATGCAATGACTCTAGACGAGGTTTATGAAAAGAACACACATGAAATGAAACTGGTGGATCCATGTGGTTTATGAAAAGAACACACATCCAATGACTCTAGTTGTGGTTTATGAACTGAACACACATGCAATGACACTAGTGGATCCATGTGGTTTTTGAAAAGAACACACGTGCAATGACTCTATATGTGGTTTATGAAAAGAACACTCATACAATGATACTGGTGGATCCATGTGGTTTATGAAAAGAACACACATGCAATGACTCTAGTTGTGGTTTATGAAAAGAACACACATGCAATGACACTGGTGGATCCATGTGGTTTATGAAAAGAACACACATGCAATGACTCTAGTGGTGGTTTAGGAGAAGAACACAACTGTAATGACACTATTGGATCCATATGCGGTTTATGAAAAGAACATACAAGCAATGACACTAGTGGATCCATGTGGTTTATGAAAAGAACACACATGCAATGACTCTAGTGGTGGTTTAGGAGAAGAACACACATGCAATGAAATCTTGTGGATCCATGTGGTTTATGAAAATAACACATATTCAATAACACTGGTGGATCCATCTGGTTTATGACAAGAACACACATCTAATGAACTCTAGTGGATACATGTGGTTTAGGAAAACAACACACATGCAATGAACTCTAGTGGATCCATGTGGTTTATGAAAAGAACACACATGCATTAACACTGGTGGATCCATGTGGTTTATGAAAAGAACACACATGCAATGACCCTAGATGTGGTTTATGAAAAGAACACACATGCAATGACTCTAGCCGTGGTTTATGAAAAGAACACACATGAAATGACATTGGTGGATCCATGTGGTTTATGAAAAGAAGACACATGCAATGACTCTAGATGTGGTTTATGAAAAGAACACACACGACATGACTCTAGTTGTGGTTTATGAAAAGAACACACATGCAATCCCACTGGTGGATCCATGTGGTTTATGAAAAGAACACACATGCAATGACTCTAGTGGTGGTTTACGAGAAGAACACACATTCAATGACACCGGTGGATCCATATGTGGTTTATGAAAAGAACCCACATGCAATGACACTGGTGGATCCATGTGGTTTATTAAAAGAACACACATTCTATGGTGGCATCACTGCATATGCTCTTTTCCAAAACCACAATGATGCACACTGATACACACCCACATCCAATGGTGTGTGGTGATGCAGCATCTTTCAAGCTGGTGGTAGAATGCATGTTGTAGTTGAATCCCATCATTCTACCAGGGTTCCTGGACATGGTTGGACACCACATGCTGGACTTTGTGTGTTCTTTTCCTAGAACCACAATGATGCACAATGACTCTATATGTGGTTTATGAAAAGATCACACATGCAATGACTCTAGACGTGGTTTATGAAAAAATACACATGAAATGACACTGGTGGATCCATGTGGTTTATGAAAAAAACACGTGCAATGACTCTAGATGTGGTTTATTAAAAGAACACACATGCAATGATACCGGTGGATCCATGTGGTTTACTAAAAGAACACACATGCAATGACTCTAGTTGTGGTTTATGAAAAGAACACACATGCAATGACACTGGTGGATCCATGTGGTTTATGAAAAGAACACACATGCAATGACTCTAGTGGTGGTTTAGGAGAAGAACACACATGCAATGACACTGGTGGATCCATATGTGGTTTACGAAAAGAACACACAAGCAATGACACTGGTGGATCCATGTGGTTTATGAAAAGAACACACAAGCAATGACTCTAGATGTGGTTTATGAAAAGAACACACATGCAATGACACCGGTGGATCCATGTGGTTTATGAAAAGAACACACCAACAATGACTCTAGATGTGGTTTATGAAAATAACACACATGCAATGACACTATTGGATCCATGTGGTTTATGAAAAGAACACGCATGCTATGACTCTAGTTATGGTTTATGAAAAGAACACACATGCAATGACACTGGTGGATCCATGTGGTTTACAAAAAGAACACACATGTAATGACTCTAGTGGTGGTTTAGGAGAAGAACACATGCAATGACACTAGTGTATCAATATGTGGTTTATGAAAAGAACACACACGCAATGACACTGGTGTATCCATGTGGTTTATGAAAAGAACACACATGCAATTACTCTAGTGGTGGTTTAGGAGAAGAACACACATGCAATGAACTCTAGTGGATCCATGTTGTTTATGAAAAGAACACACATTTAATTACACTGGTGGATCCATGTGGGTTATGACAAGAAGACACATGCAATGAACTCTAGTGGATACATGTGGTTTATGAAAAGAACAAATGCAATGAACTCTAGTCGATCCATGTGGCTTATGAAAACAACACACATGCAATGACTCTAGTTATGGTTTATGAAAAGAACAAACATGCATATACACTGGTGGATCCATGTGGTTTATGAAAAGAACACACATGCAATGACTCTATATGTGGTTTATGAAACTAACACACATGCAATGACTCTAGACGAGGTTTATGAAAAGAACACACATGAAATGAAACTGGTGGATCCATGTGGTTTATGAAAAGAACACACATGCAATTACTCTAGTTGTGGTTTATGAACTGAACACACATGCAATGACACAAGTGGATCCATGTGGTTTTTGAAAAGAACACGTCAATGACTCTATATGTGGTTTATGAAAAGAACACTCATACAATGATATCGTGGATCCATGTGGTTTATGAAAAGAACACACATGCAATGACTCTAGTTGTGGTTTATGAAAAGAACACACATGCAATGACACTGGTGGATCCATGTGGTTTATGAAAAGAACACACATGCAATGACTCTAGTGGTGGTTTAGGAGAAGAACACAACTGTAATGACACTATTGGATCCATATGCGGTTTATGAAAAGAACATACAAGCAATGACACTAGTGGATCCATGTGGTTTATGAAAAGAACACACATGCAATGACTCTAGTGGTGGTTTAGGAGAAGAACACACATGCAATGAAATCTTGTGGATCCATGTGGTTTATGAAAATAACACATATTCAATAACACTGGTGGATCCATCTGGTTTATGACAAGAACACACATCTAATGAACTCTAGTGGATACATGTGGTTTAGGAAAACAACACACATGCAATGAACTCTAGTGGATCCATGTGGTTTATGAAAAGAACACACATGCATTAACACTGGTGGATCCATGTGGTTTATGAAAAGAACACACATGCAATGACCCTAGATGTGGTTTATGAAAAGAACACACATGCAATGACTCTAGCCGTGGTTTATGAAAAGAACACACATGAAATGACATTGGTGGATCCATGTGGTTTATGAAAAGAAGACACATGCAATGACTCTAGATGTGGTTTATGAAAAGAACACACGACATGACTCTAGTTGTGGTTTATGAAAAGAACACACATGCAATCCTGGTGGATCCATGTGGTATATGACAAGAACACACATGCAATGACTCTAGTGGTGGTTTACGAGAAGAACACACATTCAATGACACCGGTGGATCCATATGTGGTTTATGAAAAGAACCCACATGCAATGACACTGGTGGATCCATGTGGTTTATTAAAAGAACACACATTCTATGGTGGCATCACTGCATATGCTCTTTTCCAAAACCACAATGATGCACATGATACACACCCACATCCAATGGTGGGTGGTGATGCAGCATCTTTCAAGCTGGTGGTAGAATGCATGTTGTAGTTGAATCCCATCATTCTACCAGGGTTCCTGGACATGGTTGGACACCACATGCTGGACTTTGTGTGTTCTTTTCCTAGAACCACAATGATGCACAATGACTCTATATGTGGTTTATGAAAAGATCACACATGCAATGACTCTAGACGTGGTTTATGAAAAAATACACATGAAATGACACTGGTGGATCCATGTGGTTTATGAAAAAAACACGTGCAATGACTCTAGATGTGGTTTATTAAAAGAACACACATGCAATGATACCGGTGGATCCATGTGGTTTACTAAAAGAACACACATGCAATGACTCTAGTTGTGGTTTATGAAAAGAACACACATGCAATGACACTGGTGGATCCATGTGGTTTATGAAAAGAACACACATGCAATGACTCTAGTGGTGGTTTAGGAGAAGAACACACATGCAATGACACTGGTGGATCCATATGTGGTTTACGAAAAGAACACACAAGCAATGACACTGGTGGATCCATGTGGTTTATGAAAAGAACACACAAGCAATGACTCTAGATGTGGTTTATGAAAAGAACACACATGCAATGACACCGGTGGATCCATGTGGTTTATGAAAAGAACACACCAACAATGACTCTAGATGTGGTTTATGAAAATAACACACATGCAATGACACTATTGGATCCATGTGGTTTATGAAAAGAACACGCATGCTATGACTCTAGTTATGGTTTATGAAAAGAACACACATGCAATGACACTGGTGGATCCATGTGGTTTACAAAAAGAACACACATGTAATGACTCTAGTGGTGGTTTAGGAGAAGAACACACATGCAATGACACTAGTGGATCAATATGTGGTTTATGAAAAGAACACACACGCAATGACACTGGTGTATCCATGTGGTTTATGAAAAGAACACACATGCAATTACTCTAGTGGTGGTTTAGGAGAAGAACACACATGCAATGAACTCTAGTGGATCCATGTTGTTTATGAAAAGAACACACATTTAATTACACTGGTGGATCCATGTGGGTTATGACAAGAAGACACATGCAATGAACTCTAGTGGATACATGTGGTTTATGAAAAGAACAAATGCAATGAACTCTAGTCGATCCATGTGGCTTATGAAAACAACACACATGCAATGACTCTAGTTATGGTTTATGAAAAGAACAAACATGCATATACACTGGTGGATCCATGTGGTTTATGAAAAGAACACACATGCAATGACTCTATATGTGGTTTATGAAAATAACACACATGCAATGACTCTAGACGAGGTTTATGAAAAGAACACACATGAAATGAAACTGGTGGATCCATGTGGTTTATGAAAAGAACACACATGCAATGACTCTAGTTGTGGTTTATGAACTGAACACACATGCAATGACACTAGTGGATCCATGTGGTTTTTGAAAAGAACACACGTGCAATGACTCTATATGTGGTTTATGAAAAGAACACTCATACAATGATACTGGTGGATCCATGTGGTTTATGAAAAGAACACACATGCAATGACTCTAGTTGTGGTTTATGAAAAGAACACACATGCAATGACACTGGTGGATCCATGTGGTTTATGAAAAGAACACACATGCAATGACTCTAGTGGTGGTTTAGGAGAAGAACACAACTGTAATGACACTATTGGATCCATATGCGGTTTATGAAAAGAACATACAAGCAATGACACTAGTGGATCCATGTGGTTTATGAAAAGAACACACATGCAATGACTCTAGTGGTGGTTTAGGAGAAGAACACACATGCAATGAAATCTTGTGGATCCATGTGGTTTATGAAAATAACACATATTCAATAACACTGGTGGATCCATCTGGTTTATGACAAGAACACACATCTAATGAACTCTAGTGGATACATGTGGTTTAGGAAAACAACACACATGCAATGAACTCTAGTGGATCCATGTGGTTTATGAAAAGAACACACATGCATTAACACTGGTGGATCCATGTGGTTTATGAAAAGAACACACATGCAATGACCCTAGATGTGGTTTATGAAAAGAACACACATGCAATGACTCTAGCCGTGGTTTATGAAAAGAACACACATGAAATGACATTGGTGGATCCATGTGGTTTATGAAAAGAAGACACATGCAATGACTCTAGATGTGGTTTATGAAAAGAACACACACGACATGACTCTAGTTGTGGTTTATGAAAAGAACACACATGCAATGCCACTGGTGGATCCATGTGGTTTATGAAAAGAACACACATGCAATGACTCTAGTGGTGGTTTACGAGAAGAACACACATTCAATGACACCGGTGGATCCATATGTGGTTTATGAAAAGAACCCACATGCAATGACACTGGTGGATCCATGTGGTTTATTAAAAGAACACACATTCTATGGTGGCATCACTGCATATGCTCTTTTCCAAAACCACAATGATGCACACTGATACACACCCACATCCAATGGTGTGTGGTGATGCAGCATCTTTCAAGCTGGTGGTAGAATGCATGTTGTAGTTGAATCCCATCATTCTACCAGGGTTCCTGGACATGGTTGGACACCACATGCTGGACTTTGTGTGTTCTTTTCCTAGAACCACAATGATGCACAATGACTCTATATGTGGTTTATGAAAAGATCACACATGCAATGACTCTAGACGTGGTTTATGAAAACAATACACATGAAATGACACTGGTGGATCCATGTGGTTTATGAAAAAAAACACGTGCAATGACTCTAGATGTGGTTTATTAAAAGAACACACATGCAATGATACCGGTGGATCCATGTGGTTTACTAAAAGAACACACATGCAATGACTCTAGTTGTGGTTTATGAAAAGAACACACATCCAATGACACTGGTGGATCCATGTGGTTTATGAAAAGAACACACATGCAATGACTCTAGTGGTGGTTTAGGAGAAGAACACACATGCAATGACACTGGTGGATCCATATGTGGTTTATGAAAAGAACACACAAGCAATGACACTGGTGGATCCATGTGGTTTATGAAAAGAACACACAAGCAATGACTCTAGATGTGGTTTATGAAAAGAACACACATGCAATGACACTGGTGGATCCATGTGGTTTATGAAAAGAACACACAAGCAATGACTCTAGATGTGGTTGATGAAAAGAACACACATGCAATGACACCGGTGGATCCATGTGATTTATGAAAAGAACACACCAACAATGACTCTAGATGTGGTTTATGAAA
Source organism: Avena insularis (assembly GCA_023614405.1). Taxonomy (NCBI): domain Eukaryota; kingdom Viridiplantae; phylum Streptophyta; class Magnoliopsida; order Poales; family Poaceae; genus Avena; species Avena insularis. Next base: position 351,834,176 of record CM042688.1, read on the forward strand.
ATAACACACATGCAATGACACTAGTGGATCCATGTGGTTTATGAAAAGAACACACATACAATGACTCTAGTTGTGGTTTATGAAAAGAACACACATGCAATGACACTGGTGGATCCATGTGGTTTACAAAAAGAACACACATGTAATGACTCTAGTGGTGGTTTAGGAGAAGAACACACATGCAATGACACTAGTGGATCAATATGTGGTTTATGAAACGAACACACACGCAATGACACTGGTGGATCCATGTGGTTTATGAAAAGAACACACATGCAATTACTCTAGTGGTGGTTTAGGAGAAGAACACACATGAAATGAACTCTAGTGGATCCATGTAGTTTATGACAAGAACACACATTCAATTACACTGATGGATCCATGTGGTTTATGAAAAGAACACACATGCAATGACTCTAGTTGTGGTTTATGAAAAGAACACACATGCAATGACACTGGTGGATCCATGTGGTTTATGAAAAGAACACACATGCAGTGACACTGGTGGATCCTTGTGGTTTATGAAAATAACACACATGCAATGACTCTAGTGGTGGTTTAGGAGAAGGACACACATTCAATGACACTGGTGGATCCATATGTGGTTTATGAAAAGAACACACATGTAATGACATTGGTGGATCCATGTGGTTTATGAAAAGAACACACATGCAATGACTCTAGTGGTGGTTTAGGAGAAGAACATAATTGCAATGAACACTAGTGGATCCATGTGGTTATGAAAATAACACACATTCAATGACACTGGTGGATCCATGTGGTATGACAACAACACACATACAATGAATTCTAGTGGATCCATGTGGTTCATGAAAATAACACACATGCAATGAACTCTAGTGGATCCATGTAGTTTATGTAAATAACTCACATGCTATGGTGGCATCAGTGCATATGTTCTTTTCCAAAACCACAATGATGCACACTAAACACACACACATCCAATGGGGTGTGGTGATGTAGTATCTTTCAAGATGGTGGTACAATGAATTTTGTAGTTGAATCCTAGCATGCTGCCAGGGTTCCTGGATGTGGTTGGACACCACATGGTGGAGTGGCATCACTGCATGTGTTGTTTTCCTAAAACCACAATGATGCACACTAATACACACACATGCAATGACTCTAGATGTGGTTTATGAAAATAACACACATGCAATGAAGTCTAGTGGATCCACGTGGTTTATGAAAATAACACATAGGAATGAAATATAGTGGATCCAAGTGGTTTATGAAAATAACACACATACAATGAACTCTAGTGGATCCATCTGGTTTATGCAAAGAACACACATTCAATGACACTGGTGGATCCATGTGGTTTAAGAAAAGAAGATACATGCAATGACTCTAGTTGTGGTTTATGAAAAGAACAAACATGCAATGGCATTGGTGGATCCATGTGGTTTATGAAAAGAACACACATGCAATGACTCTAGTGGTGCTTTAGGAGAAGAACATAATTGCAATGAACTCTAGTGGATCCATGTGGTTTATGAAAATAACACACATTCAATGACACTGGTGGATCCATGTGGTTTATGACAAAACACACATGCAATGAACTCTAGTGGATCCATGTGGTTTATGAAAATAACACACATGCAATGAAGTCTAGTGGATCCATGTAGTTTATGAAAAGAACTCACATGCTGTGGTGGCATCATTGCATATGTTCTTTTCCAAAACCACAATGATGCACACTGAACACACACACATCCAATGGGGTGTGGTGATGTAGTATCTTTAAAGATGGTGGTACAATGAATGCTGTAGTTGAATCCTAGCATGCTGCCAGGGTTCCTGGACATGGTTGGACACGACATGGTGTCAGGCATCCGCATGTGTTCTTTTTCTAAAACCACAATGATGCACACTAATACTCACACATCCAATGACTCTAGATGTCGTTTATGAAAAGAACACATGCAATGAAGTCTAGTGGATGCATGTGGTTTATGAAAAGAACACATAGGAATGAACTCTAGTGGATCCAAGTGGTTTATGAAAAGAACACACATGCAATGAACTCTAGTGGATCCATGTGGTTTATGAAAAGAACACACATGCAATGACTCTGGTGGATCCATGTGGTTTATGAAAAGAACACACATGCAATGACTCTAGTGGTGCTTTAGGAGAAGAACATAATTGCAATGAACTCTAGTGGATCCATGTGGTTTATGAAAATAACACACATTCAATGACACTGGTGGATCCATGTGGTTTATGACAAAACACACATGCAATGAACTCTAGTGGATCCATGTGGTTTATGAAAATAACACACATGCAATGAAGTCTAGTGGATCCATGTAGTTTATGAAAAGAACTCACATGCTGTGGTGGCATCATTGCATATGTTCTTTTCCAAAACCACAATGATGCACACTGAACACACACACATCCAATGGGGTGTGGTGATGTAGTATCTTTAAAGATGGTGGTACAATGAATGCTGTAGTTGAATCCTAGCATGCTGCCAGGGTTCCTGGACATGGTTGGACACGACATGGTGCTGTGGCATCACTGCATGTGATCTTTTTCTAAAACCACAATGATGCACACTAATACTCACACATCCAATGACTCTAGATGTCGTTTATGAAAAGAACACATGCAATGAAGTCTAGTGGATGCATGTGGTTTATGAAAAGAACACATAGGAATGAACTCTAGTGGATCCAAGTGGTTTATGAAAAGAACACACATGCAATGAACTCTAGTGGATCCATGTGGTTTATGAAAAGAACACACATGCAATGACTCTGGTGGATCCATGTGGTTTATGAAAATAACACACATGCAATGACTCTAGCTGTGGTTTATGAAAAGAACCCACATGCAATGACACTAGTGGATCCATGTGGTTTAAGAAAAAACACACATGCAATGACTCTAGATGTGGTTTTTGAAATGAACACACATGCAATGACTCTAGTTGTGGTTTATGAAAATAACACACATTTAATGACTCTAGTTGTGGTTAATGAAAAGAACACACATGCAATTTCACTTTTGGAACCATGTGGTTTATGAAAAGAATACACATGCAATAACTCTAGTGGATCCATGTAGTTTATGAAAAGAACACACATGCAATAACTCTAGCTGTGGTTTATGAAAGTAACACACATGCAATGCATCTAGATGTCGTTTATGAAAAGAACACACATGCAATGACTCTGGTGAATCCATATGTGGTTTAGGAAAAGAACACACATGCATGACTCTAGTGCTGGTTTAGGAGAAGAAGAAACATGCAATGACACTGGTGGATCCATATGTGGTTTATGAAAAGAACACACATGCAATGACTCTTGTGGATCCATGTGGTTTATGAAAATAATACACATGCAATGATTCTAGTGGATCCATGTGGTTTATGAAAAGAACACACGTGTAATGAACTCTAGTGGATCCATGTGGTTTATGAAAAGAACACACATGCAATGAACTTGTCACATCCCAAATTCTAGATTTGGTACTGCATATCATACATATCATTGCATCATGATCATCATGGAATTTTTTAGTTTTAAAACCTTTTTGCCAAAACACCACATTTTTGCTTGTTCATCATATAATTAAGCCTAGGTATGGTTTTTCCTAGAATATGCTTGGATGTCACTATATAGTCATCCTAGATGCTTAGTTACATAGGTTATTCAATTACAAACCTACAGAAATTTGTTTTGCTCAAATCAGAGCTGCAGATCAAAAGTTAGGCCAGTTTTAGTCTTAGGACTGAATTCTGTCAGTTTCAGACAGGTTCGGGTTTGAGACTTGCAGGAAACAAACATTCAGTTCGATTTCAGAAAAGAATAAAAGGAAAGGAAAAAGGGTAAAACTGGCAGCCTAGCCGGGCGACAGCTAGAGGCCCACCCGAGGCCAGTTCGCAGCGAGTTGCACACATCCACACCTGCCGGCCCGCCAACAGCCCACCGCCAGCCCGCACGGCCCTTTTCCCTCTTTCCCCCTTTCCCTTTCTTTTTTGTCTTTTTCCACCCGATGAGCGGGCCTCTCCTGTCAGCCCCTCGACGTGTTCGTTCCCAACCTGGAGACCTCCCCGACCCCAACTAGAACTGAACCCGGGGAAATCTCCTCCGATTTCACACAAATTTGTCGCCCCCTCGATACAATTGCCACGTATAAATCCTCCTCTCCTCTCGTTTGCCCGATTTTTGTCGTTTCACGAACCCTAGATCCGCTTGGGGAGATCGCCATTGCTGCCGCCTTCCACTGCCTCAGTTAATCGTGAGAAGGAGGTTCCGAGCGCATCGCCGCCCCCTTTTTTCCCTACCCTATACCCCACGACCCCCCGCCTCTCCTCACCGTTTTCCATTCCTGCAGAGCACCGGGCCGCCCTGGGGAAGCAGCCGGAGTACCGCCGTGACCGCGCCGCTCCAGCTGCTCTTCACCGCTTCCTGGGGAAGCAAGAGCCCCTACAGAGACTACCCCCGTGACCACCGTCCCTTGCCGCACCTCGTAGGCCGCTCTGCCGCCGCTGAAGACCACTAGAGAGCCGCCGCTGTCACCGACCGGAGCCGCCACTGCCGTTGAGCAAGGTAAGATGCAAGCTCACGTTCCCCACCGTCTGATCATGGATGAATGGCTCAGATAGGCCGTTGACCGCATAGTAGACTGGTGGCCAGCCCAGTCAGCGCCTCGTCAGATTTGACTAGTCCGCGGGAATATTCCCTAGGAAATTACAGGAATTAAAATTCCAGAAAATATGTATAACTTCTAAAATTCATAGTAAAAGATCTACTAGGCCAAAAAATATAAATAATATACCGTTGAACTCAAAAAAAATGGGTAGAATATTATTCGGTAAAAATAATGCATGTTTACTATACGTAATTTCCTAAGATTATAAAAAGTCTTAAAGTACTATAAAAATATAGAAAAAGATCTGTAAATCTTTTTGGCGTAATTCCTTTTGGTACTGGCTCTATTTTGGGTCATATGTCTGGTAGTATTTTTTTCAAACTTGAATAGCACTATTTACAGCATTGGTTTAATGTTTTAGTTAAAAGCCTATTAACTAGCCCTCTAAATTCCGTAAATTGTTTTAATTGCATTAAAGGTTTTTCCATGCATCATTCAGTAGTAATATTGATTAGAGAACATAATTGTACTACTGAAACTTTTATTAAAGTACCATGCATGCATTGTGTTGTATTTATTGATTTCTATGTGTGGATTGTTTATTTGGTTGAATTGCTTTCATGTAGATTATGAGGATCTTAACCTGTGTGATTGCCCGGATTGTGTGTTTTACTCCGACAACTACCAAGGCAAGTGGAGCTTCATAAAAGTCCTATTTAATTTCTATATGCATTTGTAGCTTGTTTTTGTTTTTGCAAGTTTATATCTACTGCTATGCTATATCCTATTATGGTCGTAGCCTTCCTTGTTAGGCGAGCCACCGTAAGTAGTTGTGCTTATGTAGACGAGGGTGGGATACACCATGATAAAGATTGTTTTGAAAGTATGTGTTTGAAAAACTTGAAAAACAACTTAATTAATGAACTCTCTGGCTGGAATTGGTAATTGCTTGGTTCGTGAATAGCGGGCCCATGTCTATGGTTTACCCGAGTATTTCACTTGTGGATGGCCACCCAGGTTCCAGAGAAATGATTAGTGTCTTTGTGGTAGCTTATATGTACAGCCATATGCTAGTGAGTTATGGCTGGCTAGATGGACTTAGTAGGTCGTGGTGAACCGAGCTCTTCGTATCCAGAGATGTACTGAATTGTGGTAGGTTGGTACAGTGCATGGATGGGCTTCGAGAACTACTTCCTGAATTGTCTCTGCTTGGGCTTCTCCCTAACATGACTCAAAATGAGAGTCATGGTACGAGCGAGTCGACCAGGTCATATGGGTAAAGTGTACAACCCCTGCAGGGTGTAAAACTAAGTACTTAGCCGTGTCCCCGATAATGGACGTTTGTGTTGCTGAATTAGGGGCGATATGACATGTTCTCATTCATTATAACTTTGTAATTGTTAAAACTTGTGGTTGAAACTTAATTGGGTTGTGTGATGATGATCAAATGCTTTACAAATGATTTACAAATGGTAGGATGAACTTATTTTGCTGCTGCAACTAAGCCTAAACCCCACAAGCCAGATATGCATGTAGATATTAGTCTTGTTGTTCTCTCATAGTTCCACTTGCCAATAGATTCAAAGTATTGACCACTCGTTGGCTGCAACCTTTTATGTTGTAGGTTATTGTTCCAATTATTCTGAGTGATCTTATAGGTTGCGACCCTCCACTCAACAGTTGTTCGCCTGTGGCACAATTAAGATGGAGCCTATTATGTATTTATGCTTCCATATGCTAGTTGGATATTTAAGCTAGCCTTGAGCTAAGCGTTATGTAATAATTACAATTCTGGATCATTCGATGTAATAATGATGCACTGTTATATTCTTTGGTATTCATCTGTATTGTGTGTGCCAGTGAACCGATCCAGGGATTGGCACTATACATAGGAACTCAACCTTATCAGGCGAGGGTGTTATAGAACTCTAGTGGATCCATGTGGTTTATGAAAAGAACACACATGTTGTGGAGGCATCACTACATATGTTCTTTTCCAAAACCACAATGATGCACACTAATACACACATCCAATGGGGTGTGGTGATGTAGTATCTTTCAAGCTGGTGGTGGAATGCATGCTATAGTTAAATCCCAGCATGCTGCCAGCGTTCCTAGACATGGTTGGACACCACATGCTGGAGTGGTATCACTGCATGTGTTCTTTTCCTAAAACCACAATGATGCACACGGACACACACACACATGCAATGACTCCAGATGTGGTTTATGAAAAGAACACACAGGCAAATGACTCTAGTAGATCTATGTGCTTTATGAAAAGAACACACATGCAATGACTCTAGTTATGATTTATGAAAAGATAACACATTTAATGACTCTAGTTGTGGTTTATGAAAAGAACACACATGCTATGACACTGGTGGATCCATGTGGTTTATGAAAAGAACACACATGCAATGACTCTAGTGGATCCATGTGGTTTAGGAAAAGAACACACATGCAATGACTCTAGCTGTGGTTTATGAAAATAACACACATGCATTGACTCTAGCTATGGTTCATGAAAAGAACACACATGCAATGACTCTGGTAGATCCATATGTGGTTTAGGAAAAGAACACACATGCAATGACTCTAGTGCTGGTTTAGAAGAAGAACACATATGCAATGACACTGGTGGATCCATACGTGGTTTAGAAAAAGATCACACATTCAATGACACTGTTGGATCCATGTGTTTTATGAATAGAACACACACGTAGTGACTCTTGTGGATCCATGTGGTTTATGAAAAGAACACACATGCAATGAACACTATTGGATCCATGTGGTTTGTGAAAAGAACACACATGCAATGAACTCTAGTGGATCAATGTGGTTTATGAAAAGAACACACATGCTATGGTGTCATCATTGCATATGTTCTTTTCCAAAACCAAAATGATGCACACTGATACACACACACATCCAATGGGGTGTGGTGACTCAACATCTTTCAAGCTGGTGGTAGAATGCATGCTGTAGTTGAATCCCAGCATGTTGCCAGGGTTCCTGTACATGGTTGGACACCATATGCTGGAGTGGCATCACTGCATGTGTTCTTTTCCTAAAACCACAATGATGCACACTGACACACACACATGCAATTACTCTAGATGTGGTTTATGAAAAGAACACGCATGCAATGAACTCTAGTGGATCCATGTGGTTCATGAAAAGAACACACATCTAATGAACTCTAGTTGTGGTTTATGAAAAGAACACACATGCAACGACTCTTGTTGTGGTTTATGAAAAGAAGGCACATGGAATGACACTAGTGGATCCACGTGGTTTATGAGAAGAACACACCTGTAATGACTCTAGATGTGGTTTATGAAAAGAAGACACATGCAATGACTCTAGCTGTAGTTTGTGCAAAGAACACACATGAAATAACACTGGTGGATCCATGTGGTTTATGAAAAGAACACACATGCAATGACTCTAGTTGTGGTTTATGAAAAGAACACAGATGCAATGACACTGATGGATCCATGTGGTTTATGAAAAGAACACACATGCAATGACTCTATATGTGGATTATGAAAAGAACACACATGCAATGACACTGGTTGATCCATGTGGTTTATGAAAATAACACACATGCAATGATTCTAGTTGTGGTTTATGAAAAGAACACACATGCAATGACACTGGTGGATCCATGTGGTTTATGAAAAGAACACACATGCAATGACTCTAGTGGTGGTTTCGGAGAACAACACACATGCAATGACAATGGTGGATCCATGTGTGGTTTCTGAAAAGAACCCACATGCAATGACACAGGTGGATCCATGTCATTTATGACAAGAACACACATGCAATGAACTCTAGTGGATCCATGTGGTTTATGAAAAGAACACACATGCAATGAACTCTAGTGGATCAATGGGGTTTATGAAAAGAACACACATGCTGTGGTGGCATCACTTCATATGTTCTTTTCCAAACCACAATGATGCCCAGTGATACACACACACATCCAATGGGGTGTGGTGATGCAACATCTTTCAAGCTGGTGCTATAATGCATGCTGCAGTTGAATCCCAGCATGCCGCCAGGGTTCCTGGACATGGTTGGACACCACATGCTAGACTACATGTGTTCTTTTCCTAAAACCACAATGATTCACAATGACACACACACATGCAATGACTCTAGATGTGGTTTATGAAATGAACACACATGCAATGAACTCTAGTGCATCCATGGGGTTTATGAAAAGAACACACATGCAATGAACTCTATTTGTGGTTTATCAAAAGAACACACGTGCAGTGACTCTAGTTGTGGTTTATGAAAAGAACACAAATGCAATGACCCTTGTGGATCCATGTGGTTTATGAAAAGAACACACATGCAATGACTCTAGATGTGGTTTATGAAAATAACACACATGTAGTGACTCTAGTTGTGGTTTATGAAAAGAAAACACCTGAAATGACTCTTGTGGATCCATGTGGTTTATGAAAATAACACACATGCAATGACTTTAGTTGTGCTTTATGAAAATAAAACCCATGCAATGACACTGGTGGATCCATGTGGTTTATGAAAATAACACACATGCAATGACTCTAAATGTGGTTTTTGAAAAGAACACACATGCAATGACACTGGTGGATCCATGTGGTTTATGAAAAGAACACACATGCAATGACTCTAGTTGTGGTTTATGAAAAGGACACACATGCAATGACATTGGTGGATCTGTGTGGTTTATGAAAAGAAGACACATGCAATGACTCTAGTGGTGGTTTAGAAGAAGACCACACATGCAATGACACTGGTGGATCCATGTGGTTTATGAAAAGAACACATATTCAATGAGTCTAGTTGTGTTTTATGAAAAGAACACACATGCAATGACACTGTTGGATCCATGTGGTTTATGAAAAGAACACACATGCAATGACTCTAGATGTGGTTTATGAAAAGAACACACATGCAATGAATCTAGCTATGGTTTATGAAAAGAACACACATGCATTAACACTGGTGGATCCATATGGTTGATGAAAAGAACACGCATGCAATGACGTACGATGTGGTTTATGAAAAGAACACACATGCAATGACACTGGCGGATCCATATGTGGTTTATGGAAAGAACCGACATACAATGACACTGGTTGATCCATGTGGTTTATGAAAAGAACACACACATTCTGTGGTGGCATCACTGCATATGTTCTTTTCCAAAACCACAATGATGCACACTGATACACACACATCAATGGGGTGTGGTGATGCAAGATCTTTCAAGCTGGTGGTAGAATGCATGCTGAAGTTGAATCCCAGCATGATGCCAGGGTTCCTTGACATGGTTGGACACCACATGCTGGACTACATGTGTTCTTTTCCTAAAACCACAATGATGCACAATGACACACACACATGCAATGACTCTAGATGTGGTTTATTAAATGAACACACATCCAATGAACTCTAGTCGATCCTTGGGGTTTATGAAAAGAACACACATGCAATGAACTCTAGTTGTGGTTTATGAAAAGAACACACGTGCAATGACTCTAGTTGTGGTTTATGAAAAGAACACACATGCAATGACCCTTGTGGATCCATGTGGTTTATGAACAGATCACACATGCAATGACTCTAGATGTGGTTTATGAAAAGAACACAGATGCAATGACACTGATGGATCCATGTGGTTTATGAAAAGAACACACATGCAATGACTCTATATGTGGATTATGAAAAGAACACACATGCAATGACACTGGTTGATCCATGTGGTTTATGAAAATAACACACATGCAATGATTCTAGTTGTGGTTTATGAAAAGAACACACATGCAATGACACTGGTGGATCCATGTGGTTTATGAAAAGAACACACATGCAATGACTCTAGTGGTGGTTTCAGAGAACAACACACATGCAATGACAATGGTGGATCCATGTGTGGTTTCTGAAAAGAACCCACATGCAATGACACAGGTGGATCCATGTCATTTATGACAAGAACACACATGCAATGAACTCTAGTGGATCCATGTGGTTTATGAAAAGAACACACATGCAATGAACTCTAGTGGATCAATGGGGTTTATGAAAAGAACACACATGCTGTGGTGGCATCACTTCATATGTTCTTTTCCAAACCACAATGATGCCCAGTGATACACACACACATCCAATGGGGTGTGGTGATGCAACATCTTTCAAGCTGGTGCTATAATGCATGCTGCAGTTGAATCCCAGCATGCCGCCAGGGTTCCTGGACATGGTTGGACACCACATGCTAGACTACATGTGTTCTTTTCCTAAAACCACAATGATTCACAATGACACACACACATGCAATGACTCTAGATGTGGTTTATGAAATGAACACACATGCAATGAACTCTAGTGCATCCATGGGGTTTATGAAAAGAACACACATGCAATGAACTCTATTTGTGGTTTATCAAAAGAACACACGTGCAGTGACTCTAGTTGTGGTTTATGAAAAGAACACAAATGCAATGACCCTTGTGGATCCATGTGGTTTATGAAAAGAACACACATGCAATGACTCTAGATGTGGTTTATGAAAATAACACACATGTAGTGACTCTAGTTGTGGTTTATGAAAAGAAAACACCTGAAATGACTCTTGTGGATCCATGTGGTTTATGAAAATAACACACATGCAATGACTTTAGTTGTGCTTTATGAAAATAAAACCCATGCAATGACACTGGTGGATCCATGTGGTTTATGAAAATAACACACATGCAATGACTCTAAATGTGGTTTTTGAAAAGAACACACATGCAATGACACTGGTGGATCCATGTGGTTTATGAAAAGAACACACATGCAATGACTCTAGTTGTGGTTTATGAAAAGGACACACATGCAATGACTTTGGTGGATCTGTGTGGTTTATGAAAAGAAGACACATGCAATGACTCTAGTGGTGGTTTAGAAGAAGACCACACATGCAATGACACTGGTGGATCCATGTGGTTTATGAAAAGAACACATATTCAATGAGTCTAGTTGTGTTTTATGAAAAGAACACACATGCAATGACACTGTAGGATCCATGTGGTTTATGAAAAGAACACACATGCAATGACTCTAGATGTGGTTTATGAAAAGAACACACATGCAATGAATCTAGCTATGGTTTATGAAAAGAACACACATGCATTGACACTGGTGGATCCATATGGTTGATGAAAAGAACACGCATGCAATGACGTACGATGTGGTTTATGAAAAGAACACACATGCAATGACACTGGCGGATCCATATGTGGTTTATGGAAAGAACCGACATACAATGACACTGGTTGATCCATGTGGTTTATGAAAAGAACACACACATTCTGTGGTGGCATCACTGCATATGTTCTTTTCCAAAACCACAATGATGCACACTGATACACACACATCAATGGGGTGTGGTGATGCAAGATCTTTCAAGCTGATGGTAGAATGCATGCTGAAGTTGAATCCCAGCATGATGCCAGGGTTCCTTGACATGGTTGGACACCACATGCTGGACTACATGTGTTCTTTTCCTAAAACCACAATGATGCACAATGACACACACACATGCAATGACTCTAGATGTGGTTTATTAAATGAACACACATCCAATGAACTCTAGTCGATCCTTGGGGTTTATGAAAAGAACACACATGCAATGAACTCTAGTTGTGGTTTATGAAAAGAACACACGTGCAATGACTCTAGTTGTGGTTTATGAAAAGAACACACATGCAATGACCCTTGTGGATCCATGTGGTTTATGAACAGATCACACATGCAATGACTCTAGATGTGGTTTATGAAAAGAACACACATGCAATGACTCTAGCTGTAGTTTATGAAAAGCACACACATGAAATGACACTAGTGGATCCATGTGGTTTAAGAAAAGAACACATATGCAATGAGTCTAGTTGTGGTTTATGAAAAGAAAACACATGCAATGACACTGTTGGATCCATGTGGTTGATGAAAATAACACAGATGCAATGACTTTTGATGTGGTTTATGAAAAGAACACACATGCAATGACACTCGTGGATCCATATGTGGTTAATGGAAAGAACCAACATGCAATGACACTTGTTGATCCATGTGGTTTATGACATGAGCACAAATGTTGTGGTGGCATCACTTCATATGTTCTGTTCCAAAACCACAATGATGCACACTAATACACACACACCCAATGGGGGTGTGGTGATGCAACATCTTTCAAGCTGGTTGTAGAATGCATGCTGAAGTTGAATCCCAGCATGATGCCAGGGTTCCTGGACATGGTTGGACACCACATGCTGGACTGCATGTGTTCTTTTCCTAAAACCACAATGATGCACACTGACACACACACATGCAATAACTCTAGACGTGGTTTAGGAAACGAACACACATGCAATGAACTCTAGTGGATCCTTGGGGTTTATGAAAAGAACACACATTCAATGAACTCTAGTTGTTGTTTATGAAAAGAACACACATGCAATGACTCTAGTTGTGGTTTATGAAAAGAACACACATGCAATGACACTTGTGGATCCATGTGGTTTATGAAAAGAACACACATGCAATGACTCTAGATGTGGTTTATGAAAAGAACACACATGCAATGACTCTAGTTGTGGTTTATGAAAATAAAACACAGTAAATGACACTGGTGGATCCATGTGGTTTATGAAAATAATACACATGCAATGACTCCAGTTGTGCTTTATGAAAATAAAACACATGCAATGCCACTGGTGGATCCATGTGGTTTATGAAAATAACACACATGCAATGACTCTATATGTGGTTAATGAAAAGAATACACATGCAATGACACTGGTGGATCCATGTGGTTTATGAAAAGAAGACACATGCAATGACTCTAGTGGTGGTTTAGAAGAAGAACACACATGCAATGACACTGATGGATCCATATGTTATTTATGAAAAGAACACACATGCAATGACACTGGTGGATCCACGTGGTTTATGAAAAGAACACACATGCAATGAATCTAGTTGTGGTTTAGAAGAACAACACACATGCAATGAACTCTAGTGGATCCATGTGGTTTATGAAAAAGAACACACATTCAATGACACTGGTGGATCCATGTTGTTTATGACAAGAACACACATGCAATGAACTCTAGTGGATCCATGTGGTTTATGAAAAGAACACACATGCAATGAACTCTAGTGGATCCATGTGGTTTATGAAAAGAATGCACATGCACTGACTCTAGTTGTGGTTTATGAAAAGAACACACATGCAATGACACTGGTGGATCCATGTGGTTTATGAAAGAACACACATGCAACGAATCTAGATGTGGTTTATGAAAAGAACACACATGCAATGACACTGGTGTATCCATGTGGTTTATGAAAAGAACACACATGCAATGACTCTAGATGTGGTTTATGAAAAGAACACACATGCAATGACACTGGTGGATCCATGTGGTTTATGAAAAGAACACACATGCAATGACTCTAGTTGTGGTTTATGAAAAGAACACACATGCAATGACACTGGTGGATCCATGTGGTTTATGAAAAGAACACACATGCAATGACTCTAATTGTGGTTTATGAAAAGAACACACATGCAATGACACTGGTGGATCCATGTGGTTTATGAAAATAACACACATGCAATTACTCTAGTGGTGGTTTAGGAGAAGATCACACATGCAATGACACTAGTGGATCCATATGTGGTTTATGAAAAGAACACACATACAATGACACTGGTGGATCCAAGTAGTTTATGAAAAGAACACACATGCAATGACTCTTGTGGTGGTTTAGGAGAAGAACACACATGCAATGAACTCTAGTGGATCCCTATGGTTTATGAAAAGAACACACATTCAATGACAATGGTGGATCTACGTGGTTTATGCCAAGAACACACATGCAATGAACTCTAGTGGATCCATGTGGTTTATGAAAAGAACCCCCATATGCAATGAACTCTAGTGGATACATGTGGTTTATGAAAAGAACTCACATGCTGTGGTGGCATCACTACATATGTTCTTTTTGAAAACCACAATGATGCACACTGAGACACACACATCCAATGGGGGTGTGGTCACTAGAACAGAAATGGTATTTTTTGACAGATCCCTTTTGTCACTTAATATCCGTATTTTGTCAATGAATATATGCTATTGACAAAAATGGGCTGTTACTAATTTTGTCATAAAAGCCGCATCATCAAAAATCCATGACCACAGTTTGCATTTTTTGTCATTGTATAACTTATATTAGTTGAAGATGTTAGTTTTGGCAACAATCGTGTGCAATCGGTGACTGAAATATTTTTCACGATATATATGAAAAGTTTGTTATCGTAAATTAGAAGGGAGTATACGACATGTCATCATTACAGATATGTCATTTTGTTAATTTAGTGCAATTTTACTGACATGGCATTATGACCAGTGGAACCGAGTGGTTCTTATAGGTGGACCAACGGCGGGTCCAAGACGGCTCGAAGAGGTGGGACCCATAGGGTTCGGAAAGGTGGGACTAAGAGGGTTCTGATAGGTGGGACTCATAGGGTTCGGAGAGGTGGGACCAAGACGCTTCAGAGAGGTGGGACCCGTAGGGTTCGGAGAGATGGGACCAAGACGCTTCAGACAGGTGGGACCGAGATAGTTCTAACACATGGGTCCACATGTTGATGATAGTGTCAGTAATTCTGTCACGTTAATAATTATGCAGAAAATGAAAAAAATATCATATAGACAAATAAAATTTAGAACCAACATATAAAATAATGGCAATAAAATTTTGTGCAATAGTTTAAACATGAAATACAACTAAGTAAATCACATTGATGAACAATTTCATCAAGATGGAGGTGTTGTTGAGTTGTTGCCATGTCCTTGCTGTTGTGATGTCCTTAAGATGAAACTAAGTGTGGCTTCTAATTCTTGCTGCTTCTTTTCAGTTGCTCTGTTTTTCTCTTCCTGTGCCTTCATCAGAGCTACGTGGTCCTCTTCTTGTTTCTTTTTCATTTCTTCAAATCTTTTATCCCATGCTTCCATCCTTTCCCGCATCTCTTGTTTATACCTTTCAGCTGTGAGGAGTGATTGTTCCTCCTGTTCAGCAAGCTTGTTTTCTAGTTCTCGGATGCGTTCTGTGGATAGAGAGCTCTTCCTTGAGATTGACCCAACTCCCAAATTTGAGAGGAATGTGACTGTGCTTGAGCTCGTTGTACTCTTCTCCTTCAAGACTTCTTCAATAATCTACAATTCTGTTTTTTCAGTCTCATCTTCTAGGTGTGGTATATTTTTCATGGTCATCATTAAATCTTGCAAATAAGTTCAAATGAAAGCATAAGAAATATTGAAGTAAAAATATTATTCAATACAAAATATTAGCAGTATTAAAAATGTCTTACATAAGCATCTTTGGCTTCCGTAGTCATGATGCCTTCCTTGTTAGTGTGTGTAAGTCTATTGAATTCAATTGGAGATGTCACCTCCTCCAAGTTCTCCGAGTTCTATAGAAAAATTGGAATTACGGACATGAGTTTGGAAAATTTATGCTGAGTTTGGTAGAACAATTGTTTCATATATGAACTTAAAAACATACAAATGCTTCATAGTGTGCAACGAAGCATCTCGATCCAGTTGTATGGTTCTTCTTCATAGCTTCTCTGTTCACTTGATTCTTCACACACATTTTATGAACTTGTGAGTTTTCTGTGCAGCAGAGTTTTATGTGTTGAGTATTTGTAAGTGTAAATGTTAGTACCTGATAGTGGGCATCAAACCATCTGTCCACAAGATCTTTCCAATTTCTCTCTATTACATTCGCTGGATTCATCTTATATGCTTCTTGGGGGCTCATATCTTTAATCTTGTCCCAATTCTCCTTCTTAAGCATAGTTGGCGCATACTACTCTGCGTAATATTAGTGCACTCTCTCTTGGTAAATACATCATTTCTGTCCATTTCAAAATTACCCTGAAAAATGGAGATGCATATTATGTAGTTACATAGGTAGACAATATAAATATCTATTATGTAGTTACATAGCTAGATATGATAACCTTTGTTTTAGGGTTACCGTAGTTATGGACCTCGTCATCTGAAGTCGGCTCATCATTAGCTGTGGCCATTTCTTCTGCACTGGGTTCATATGTAGGGTCTGGTTGTGTTTGGTTTGCATCCTTTTGTTTACCTTTTCTGGTGGCGTCTGTTACTTTGTAGATGCTGTTGTACACAGATTTATGTGCTACCTCTTCTATATTTTCTATAGGCAAACCTCCGGTGGCTTGCGCTTCTTTCAAAATTTCCATCATCGAGCTTTATTTTCTTCCAAATTTTTGTACTTGTTTGTCTCATATGCATTAGTTGGTTTTTTCGGTTCCTGACAAAGGATGATCAAAGTTGTATTACAGCTCAACAGCAGATTACATCATGAATTACAAAGTCCCGATAATTTTAATTTCTAAAATAACCAACCCAAGGGCATACAATGTAGGGAGTAGATCGCTAATATTATAACTAGAATGATTGAAACAAGATGATTAACCACTTTGTAATGAATGGTTCTAGAAGATCTACTGCATATGAGAAGGACCGGGGGATTGAATTATCACCTGACGGTTGTCTGACGATGGGCTTCTTCTTCGGTGTAGACCTCAATGGTTCGCGTCCCTTACCGCTGCGAAGAGTCTCGATCATGGCGTCGGCCAAGGAGATCGCCGATCAGATGCAGCCATGAGTTCTGATCCTCCGTGGACGAGATCGGATCCTAGGGAGGAGAAGGATGAGGCGCCAGAGGGGTATGGATTTTGGGAGTTAAGATGAGACGCAAATCATGGGAGGGATTCGTGCGCCACTCTAATGTTGTGGGGGGGAGGGGTTAAATTTTGGCGGTGGGGTGAGGCGGAAAAAGGAGGGAATGAAAATGTGTCGAAAATTTTGGAGGGAGGTTCTATTTAGGTGTTAATTTTAATGTTAGAGGCAAAACATTTCTTGAAAATTTGGTTTACTTCGTATATGTAAGTTTTACACAGTTGGTATAAATAAACGAAATGAAGTACTAACAAGTAGAAAATTAATATTACATTACAAAGTCCTATTATTAGACCTGAATGATGCATACATTACCCGTCACTAAATCATATCTAAGAAAATTGAAATATTCATATTGTTTAAATTACAAGTTTATAAGACATGTTTTGATCTATTGATGCAAGTTAAATGGACTCAAATTTGGCACAAGGGTGTATCACCATGTGGTAGTGATGCTAGCATTGTATCTAGCCATTTTGGTTTGACAAATTCAAAAATTTAACCCTCAAACTCAAAAACATGGAACCATTTGTGAAGCAGGTACCAAAACTACAATTTGAGACCTTCAATTAGCATGCTTGAGTGGTTGTACATCACATTGGGACCACATACCATCACTTGTACCTTTCAGATGCTTTCGCAATCTCTCGAAAGACTTTGGTCAACCCCGGTTTGACCAAACCTTGTGAAATTCATAGAAAAATGAGAAATTCTCAAAATCTATTGAAGCCTTCGAATTTGATCACTGTGTGGCAAATACTTTGCATGAAAAATAGGAAAATTTGAAAAATGTCCCTCTAGGAGTCCACTCTCAAATGTGGTGTAGTTTGGTCAACGATCATGTCCAACTACTAGAAAGAGCCACTTGTGTACCATGTTTTCATCTACCAATCTTCAAATGGACTCATATTTGGCACAAGGGTGTATCACCATGTGGCTAGTGATGCTAGCATTGTATCTAGCCATTTTGGTTTGAAAAAGTCAAAAATTTAACCCTCAAACTCAAAAACATGGAACCATTTGTGAGGCATGTACCAAAACTACAATTTGAGACCTTCGATTTGCATGCTTGAGTGGTTGTACATCACATTGGGACCACATAACAGCAGTTGTACCTTTCAGATGCTTTCGCAATCTCTCGAAAGTCTCTGGTCAACCCTGGTTTGACCAAACCTTGTGAAATTCATAGAAAAATGAGGAATTCTAAAAATCTATCGAAACCTTCGAATTTCATCATTGTGTGGCAAATAATTTACATGAAAAATGGGAAAATTTGAAAAATGTCCCCCTAGCAGTCCACTCTCAAATGTGGCGTAGTTTGGTCAACGATCATGTCCGACTACTAGAAAGAGCCACTTGTGTACCATGTTTTCATCTACCAATCTTCAAATGGACTCAAATTTGGCACAAGCGTGTATCACCATGTGGCTAGTGATGCTAGCATTGTATCTAGCCAGTTTGATTTAAAAAATTCAAAAATTTAGCCCTCAAACTCAAAAACATGGAACCTTTTGTGAAGCAAGTACCAAAACTACAATTTGAGACCTTCAACTTGCATGCGTGAGTGGTTGTACATCACATTGGGACCACAGAACAACCCTTGTACCTTTCAGATGCTTTCGCAATCTCTCGAAAGACACTGGTTAACCCCGGTTTGGCCAAACCTTGTGAAATTCATAAAAAAATGAGAAATTCTCAAAATCTATATAAACCTTTGAATTTGATCACTGTGTGGCAAATACTTTGCATGAAAAATGGGAAAATTTGAAAAAAAATTCCCCTGGCAGTCCATTCTCAAATGTGGTGTAGTTTGGTCAACGATCATGTCCGACTACTAGAAAGAGCCACTTGTGTACCATGTTTTCATCTACCAATCTTCAAATGGACTCAAATTTGGCACAAGGGTGTATCACCATGTGGCTAGTATGCTAGCATTGTATCTAGCCGTTTGGTTTGAAAAATTCAAAAATTTAACCCTCAAACTCAAAAACATGGAACCATTTGTGAAGCATGTACCAAAACTACAATTTGAGACCTTCGATTTGCATGCTTGAGTGGTTGTACATCACATTGGCACCACATAACAGTAGTTGTACCTTTCAGATGCTTTCGTAATCTCTCGAAAGTCTCTGGTCAACCCCGGTTTGACCAAACCTTGTGAAATTCATAGAAAAATGAGAAATTCTCAAAATCTATTGAAACCTTCGAATTTGATCACTGTGAAAAACGACAATAGTTTACATTTTATTGATTTCTTTACCTTAGTGTTTTAGTAAAAATATATTTAGATGCACCACGATAAAAATTTCTAAATAAAAAACTATAAGAAAAAGGGAAAGAAGAGCAACAAATCAGAGAACCTTCTCTATGTCTGTCTCCTTCTAGAAACAAATCCATGCGGGTTTTCTCTTCAGCAACAAACATAAATTTTGCATGTCTACTTTTGTTAATAGAAGAAGAATCATTGAGAAAGATTTTTCATTTGATCATTTGAATCATGCAAACAAGTTTTCTTAGTTTTTAGTATAGTTATTTAAAGAATAGATAGAAATAAGATTGCGTCCAATAGGATTTGAACCTATACCAAAGGTTTAGAAGACCTCTGTCCTATCCATTAGACAATGGACGCTTTTCATTAATATTTTATTCTTTCTTTTATATGGTTTCTTGTTCCGAGAAAAAACGGTTAAACCAAAACCCTTTTTGGAAAGAAAGAAATCCATATACAAAAAGAAGGAGTATGGGATGGTAGTGGGAATCAAACCCGCAACCCCAAGGGTATGAGCCTTGTGAGCTACCAAGCTGCTCTACCCTCTTAAGAGGGGGAACTAGTGGATAAAAGAGGCACTTTTTATATCTATCTATGCCTGGCTCACCTTATTCATTCCTCTTTGCCCAATCTGGTAGGAAATCTATACCAACTTCTATACTCTCTCTCTCTGTCTATCTCCTTTTGGAAACAAATCCAAGCACCACTTTCTGTCTCTAGCGCTTCCTGGCTCACCTCATTCATTCCTTTTTGCCCAATCTGGTAGGATATCTACACCAGCTTCTATACTTTCTCTATTTGTCTCCTTCTGGAAACAAATCGATGCGCCACTTTGTGTCTCTACCTCTGCCTGGCTCACCTCATTCATTCCTTTTTGTCCAATCTGGTAGGAAATCTACACCATCTTCTATATATCAATTGCTTAACTATTTCCCTTCACTGTACCTTTACCCAAATATGAAATCCCACCACCCACCAACATGTACAAAAACAAGTGTAGACATAATTAAACATCTACAATCTAGAAACATGACAGGCAAATAATATAACAAGGTTCAACATATACTAGTACGATAATGTTCAACATAAACGCTGCTCAGCAGCCAACAGAAACATAGTTCAACAAAAGCTGCTTCTTAAAGCAGCAACAACACATAAACAACCAGCACAAAAATAATTCACTGCCTCCTCGCCACCACCTGCCTCCTCGTCGCTACAGCCTCCTCCCGGTCCCTCTTCCTCTGCTTCTTGCTACCCATACCTAGAATCTTTGGAGGCCTGGGCATGGGAGCAGGCACATGACCGAGCTCGATAGCTCGGTTCAATTTTTCCCTGAGGAAGATGCCATAGGCCTTGTGATTGGCGCGAAAGCCGTAGATGTTTATAGTTTCACCGACCTTCACATGGCCGAATGCACAGCCTTCGGCATGCTGGAGGATGCTCGAAGTCCATGTTGATGCTCCTTTGGTAGAAGGGGTGGCGGTTCATGGCATGAGTCCAGGGTTCACTCTAGAAGGCATCGAACGTCCCCGCCCTCAGCTTCTTCAGAGTGGCCCTGGTCTTCTTGTGGCTGGATTCAACATTGCTGTCAACATCATCAGTAGCCTCCTGAAACATGCAAAATACACATGTGAAGCAAATATGTAGAAACTGCAAATAAAATTTAATTCCTAACATAGGAAGCAACAGAGATAACACTCAGATAACTAGCAACAACAGATAGTAATCAGGGGTTTAAGCAGGTAATCCAATTCCATCGGCCAATAAGATAGCATTAATCCATAGATATGAAAACAACTAGAGATGCAAGTTTGGAACCTTTAGGGTACCCTCTATTTCAGTCTAGATCAAACAAATGAGCTAGTTTTCTAAAAAAGTGATGATTTGTGAAAATGCAATTCATTTTTTGTACTAGAGAGGGTAGAGGGTACCGTAGAGGATACCCATTTGCATCCTTAAAAACAACAATCGATAGAGCAGAATTGCGATATAATTCTCAGTGATATTGTTTCGGTTACAACGAGTACAAGTACTAGGTGTCATTAGTGGGCAGTCTAGGATGGTTACAGAAATAACGTACAACATAAACATGCAAAATACACATGTGAAGCAAATATGTAGAAACTGCAACTAAAATTTAATGCCTAACAAAGGAAGCAACATATAACACTCAGACAACTAGCAACAACATAAAGTAATCAGGGATCAAGCAGAAAAGCTAATTCCGTTGGCCAATAAGCTAGCATTAATCCACAGATATGAAAACAACTATCCATAGAGTAGAATTACAATATTATTCTAAATGATATTGTTTCGGTTACAGCGAGTACAAGTACCAAGAGTCGTTCGTGGGTAGACTATGATGGTTAAAGAAATAACGTACAACATATTGAGCATGTCAACACATAGTTCCACAAATATTAATCGAATCTATCTATAATCGAACACTAGCTAACAATAACAACAGATCCACTAATTTTAATTACGGAGTAGTCGTAACAAATATAAAACGAATCTGATGCTAATTAAAAACCCTAGGCACCTGACGCTAATTGAAAACCCTAGAAATCAATCCTAAACATGTATTACATGGAACTTACCTCCTCCTTCTTGTCGACAATGTTCTCGTCGAAGGCCGGCGGCGGGTGGATGACGATGAGCTCGAGGTCCTCGTCCACCTCGTGCGGCTCCTTGCCATAATCATAGATGTATCTAATCGTAGCAGCGGGAGAAGAGGAGGGACCGACGGGCCATCCTTTGGCGAGGGCGTCCGCTTAGTCTTTCGCCTCCGCTGCGGCTGCGGTAGCAGCCACTGCGGCTTTGCATGCCTCCGTCGCGGCCATGGATGCCTCCTGCGTGGCTAAGGCCAGCATTGCGATCATCGACTTTGCCACGGCGACGGCATCAGATTGGTGCTCCATTGCTGGAATGCGACGGGGAGCGAAAGATGAGAGGGTTTTTCTTGTTCGGCGGAGAGAGAGAGGAGTGGGGAAGGGGAGTTGGAACCGGTGGCGTGAGGGAGTGAATGATGGAACGGCACAGAGAGAGAGGGATGGGCATATGGCGAGCGGTCGACATTTCGTGCCCCGCGGTTCACACATGTACGGTTCTACAGCGTACCGACGTGCAACTACTCTCATAGTTCTCTAAAAAAACCGCTCTTTCTATAAAAAAACCACTCGCACAGTGCACCACGGACATGCCTATGGTACTGCATGGTTCTCACGCGCACGGTGGCGCACAGTGGCCCTCCGGTGCAACACAAATGCGGCCCAGAAATACGCACTAAACCACCCTAAAACTAGTCAACAACTTTACATGACAAAAACATTACATCTACCATAGCGGCAGCAACAGTAATCAACTCGTGGTCCTGAGCTCAAACCCCGCGCAAGACAATATTTTACATTTAGTTTCTTTGCCTTATTGTTTTTGATAAACTATTTTCCCCTACTGATAACTTGGTCCCGTGTGATTTCCAGTGACAATTTAAATGCACCACGATAAAATTTTGTCACCAACATCGACAAACCTCCCGGAAGAGTAATCCATGACGATATAACAATGACAAAATACTAAATCATCGTGCAATATGTGTAATCCTTGACGCCATAACCAAACCTTCAAGGATTAAGATAATATATGACGGTTCACAACTTTGTCAACAAGCCATTTTGTCAATAAATATCACATCTGTTGTGGTGGGTGATGCAGCATCTTTCAAGCTGGTGGTACAACGCATGCTGTAGTTGAATCCCAGCATGCTACCAGGGTTTCTAGACATTGTTAGACACCACATGCTAGGGTGGAATCACTGCATGATTTCTTTTCCTAAAACCACAATGATGCACACTGATACACACACATGCAATGACTCTAGATGTGGTTTATGAAAAGAACACACATGGAATGAACTCTAGTGGATCCTTGGGGTTTATGAAAAGAACACACATGCAATGACTCTAGTTGTGGTTTATGAAAAGAACACACATGCAATGACACTTGTGGATCCATGTGGTTTATGAAAAGAACACACATGCAATGACTCTAGATGTGGTTTATGAAAAGAACACATATGCAATGACTCTAGCTGTGGTTTATGAAAAGAACACACATGAAATGACACTAGTGGATCCATGTGGTTTATGAAAAGAACACACATGCAATGAGTCTAGTTGGGGTTTATGAAAAGAACACACATGCAATCATACTTTTCGATCCATGTGGTTTATGAAAAGAACACACATGTAATGACTCTTGATATGGTTATGAAAAGAACACACATGCAATGACTCTAGATGTGGTTTTTGAAAAGAACACACATGCAATGACTCTAGAATGCATGCTGCAGTTGAATCCCAGCATGCTGCCAGGGTTCCTGGACATGGTTGGACAAAAAAAGCTGGAGTGGCATCACTACATGTGTTCTTTTCCTAGAACCATAATGATGCACACTGGCACACACACACAGATGAAATGACTCTAGATGTGGTTTATGAAAAGAACACACATGCAAATGACTCTAGTGGATCCATGAGGTTTATGAAAAGAACACACATGCAACGACTCTAGTTGTGGTTTATGAAAATAACACACATTTAATGACTCTAGTTTTGGTTTATGAAAAGAACATACATGCAATGACACCGTTGGATCCATGTGGTTTATGAAAAGAACACACATGCAATGACTCTAGTTGTGGTTTATGAAAATAACACACATTTAATGACTCTAGTTGTGGTTTATGGAAAGAACACACATGCAATGACACTGGTGGATCCATGTGGTTTATGAAAAGAGCACACATGCAATGACTCTGGTGAATCCATGTGGTTTATGAAAACAACACACATGCAATGAATCTAGTTGTGGTTTATGAAAAGAACACACATGCAATGACTCTAGTTGTAATTTATGAAAAGAACACACCTGCAATGACTCAGGTGGATCCATATGTGGTTTAGGAAAATAACACACATGCATGACTCAAGTGCTGGTTTAGGATAAGAACACACATGCAATGACACTGGTGGATCCAAATGTGGTTTAGAAAAAGAACACACATTCAATGACACTTGTGGATCCATGTTGTTTATGAAAAGAACACACACGCAATGACTCTAGTGGATCCATGAGGTTTATGAAAAGAACAAACATGCAATGAACTCTAGTGGATCCATGTGGTTTATGAAAAGAACACACATGCAATAAACTATAGTGGATCCATGTGGTTTACGAAAAGAACACACATGCTGTGGTGACATCACTGAATATGTTATTTTCCAAAACCATAATGATGCACACTGATACACACACATCCAATGGGGTGTGGTGATGCATCATCTTTCAAGCTGGTGGTAGAATGCATGGTGCAGTTGAATTCTAGCATGCTGCCAGGGTTCCTGGACTTGGTTGGACACCACATGCTGGAGTGGCATCATTGCATGTGTTCTTTTCCTAAAACCACAATGATGTACATTGACACACACACATACAATGACTCTAGATGTGGTTTATGAAAAGAACACACATCCAATGAAATCTAGTGGATCCATGCGGTTTATGAAAAGAACACACATGCAATGAACTCTAGTTGTGGTTTATGAAAAGAAAACACATGCAATGACTCTAGTTTTGGTTTATGAAAAGAACACACATGCAATGACATTTGTGGATCCATGTGGTTTATGAAAAGAACACACATGCAATGACTCTAGATGTGGTTTATGAAAAGAACACACATGCAATGACTCTAGCCGAGGTTTATGAAAAGAACACACGTGAAATGACACTTGTGGATCCATGTGGTTTATGAAAAGAACACACATGCAATGACTCTCGTTGTGGTTTATGAAAAGAACACACATGCAATGACACTGGTGGATCCATGTGGTTTATGAAAATAACACACATGCAATGACTCAAGGTGTGGTTTATGAAAAGAACACACATGTAATGACACTGGTGGATCCATGTGGTTTATGAAAATAACACACATGCAATTACTCTAGTTGTGGTTTATGAAAATAACACACATGCAATGACACTGGTGGATCCATGTGGTTTATGAAAATAACACACATGCAATGAGTCTAGTGGTGGTTTAGGAGAAGAACACACATGCAATGGCACTAGTGGATCCATATGTGGTTTATGAAAAGAACACACATGCAATGACACTGGTGGATCCATATGGTTTATGAAAAGAACACACATGCAATGACTCTAGTGGTGGTTTAGGAGAAGAACACACATGCAATGAGCTCTAGTGGATCCATGTGGTTTATGAAAAGAACACACATTCAATGACACTGGTGGATCCACATGGTCTTTCACAAGAACACACATGCAATGAACTCTAGTGCATCCATGTGGTTTATGAAAAGAAGACACATGCAATAAACTCTAGTGGATCCATGTGGTTTATGAAAATATCACACATTTAATGACTCTAGTTGTGCTTTATGAAAAGAACACACATGCAATGACACTGGTGGATCCATGTGGTTTATGAAAAGAACACACATGCAATTACTCTGGTGGATCCATGTGCTTTATGAAAAGAACACACATGCAATGACTCTAGTTGTGGTTTATGAAAAGAACACACATGCAATGACTCTAGTTGTGGTTTATGAAAAGAACACACATGCAATGACTCTGGTGGATCCATATGTGGTTTAGGAAAATAACACACATGCATGACTGTAGTGCTGGTTTAGGAGAAGAACAGACATGCAATGACACTAGTGGATCCATATGTGGTTTAGAAAAAGAACACACATTCAATGAAACTTGTGGATCCATGTGGTTTATGAAAAGAACACACATGCAATGAACTCTAGTGGATCCATGTGGTTTATGAAAAGAACACACATGCAATGAACTCTAATGGATCCATGTGGTTTACGAAAAGAACACACATGCAATGAACTATAGTGGATCCATGTGGTTTACGAAAAGAACACCCATGTTGTGGTGGCATCACTACATATGTTATTTTGCAAAACCACAATGATGCACACTAATACACACACATCCAATGGGGTGCGGTGATGCATCATCTTTCAAGCTGGTGGTAGAATGCATGACGTAGTTGAATTCTAGCATGCTACCAGGGTTCCTGGACATGGTTGGACACCACATACTAGAGTGGCATCACTGCATGTGTTCTTTTCCTAAAACCACAATGATATACACTGACACACACACACACACGCAGATGCAATGACTCTAGATGTGGTTTATGAAAATAACACACATCGAATGAAATATAGTGGATCCATGCAGTTTATGAAAAGAACACACATGCAATGAATTCTAGTTGTGGTTGATGAAAAGAAAACAAATGCAATGACTCTAGTTTTGGTTTATGAAAATAACACACATGCAATGACACTTGTGGATCCATGTGGTTTATAAAAAGAACACACATGCAATGAGTCTAGATGTGGTTTATGAAAAGTACACACATGTAATGACTCTAGATGAGGTTTATGAAAAAAAACACATGAAATGACACCCGTGGATCCATGTGGTTTATGAAAAGAACACACATGCAATGACTCTAGTTATGGTTTATGAAAAGAACACACATGCAATGACACTAGTGGATCCATGTGGTTTATGAAAAGAACACACATGCAATGATTCTAGATGTGGTTTATGAAAAGAACACACATGCAATGACACTGGTGGATCCATGTGCTTTATGAAAAGAACACACATGCAATGACTCTAGTTGTGGTTTAGGAAAATAACACATATGCAATGACACTGGTGGATCCATGTGGTTTATGATAACAACACACATGCAATGAGTCTAGTGGTGATTTAGGATAAGAACACACATGCAATGACACTGGTCGATCCGTATGTGGTTTATGAAAAGAACACACACACAATGACACTGGTGGATCCATATGTGGTTTAGAAAAAGAACACACATTCAATGAAACTTGTGGATCCATGTGGTTTATGAAAAGAACACACATGCAATGAACTCTAGTGGATCCATGTGGTTTATGAAAAGAACACACATACAATGAACTCTAGTG
The DNA here is from genome assembly GCA_023614405.1 of Avena insularis. Classification (NCBI taxonomy): domain Eukaryota; kingdom Viridiplantae; phylum Streptophyta; class Magnoliopsida; order Poales; family Poaceae; genus Avena; species Avena insularis. The sequence goes on from CM042688.1 coordinate 351,861,961, forward strand.
GATCCATGTGGTTTACGAAAAGAACACACATGCAATGAACTATAGTGGATCCATGTGGTTTACGAAAAGAACACCCATGTTCTGGTGGCATCACTACATATGTTATTTTGCAAAACCACAATGATGCACACTGATACACACACATCCAATGGGGTGCGGTGATGCAGCATCTTTCAAGCTGGTGGTAGAATGCATGACATAGTTGAATTCTAGCATGCTACCAGGGTTCCTGGACATGGTTGGACACCACATACTAGAGTGGCATCACTGCATGTGTTCTTTTCCTAAAACCACAATGATATACACTGACACACACATGCAATGACTCTAGATGTGGTTTATGAAAATAACACACATCCAATAAAATATAGTGGATCCATGCAGTTTATGAAAAGAACACACATGCAATGAATTCTAGTTGTGGTTGATGAAAAGAAAACACATGCAATGACTCTAGTTTTGGTTTATGAAAATAACGCACATGCAATGACACTTGTGGATCTGTGTGGTTTATAAAAAGAACACACATGCAATGACTCTAGATGTGGCTTATGAAAAGAACACACATGTAATGACTCTAATGAGGTTTATGAAAAAAACACATGAAATGACACCCGTGGATCCATGTGGTTTTTAAAAAGAACACACATGCAATGAATCTAGTTATGGTTTATGAAAAGAACACACATGCAATGACACTAGTGGATCCATGTGGTTTATGAAAAGAACACACATGCAATGATTCTAGATGTGGTTTATGAAAAGAACACACATGCAATGACACTGGTGGATCCATGTGCTTTATGAAAAGAACACACATGCAATGAATCTAGTTGTGGTTTAGGAAAATAACACATATGCAATGACACTGGTGGATCCATGTGGTTTATGACAACAACACACATGCAATGAGTCTAGTGGTGATTTAGGATAAGAACACACATGCAATGACACTGGTCGATCCATATGTGGTTTATGAAAAGAACACACACGCAATGACACTGGTGGATCCATATGCTTTATGAAAAGAACACACATGCTATGACTCTAGTGGTGGTTTAGGATACGAACACACATGCAATGAGCTCTAGTGGATCCATGTGGTTTATGAAAATAACACACATCCAATGACACTGGTGGGTCCACGTGGTTTATGACAAGAACACACATGCAATGAACTCTAGTGGATCCATGTGGTTTGTGAAAAGAACACACATGCAATAAACTCTAGTTGATCCATGTGTTTATGAAAAGAACGCACATGCAATGACTGTAGTTGTGGTTTATGAAAAGAACACGCATGCAATGGCAGTGGTGGATCCATGTGGTTTATGAAAATAACACACATGCAATGACTCTAGCTGTGGTTTATGAAAAGAACACACATGAAATGACACTGGTGGATCCAGGTGGTTGATGAAAAGAACACACATGCAATGACTCTAGTTGTGGTTTATGAAAATAACACACATGCAATGACACTGGTGGATCCATGTCGTTGATGAAAAGAACACACATGCAATGACTCTAGATGTGGTTTATGAAAAGAACACACATGCAATGACACTGGTGGATCCATGTGGTTTATGAAAATAACACACATGTAATGACTCTAGTTGTGGTTTATGAAAACAACACACATGCAATGACACTGGTGGATCCAGGTGGTTTTTGAAAAGAACACATGTTGCAATGACTCTAGTGGTGGTTTAGGAGAAGAAACCACATGCAATGAACTCTAGTGGATCCATGTGGTTTATGAAAAGAACACACATTCAATGACACCGGTGGATCCATGTGGTTTATGACAAGAACACACATGCAATGAACTCTAGTGGATCCATGTGGTTTATGAAAAGAACACACATGCAATGAAATCTAGTGGATCTATGTGGTTTATGAAAAGAACACACATGCTGTGGTGGCATCACTGCATATGTTCTTTTCCAAAACCACAATGATGTAAACTAATACACACAAATCCAATGGCGTGTGGTAATGCCACATATTTCAAGCTGGAGGTACAATGCATGCTGTAGATGAATCCTAGCATCCTGCCAGGGTTCTTCGCATGGTTGGACACGACATGCTAGAGTGGTATCACTTCATGTGTTCTTTTCCGAAAACCACAATGATGCACATTGATACACAAACACATGCAATGAGTCTAGATGTGGTTTATGTAAAGAACACACATGCAATTAAGTGTAGTGGATTCATGTGGTTTATGAAAAGAACACACATGCAATGAACTCTAGTGGATACATGTGGTTTATGAAAATAACACACATGCAATGAACTCTAGTGGATCCTTGTGGTTTATGAAAAGAACACACATTCAATGACACTGGTGGAGCCAAGTGGTTGATGAAAAGAACACACATGCAATGAATCTGGTGGATCCATGTCGTTTATGAAAAGAACACACATGCAATGACTCTAGTTGTGGTTTATGAAAAGAACACACATGCAATGACAGTGGTGGATCCATGTGGTTTATGAAAAGAACACACATGCAATGACTCTAGATTTGGTTTATGAAAAGAACACACGTTCAATGACTCTAGTTGTGGTTTATGAAAAGAACACACATGCAATGACACTGGTGGATCCATGTGTTTTATGAAAACAACACACATGTAATGACTCTAGTGGTGGTTTAGGAGAATAACACAGATGCAATGACACATGTGGATCCATATGTGATTTATGAAAAGAGCACACATGCAACGACGCTGGTGGATCCATATGGTTTATGAAAAGAACACACATGCAATGAATCTAGTGGTGGTTTAGGAGAAGAACACACATGCAATGAACTCTAGTGGATCCATGTGGTTTATGAATACAATACACATTCAATGATACTGGTGGATCCATGTGGTTTATGACAAGAACACACATGCAATGAACTCTATTGGAGCCATGTGGTTTATGAAAAGAACACACATGCAATGAACTCTAGTGGATCCATGTGGTTTATGAAAAGAACACACATGCTGTGGTGGCATCACTTCATATGTTCTTTTCCAAAACCACAATGATGCACACTGATACACACACACATCCAATGGGGTGTGGTGATGCAACATCTTTCAAGATGGTGGTAGAATGCATGCTCCAGTTGAATCCCAGCATGCTACCAGGGTTCCTGGACATGGTTGGACACCATATGCTAGAGTGGCATCACTGCATGTTTCCGTTTCCTAAAACCCCAATGATGCACATTGATACACACACATGCAATGACTCTAGATGTGGTTTATGAAAAGAACACACATGCAAATGACTCTAGTGGATCCATGTGGTTTATGAAAAGAACACACATGCAATGACTCTGGTGGATCCATATGTGGATTAGGAAAATAACACACATGCATGACTGTAGTGCTGGTTTAGGAGAAGAACAGACATGCAATGACACTAGTGGATCCATATGTGGTTTAGAAAAAGAACACACATTCAATGAAACTTGTGGATCCATGTGGTTTATGAAAAGAACACACATGCAATGAACTCTAGTGGATCCATGTGGTTTATGAAAAGAACACACATGCAATGAACTCTAGTGGATCCATGTGGTTTACGAAAAGAACACACATGCAATGAACTATAGTGGATCTATGTGGTTTACGAAAAGAACACCCATGTTGTGGTGGCATCACTACATATGTTATTTTGCAAAACCACAATGATGCACACTGATACACACACATCCAATGGGGTGCGGTGATGCAGCATCTTTCAAGCTGGTGGTAGAATGCATGACGTAGTTGAATTCTAGCATGCTACCAGGGTTCCTAGACATGGTTGGACACCACATAATAGAGTGGCATCACTGCATGTGTTCTTTTCCTAAAACCACAATGATATACACTGACACACACACACATGCAATGACTCTAGATGTGGTTTATGAAAATAACAAACATCCAATGAAATATAGTGGATCCATGCAGTTTATGAAAAGAACACACATGCAATGAATTCTAGTTGTGGTTGATGAAAAGAAAACACATGCAATGACTCTAGTTTTGGTTTATGAAAATAACACACATGCAATGACACTTGTGGATCCGTTTGGTTTATAAAAAAACACACATGCAATGACTCTAGATGTGGTTTATGAAAAGAACACACATGTAATGACTCTAGATGAGGTTTATGAAAAAAAACACATGAAATGACACCCGTGGATCCATGTGGTTTATGAAAAGAACACACATGCAATGACTCTAGTTATGGTTTATGAAAAGAACACATATGCAGTGACACAGGTGGATCCATGTGGTTTATGAAAAGAACACACATGCAATGATTCTATATGTGGTTTATGAAAAGAACACACATGCAATGACACTGGTGGATCCATGTGCTTTATGAAAAGAACACACATGCAATGACTCTAGTTGTGGTTTAGGAAAATAACACATATGCAATGACACTGGTGGATCCATGTGGTTTATGAAAACAACACACATGCAATGAGTCTAGTGGTGATTTAGGATAAGAACACACATGCAATGACACTGGTCGATCCATATGTGGTTTATGAAAAGAACACACACGCAATGACACTGGTGGATCCATATGCTTTATGAAAAGAACACACATGCTATGACTCTAGTGGTGGTTTAGGATACAAACACACATGCAATGAGCTCTAGTGGATCCATGTGGTTTATGAAAAGAACACACATCCAATGACACTGGTGGATCCACGTGGTTTATGACAAGAACACACATGCAATGAACTCTAGTGGATCCATGTGGTTTGAGAAAAGAACACACATGCAATAAACTCTAGTTGATCCATGTGTTTATGAAAAGAACACACATGCAATGACTGTAGTTGTGGTTTATGAAAAGAACACGCATGCAATGGCAGTGGTGGATCCATGTGGTTTATGAAAAGAACACACATGCAATGACTCTAGGTGTGGTTTATGAAAAGAGCACACATGAAATGACACTGGTGGATCCATGTGGTTGATAAAAAGAACACACATGCAATGACTCTAGTTATGGTTTATGAAAACAACACACATGAAATGACACTGGTGGATCCATGTGGTTGATGAAAAGAACACACATGCAATGACTCTAGATGTGGTTTATGAAAAGAACACACATGCAATGACACTGGTGGATCCATGTGGTTTATGAAAATAACACACATGTAATGACTCTAGTTGTGGTTTATGAAAATAACACACATGCAATGACACTGGTGGATCCAGGTGGTTTTTGAAAAGAACACATGTTGCAATGACTCTAGTGGTGGTTTAGGAGAAGAAACCACATGCAATGAACTCTAGTGGATCCATGTGGTTTATGAAAAGAACACACATTCAATGACACCGGTGGATCCATGTGGTTTATGACAAGAACACACATGCAATGAACTCTAGTGGATCCATGTGGTTTATGAAAAGAACACACATGCAATGAAATCTAGTGGATCTATGTGGTTTATGAAAAGAACACACATGCTGTGGTGGCATCACTGCATATGTTCTTTTCCAAAACCACAATGATGTAAACTAATACACACAAATCCAATGGCGTGTGGTAATGCCACATATTTCAAGCTGGAGGTACAATGCATGCTGTAGATGAATCCCAGCATCCTGCCAGGGTTCTTCGCATGGTTGGACACGACATGCTAGAGTGGTATCACTTCATGTGTTCTTTTCCGAAAACCACAATGATGCACATTGATACACAAACACATGCAATGAGTCTAGATGTGGTTTATGTAAAGAACACACATGCAATTAAGTCTAGTGGATTCATGTGGTTTATGAAAAGAACACACATGCAATGAACTCTAGTGGATACATGTGGTTTATGAAAATAACACACATGCAATGAACTCTAGTGGAACCTTGTGGTTTATGAAAAGAACACACATTCAATGACACTGGTGGAGCCAAGTGGTTGATGAAAAGAACACACATGCAATGAATCTGGTGGATCCATGTCGTTTATGAAAAGAACACACATGCAATGACTCTAGTTGTGGTTTATGAAAAGAACACACATGCAATGACAGTGGTGGATCCATGTGGTTTATGAAAAGAACACACATGCAATGACTCTAGATGTGGTTTATGAAAAGAACACACGTTCAATGACTCTAGTTGTGGTTTATGAAAAGAACACACATGCAATGACACTGGTGGATCCATGTGTTTTATGAAAACAACACACATGTAATGACTCTAGTGGTGGTTTAGGAGAATAACACAGATGCAATGACACATGTGGATCCATATGTGATTTATGAAAAGAGCACACATGCAACGACGCTGGTGGATCCATATGGTTTATGAAAAGAACACACATGCAATGAATCTAGTGGTGGTTTAGGAGAAGAACACACATGCAATGAACTCTAGTGGATCCATGTGGTTTATGAATACAATACACATTCAATGACACTGGTGGATCCATGTGGTTTATGACAAGAACACACATGCAATGAACTCTATTGGAGCCATGTGGTTTATGAAAAGAACACACATGCAATGAACTCTAGTGGATCCATGTGGTTTATGAAAAGAACACACATGCTGTGGTGGCATCACTTCATATGTTCTTTTCCAAAACCACAATGATGCACACTGATACACACACACATCCAATGGGGTGTGGTGATGCAACATCTTTCAAGATGGTGGTAGAATGCATGCTCCAGTTGAATCCCAGCATGCTACCAGGGTTCCTGGACATGGTTGGACACCATATGCTAGAGTGGCATCACTGCATGTTTCCGTTTCCTAAAACCCCAATGATGCACATTGATACACACACATGCAATGACTCTAGATGTGGTTTATGAAAAGAACACACATGCAAATGACTCTAGTGGATCCATGTGGTTTATGAAAAGAACACACATGCAATGACTCTGGTGGATCCATATGTGGATTAGGAAAATAATACACATGCATGACTGTAGTGCTGGTTTAGGAGAAGAACAGACATGCAATGACACTAGTGGATCCATATGTGGTTTAGAAAAAGAACACACATTCAATGAAACTTGTGGATCCATGTGGTTTATGAAAAGAACACACATGCAATGAACTCTAGTGGATCCATGTGGTTTATGAAAAGAACACACATGCAATGAACTCTAGTGGATCCATATGGTTTACGAAAAGAACACACATGCAATGAACTATAGTGGATCCATGTGGTTTACGAAAAGAACACCCATGTTGTGGTGGCATCACTACATATGTTATTTTGCAAAACCACAATGATGCACACTGATACACACACATCCAATGGGGTGCGGTGATGCAGCATCTTTCAAGCTGGTGGTAGAATGCATGACGTAGTTGAATTCTAGCATGCTACCAGGGTTCCTAGACATGGTTGGACACCACATAATAGAGTGGCATCACTGCATGTGTTCTTTTCCTAAAACCACAATGATATACACTGACACACACACACATGCAATGACTCTAGATGTGGTTTATGAAAATAACAAACATCCAATGAAATATAGTGGATCCATGCAGTTTATGAAAAGAACACACATGCAATGAATTCTAGTTGTGGTTGATGAAAAGAAAACACATGCAATGACTCTAGTTTTGGTTTATGAAAATAACACACATGCAATGACACTTGTGGATCCGTTTGGTTTATAAAAAAACACACATGCAATGACTCTAGATGTGGTTTATGAAAAGAACACACATGTAATGACTCTAGATGAGGTTTATGAAAAAAACACATGAAATGACACCCGTGGATCCATGTGGTTTATGAAAAGAACACACATGCAATGACTCTAGTTATGGTTTATGAAAAGAACACACATGCAGTGACACAGGTGGATCCATGTGGTTTATGAAAAGAACACACATGCAATGATTCTATATGTGGTTTATGAAAAGAACACACATGCAATGACACTGGTGGATCCATGTGCTTTATGAAAAGAACACACATGCAATGACTCTAGTTGTGGTTTAGGAAAATAACACATATGCAATGACACTGGTGGATCCATGTGGTTTATGAAAACAACACACATGCAATGAGTCTAGTGGTGATTTAGGATAAGAACACACATGCAATGACACTGGTCGATCCATATGTGGTTTATGAAAAGAACACACACGCAATGACACTGGTGGATCCATATGCTTTATGAAAAGAACACACATGCTATGACTCTAGTGGTGGTTTAGGATACAAACACACATGCAATGAGCTCTAGTGGATCCATGTGGTTTATGAAAAGAACACACATCCAATGACACTGGTGGATCCACGTGGTTTATGACAAGAACACACATGCAATGAACTCTAGTGGATCCATGTGGTTTGAGAAAAGAACACACATGCAATAAACTCTAGTTGATCCATGTGTTTATGAAAAGAACACACATGCAATGACTGTAGTTGTGGTTTATGAAAAGAACACGCATGCAATGGCAGTGGTGGATCCATGTGGTTTATGAAAAGAACACACATGCAATGACTCTAGCTGTGGTTTATGAAAAGAGCACACATGAAATGACACTGGTGGATCCATGTGGTTGATGAAAAGAACACACATGCAATGACTCTAGTTATGGTTTATGAAAACAACACACATGCAATGACACTGGTGGATCCATGTGGTTGATGAAAAGAACACACATGCAATGACTCTAGATGTGGTTTATGAAAAGAACACACATGCAATGACACTGGTGGATCCATGTGGTTTATGAAAATAACACACATGTAATGACTCTAGTTGTGGTTTATGAAAAGAACACACATGCAATGACACTGGTGGATCCAGGTGGTTTTTGAAAAGAACACATGTTGCAATGACTCTAGTGGTGGTTTAGGAGAAGAAACCACATGCAATGAACTCTAGTGGATCCATGTGGTTTATGAAAAGAACACACATTCAATGACACTGGTGGATCCATGTGGTTTATGACAAGAACACACATGCAATGAACTCTAGTGGATCCATGTGGTTTATGAAAAGAACACACATGCAATGAAATCTAGTGGATCTATGTGGTTTATGAAAAGAACATACATGCTGTGGTGGCATCACTGCATATGTTCTTTTCCAAAACCACAATGATGTAAACTAATACACACACATCCAATGGCGTGTGGTAATGCAACATATTTCAAGCTGGAGGTACAATGCATGCTGTAGTTGAATCCCAGCATCCTGCGAGGGTTCTTGGCATGGTTGGACACCACATGCTAGAGTGGTATCACTTCATGTGTTCTTTTCCGAAAACCACAATGATGCACATTGATACACAAACACATGCAATGAGTCTAGATGTGGTTTATGTAAAGAACACACATGCAATTAAGTGTAGTGGATTCATGTGGTTTATGAAAAGAACACACATGCAATGAACTCTAGTGGATACATGTGGTTTATGAAAATAACACACATGCAATGAACTCTAGTGGATCCTTGTGGTTTATGAAAAGAACACACATTCAATGACACTGGTGGAGCCAAGTGGTTGATGAAAAGAACACACATGCAATGAATCTGGTGGATCCATGTCGTTTATGAAAAGAACACACATGCAATGACTCTAGTTGTGGTTTATGAAAAGAACACACATGCAATGACAGTGGTGGATCCATGTGGTTTATGAAAAGAACACACATGCAATGACTCTAGATGTGGTTTATGAAAAGAACACACGTTCAATGACTCTAGTTGTGGTTTATGAAAAGAACACACATGCAATGACACTGGTGGATCCATGTGTTTTATGAAAACAACACACATGTAATGACTCTAGTGGTGGTTTAGGAGAATAACACAGATGCAATGACACATGTGGATCCATATGTGATTTATGAAAAGAGCACACATGCAACGACGCTGGTGGATCCATATGGTTTATGAAAAGAACACACATGCAATGAATCTAGTGGTGGTTTAGGAGAAGAACACACCTGCAATGAACTCTAGTGGATCCATGTGGTTTATGAATACAATACACATTCAATGACACTGGTGGATCCATGTGGTTTATGACAAGAACACACATGCAATGAACTCTAGTGGACCCATGTGGTTTATGAAAAGAACACACATGCAATGAACTCTAGTGGATCCATGTGGTTTATGAAAAGAACACACATGCTGTGGTGGCATCACTTCATATGTTCTTTTCCAAAACCAGAATGATGCACACTAATACACAAACACATCCAATGGGGTGTGGTGATGCAACATCTTTCAAGATGGTGGTAGAATGCATGCTCTAGTTGAATCCCAGCATGCTACCAGGGTTCCTGGACATGGTTGGACACCATATGCTGGAGTGGCATCACTGCATGTTTCCGTTTCCTAAAACCCCAATGATGCACACTGATACACACACATGCAATGACTCTAGATGTGGTTTATGAAAAGAACACACATGCAAATGACTCTAGTGGATCCATGTGGTTTATGAAAAGAACACACATGCAATGACTCTCGTTGTGGTTTATTAAAATAACACACATTTATTACTCTAGTTGTGGTTTCCAAAAATAACACACATGCAATGACACTAGTGGATCCATGTGGTTTATGAAAAGAACACACATGCAATGAGTTTGGTGGATCCATGTGTTCTTTTTCTAAAACCACAATGATGCACACTGGCACACACACATGCAATGACTCTAGATGTGGTTTATGAAAAGAACACACATGCAATGACTCTGGTGGATCCATATGTGGTTTAGGAAAATAACACACATGCATGACTGTAGTGCTGGTTTAGGAGAAGAATAGACATGCAATGACACTGTTGGATCCATATGTGGTTTAGAAAAAGAACACACATTCAATGACATTGTGGATCCATGTGGTTTATGAAAAGAACACACATGCAATGAACTCTAGTGGATCCATGTGGTTTATGAAAAGAACACACATGCAATGAACTCTAGTGGATCCATGTGGTTTACGAAAAGAACACACATGCAATGAACTATAGTGGATCCATGTGGTTTACAAAAAGAACACCCATGTTGTGGTGGCATCACTACATATGTTATTTTGCAAAACCACAATGATGCACACTGATACACACACATCCAATGGGGTGCGGTGATGCAGCATCATTCAAGCTGGTGGTAGAATGCATGACGTAGTTGAATTCTAGCATGCTACCAGGGTTCCTGGACATGGTTGGACACCACATGCTAGAGTGGCATCACTGCATGTGTTCTTTTCCTAAAACCACAATGATATACACTGACACACACACACACATGCAATGACTCTAGATGTGGTTTATGAAAATGACACACATCCAATGAAATATAGTGGATCCATGTAGCTTATGAAAAGAACACACATGCAATGAATTCTAGTTGTGGTTGATGAAAAGAAAACACATGCAATGACTCTAGTTTTGGTTTATGAAAATAACACACATGGAATGACACTTGTGGATCCGTGTGGTTTATAAAAGAAACACAGATGCAATGACTCTAGATGTGGTTTATGAAAAGAACACACATGTAATGACTCTAGATGAGGTTTACGAAAAAAACACATGAAATGACACCCGTGGATCCATGTGGTTTATGAAAAGAACACACATGCAATGACTCTAGTTGTGGTTTATGAAAAGAACACACATGCAATGACACTGGTGGATCCATGTGGTTTATGAAAAGAACACACATGCAATGATTCTAGATGTGGTTTATGAAAATAACACACATGCAATGACACTGGTGGATCCATGTGGTGTATGAAAAGAACACACATGCAATAACTCTAGTTGTGGTTTAGGAAAATAACACATATGCAATGACACTGGTGGATCCATGTGGTTTATGAAAACAACACACATGCAATGAGTCTAGTGGTGATTTAGGATAAGAACACACATGCAATCACACTAGTGGATCCATATGTGGTTTATGAAAAGAACACACACGCAATGACACTGGTGGATCCACATGCTTTATGAAAAGAACACACATGCTATGACTCTAGTGGTGGTTTAGGATACAAACACACCTGCAATGAACTCTAGATGTGGTTTATGAAAAGAACACACATGCAATGAACATCTAGTGGATCCATGTGGTTTATGAAAAGAACACACATGCAATGAACCCTAGTTATGGTTGATGAAAAGAACACACATGCAATGACTTTAGTTGTGGTTTATGAAAAGAACACACATGCAATGACACTAGTGGGTCCATGTGGTTTATGGAAAGAACACACATGCAATGACTCTAGATGTGGTTTATGAAAACAACACACATGCAATGACTCTAGCTATTGTTTATGAAAAGAACACACATGCAATTACAATGGTGGATCCATGTAGTTTATGAAAAGGACACACATGCAATGACTCTAGTTGTGGTTTATGAAAATAACACACATGCAATGACACTGGTGGATCCATGTGGTTTATGAAAAGAACACACATGCAATGACTCTAGATATGGTTTATGAAAAGAACACACACGCAATGACACTGGTGGATCCATGTAGTTTATGAAAAGAACACACATGCAATGACTCTACTTGTGGTTCATGAATAGAAAAAAACATGCAATGACACTGGTGGATCCATGTGTTTTATTAAAAGTACACACATGCAATGAGTCTAGTGGTGGATTAGGAGAAGAACACACATGCAATGACACTAGTGGATCCATATGTGGTTTATGAAAAGAACACACATGCAATGACACTGGTGGATCCATGTGGTTTGTGAAAAGAACACACATGCAGTGACTCTAGTGGTGGTTTAGGACAAGAACACACATGCAATGAACTTTAGTGGATCCATGAGGTTTATGAAAAGAACACACATTCAATGAAACTGGTGGATCCATGTGGTTTATGACAAGAACACACATGCAATCAACTCTAGTGGATCCATGTGGTTTATGAAAACAACACACATGCAATGAACTCTAGTGGGTCCATGTGGTTTATGAAAAGAACACACATTTTGTTGTGGCATCACTGCATATGTTCTTTTCCAAAACCAGAATGATGCACACTGATACACACACATACAATGGGGTGTGGTGCTGCAACATCTTTCAAGATGGTGGTAGAATGCACGCTCAAGTTGAATCCCAGCATGCTGCCAAGGATCCTCGACATGGTTGGACACCACATGCTGGAGTGGCATCACTGCATGTGTTCTTTTACTAAAACCACAATGATGCACACTGATATACACACATGCAATGACTCTACATGTGGTTTATGAAAAGAACACACATGCAATGAACTCTAGTGGATCCATGTGGTTTATGAAAAGAACACACATTCAATGACATGGTGGATCCATGTGGTTTATGAAAAGAACACACATGCAATGACTCTAGCTGGGGTTTATGAAAAGAACACACATGCAATGACTCTAGCTGGGGTTTATGAAAAGAACACACATGCAATGGCACTGGTGGATCCATGTGGTTTATGAAAATAACACACATGCAATTACTCTAGATGTGGTTTATGAAAAGAATGCACATGTAATGACTCTAGTTGTGGTTTATGAAAAGAACACACATTTAATGACTCTAGTTGTGGTTTATGAAAAGAACACACATGCAATGACACTGTTAGATCCATGTGGTTTATGAAAAGAACGCACATGCAATGACTAGATGTGGTTTATGAAAAGAACACACATGCAAATGACTCCATTGGATCCATGTGCTTTATGAAAAGAACATACATGTAATGACTCTAGTTGTGGTTTATGAAAAGAACACACATTTAATGACTCTAGTTGTGGTTTATGAAAAGAACACACATGAAATGACATTGGTGGATCCACGTGGTTTATGAAAAGAACATACATGCAATGACTCTAGTGGACCCATGTGGTTTATGAAAATAACACACATGCAATGAGTCTAGTGGTGGTTTCGGAGAAGAACACACATGCAATAACACTGGTGGATCCATATGTGGTTTATGAAAAGAATACACATGCAATGACATTAGTGGATCCATGTGGTTTATGAAAAGAATAGACATGCATTGACTTAAGTGGTTGTTTAGGACAAGAACACACATGCAATGAACTTTAGTGGATCCATGTGGTTTATGGAAAGAACACATATTCAATGACACTGGTGGATCCATGAGGTTTATGACAAGAACACACATGTAATGAACTATAGTGGATCCATGTGGTTTATGAAAACTACTGTCAACACCCGGATTTTTAATCCCAGATGCCCGTTATGCCATACCTCGCAATCCCAGGATTACCATTTTTGCGACACATAACGGATTGGATATCACAGTACATCATCCATTACAAACCATACATAAGGTCTTACACAAATAAGGATCTCATGATCCAGTCTGAATACAACAAGCAGCGGAAATAAAAGATAAGCATAGCGATGGGGTCCATCTTCAGGGGCACAGGCAATGCTGACGAAGGCAGATAGTCATAGTTATCATAGCCGTCCTGCTGGCCATCATCTTGATAGTCTCCTTCATAGTCTGGCCATGAGAATAGCTAGGGACGAAAGCCATGAGTACTCTTTAAGTACTCGCAAACTACCACTAACAAGTAATATAGTTCTAAGTCAATTGCTAACTCTATGTTTAATTATAAGGTTAAGTTTGAAACCTAAGCTGAGTTCTGAAGCAAAGAAAGATAAAGTAAAATTCTAGAATCACTTAAGTTGGGAAGCTAATATCATAAACACAACACTGTTGTGGTCAAGTCAAGATTCATCATTCATTTCATAAGTTGTTTGGAAAACATCAGACAACGAAATAGTATGGCCATTCCAACTGTCCATAACTGTGGAAGCGGCTATTCGAATAATTTGACACTCTGCAGAGGTGGTACACTTTCACCACAAGATTCGATACATCTATCAGGGATAACACTGAATCATCATACTGAGTATGCAGATTATCAAACATAGCCTTCCCTTTACACACCCTAGTATAAGCACCTCTCCTATGAGCATGGCCTCCCAACCATGACCATCAGTCATCTTGGGCACTACATAGGTGGACAACATTGAGAGGTAGCCTCAGCTCAAACCTCTCCCACGAGGGAACTAATACTAATGCATATAAACTTCCGGCTAAGCCTTACCCAATTCAGGTAGTGTGGTTGTACGGTAAATTTGGAATGGTATCGCATCCGAATCCAACCATCAGTTTTATAAAAGGGTTAAGGCTCATGCCTCAACATTTTCATCATTATAAACCATTTGTGTTTCTCAACACATGTCAAAACATCTCAATAGAATGACTCATCATTCCAAGGTTTTCATAATTCATTTTCACCAAGTGTTCCCATCTAAAGTGACTCAAGTTTTTATCTACTCTAAACTACTAAGTTAAGAGTGTTCACTATGGTGGAAAGATGATGGGTTCAATCTCATGCCATAGAATGACATCTAAAGCTTATCTAAATAGGTCAAGTTTTATACTTTTTATGCTACCTTCAAAACCATTAAAGAACTTGGGTAAACTAAAGGAATTAAAGCTTGTAAGGTAATACTTGGGGTAGTACTAGTCAAGGTGGTGTGACCAAAGCATGCCTAAAGCATCTTTGCTCCTTCATCTCTCTTAATTCTAGCTTGCTAACAATAGCTTGCACTGTTAATGGTGGCTTGCAAGTACAACTTGCAAGGGTTAACTTGGATAGTGCTAGCTTACCTTGGTTGGTGCAGTGGTTGAAGTTTTCTTCTTCTTCTTGGTAGCACTACTCCTCCTCGTAAGCTTGGTCGGTACTATCTTCTATAAATACATTTGGAGTACACAATCACCAAACAATACTTAACTAGTCTAATTAGCATTCTAAGACACACCTTTGATGATCTATTATCATCACAAGCATCACAAGTTTAATTCACTAGTTTCTTCCTTTTTATTTTAGAAAAGTAATGTCTACTCATTGAAAAATTAACTAAGATTTAATATTCACCACTTAAAATATGGGATCATGTTGACACATGTCATCACCACATATTCTAACATGTGGGAATGAGATTTAAAGGTTGGATCATAATTACTTTGGTTTAAGTTCATTATTTAATGATTTAAAGTGACTAGAAATGCCTATATAGCATTATTTTGGTACTAATCCAAAGTCACTGTATGTAAACCCTAATATTATCAGATATTTAGATAGATATGATGAAATGTGATTTTTGAGAGTTGGAATCAACTCAAAACCTATCTTGGTTGATTTTATAAAAATGTTGCAAGGTGCAAATGCTTCTGTTTTATTACTTTTACTAGGAGAGATCTATAACTCTAATTGAATTAAATCCAACGCGCTTGGATAGATCATTTCAATACCTTTCAGGCAAAATTGGTTTCATGCAATTTGGATTTGTTAAACTCTCTGAATTGATTTTCAAACTCAGAGACAGAACTAAGTTTAAACTAAATAGGAAAATCTAATTCAAACTAACTGGGTCGCACGGGAAACACTAACGGGCCGACCCAGTGTCACTCTGCGGTGCGGGGCTCAACTAGCAGGGGGGTCCACCGGTCAGGGGCTCATAACACGCGAAGCCGTACGGGGCGATGTGGGCCGTTAGATTAGACTGGGGATCAACGACTGTGGCTTGTCGTCGATGACGGACCTGTCACCGGCGAGCTCGAACCCTAGCGGCTCGGTGGGGGTGCATAGGGGGCATACCAGGGCTCCAACAATGTCGGTGAGGCGGGAAAACGGACTGGTGGTCGACGACGAGCTCAAGGATGGTCGAGGAAGCTCCAGGGGTGGTCACAATCAGCAGCGCCCCTTCCTCCTCTGCTGCTACTCTGGCCAAATTCCGGCGAGCAAGTGCTCGCGCTGCTCCGACTAGAGGTGGGGAACGGTCAGTGAGGTGAGGGGAGTGGAGTGGTGTGCTTCAAATGGCTGGGGGTGCCCTCCTTTTATAGGCTCGACGACGAGACCGAGAGGGATGGGCAGGCGACTGTGGAGACATGGCTACGGTCGGCTAGCGGCATGGCTGAGGGTGGCAATCTACAGGCGGTCTCCTAGCGGTGCTCTAGGAACTCAATGCGGGCATAGGGGCGGTGGTATGCGGTCGGGGGTAGCTGCCGCTCTGAGCGATAGAAGCGGCAATGTCCACGGCGAGCAGTGGCTGTGGTGCGTTGGGCGGCGAACGGGCGTGTCCGTCGTGTTCCCAGGGTCATGGCGGAGCGGTGGGCACGGGCTGTGGTCGAGCGGCGGCTTGTGCACGCGTGCCGGGTGCGGCGCTCTGACGCGTGCTCGGCATGGCTTGGTGGCACTAGGCACGGGCTCTCCTCGATGGTCCACTACTGGGCTTGGCTCGGGGAAGGGACAGAGGGTGGCGGTGAGGTCCTGGCTACCTCCTAGACATGGTGAGAGAGAGGGAGGTGGTCTGCTGGGGCGAGTGCAGGGTTGGCCGGCAAGCTAGAGCTCGGGGTGGCTCGACACTGTGGCTAGGGACAAGGGGGAGGGGTGCTAATGGTATGGTTAGATCTTGAGGGGACCAAAGAATTAAATGGAGATAAAATGGGGGTAAAACCCTGTTCAAAACAGTGAGCTATGGTTTAGAGTTTAACCCTGCCTGCCAAGTGTTTGATTAAATGGCTGCAAGAAATAAACTTTTGAATTTTGAAAAGATTTTTGGTGGGTTTGCTAGGCATAAGCTTGAGACTCTGTGGTTGCTTGGGTTTTGAAAATTGAGCTTGTTTGAGTGGTTTTTGAAATAGTGGGATCTTCCCATATGAATTAGATTCAATTTTAAACTGTCATTTAAAATTAGCATTTGAAGGATTTTAGTAGATCACAAAGTGGGCCTTGGTACCTCATTATGTGTACTATCAAGGGGTGTAAAGTTCCACACATGTTTCTGTTAAGTTTTGAGTACTAGGAATAGCCAAAGTAGGCATGATAGTTAATTTGGCCAAAATGACCATTCACTTTAATTATTCATTTTGAGTTGTTCTTCTTTGGGAAAAGTTTGGGAAAGATGTAGATGATGTTTATTTCACCTAAGAAACATTTTACAAGCAAGGAATTACAGAACCATGGCAATTCAATTCCTAAATTAAATGCTCATACACATGAATGCTTTCATTTTTAATTTGGAAAAGTTTTTGTTAACCCTAATTTTGATGATTTGGATCTTGATAAGATTGGATAAAAATTCTGGGATGTTACAAACCTTCCCCCCTTAAACAAAATCTCGTCCCGAGATTTACAAGAAATCTAGGAACTAAAGAGATCCGGGAACTTTGTCCTAATGTAATGTTTGTGCTCCCAAGTGGCTTCCTCCTCGGTATGGTTGCTCCACTGAATCTTGAGAAATTTGATACTCCTGGTCCTGGTGGTTCTGTAGGCTTCTTCTAAGATACGGATGGGCACTTCCCGATAGGTCAGGTCATTGTTGATTTCTACAGCTCTGTGATTGATGTTCTTGAAAACTTCAGTCTTCTCGCGCACTTCGAAGCATTTGCGAAGTAACGAGATATGGAACACATTGTGGATGGCTGACATCTCTTCAGGCAGTTCTAGTTGATACGATACTTCTCCTCGATGGTTCAGAATTTTGAAGGGTCCGATATATCTGGGGGCTAACTTTCCCTTCAGACTAAAGCGTTGAGTTCCCTTCAATGGTGAAACCTTGAGATATACAAAATCTCTGACGTTGAAAGTCAGGTCTCTCCTTCTCTTGTCAGCATAACTCTTCTATCTGGATTGAGCGGTCTTGAGGTGCTCACGGACTTTATGAACTTTCTCTTCTGCTTCCCGAAGAATGTCGGGTCCAAAGATCCGACTCTCTCCTACTTGCGACCAATTCAAAGGGGTACGACACTTTCTTCCGTATAGGAATTCAAATGGTGCCATCTGCAAACTAGCTTGATAACTATTGTTATATGAGAATTCTGCGAAAGGCATGCAGTCTTCCCATTTTGATCCGTATTCCAACACACAAGCTCTAAGCATATCCTCTAGGATCTGGTTGACTCTCTCAGTCTGTCCATCAGTTTGCGGGTGATAAGCGGTACTGAAGATCAACTTGGTTCCTAATCCTTCCTGAACTTTCTGCCAAAATCTCGAGGTAAACTGGGTTCCTCGATCTGATACTATGGTATTGGGGGTTCCATGAAGACTAACAATCCTAGGAATGTACAGCTCTGCTAACTTTGCACTCTGGTAGGTTGTCTTGACAGGTATGAAGTGGGCTACATTGGATAGTCTATCAACTATGACCCAGATTGAGTCATTTCCCCTACTGGAAGTAGGCAAACCAGTGATAAAGTCCATTCCGACGGAATCCCATTTCCATTCCGGAATCTGCAATGGTTGCAACAATCCTGTAGGTCTCTGATGTTCTGCTTTGACTCTTTGACAGATGTCACATTTGGTGATGTAGCTTCCGATTTCTCTCTTCATCGTGTGCCACCAAAATTGCTCTTTCAAATCTTGATACATGTTTGTTCCTCCAGGGTGGATAGAATAAAGAGTATCATGAGCTTCCTTCATGATAATTTCCTTTAGCTCCGAATCTGCTAGCACACAGATACGTCCTTTGTACCATAGTACTCCTTCTTCATCTTCGGTGAATCTAGGTACCTTTCTTGTACCAATACGACATTTGATTCCGTCGATACTTTCATTCCCCTTCTAGGCTTCCTTGATTTGGCTAATCAAAGTGGGTTGAAGTTCAATGCTAGCTAAGAATCCTTTGCTAACTAATTCAGTTCTGAACTGCTCCAACTCTTCATACAAACTTGGTTGCTTCTCCTTGATCATCGTATTTAGCCTACACGGCAATCTGCTAAGAGCATCCGCTACCACATTGGCTTTGCCGGGGTGATAGTGAATGTCAAGGTCATAGTCCTTGATTAACTCTATCCATCTCCTTTGCCTCATATTCAGCTCCTTATGAGTGAAAATATACTTTAAACTCTTATGATCTGAGTAAATCTCACAGCGATTACCCATCAGATAATGACGCCATGTCTTCAATGCTAGAACCACAGCTGCTAGCTCAAGATCATGGGTTGGATAGTTCTGTTCATGCTACTTCAGTTGTCGAGACATATATGCGATGACTTTGCCTTCTTGCATCAATACACATCCTAGACCAATCTTGGATGCATCACAATATACATCAAACGGTTTCTTGATGTCTGGCATGATCAAAATTGGGGCTGATATCAATCTCTTCTTCAGCTCCTGAAAACTGGCTTCACATTTGTCAGTCCATTCAAACTTCTTGTCCTTCTTCAATAATTGGGTCATGGGTCGGGCGATGCTCGAGAATCCTTCTACGAACTTGCGGTAGTATCCCGCTAATCAGAGAAATGCACGGACTTGGGTTTGAGTGGTTGGGGCTTCCCATTCTTCGACATCTTTGATCTTGACGGGATCGACAGAGACTCCTCCGACAGACACAATATGTCCTAGGAATCCTACTTCTTTCAGCCAAAACTCACACTTGCTGAACCTGGCATATAACTGATGCTCTCTTAGGGTTTCTAGGATGATTCTCAGATGTTGATCATGCTCTTCTTCTGACTTGGAGTAGATAAGGATGTCGTCGATAAACACAACTACAAACTTATCTAGGAAATTCATAAAGATCTTATTCATGAGATTCATGAAATAAGCAGGGGCATTGGTTAATCCAAAAGACATAACCGTATACTCGTATAAACCATAGCGAGTAGTAAAGGCGATCTTCAGAATATCCGTTGCACGAATCTTAAGTTGGTGATAACCAGTCCTAAGATCAATCTTTGAGAATATCTGAGCTCTGGTCAACTGATCAAATAGATCCTCTATCTTTGGCAATGGGTACTTGTTTTTGATGGTGACGTCATTCAACTTTTTGTAATCTGTACACAGATGATTGCCTCCATCTTTCTTGTCAACAAATAACACTGGTGATCTCCATGGCGATGCACTTGGTTGAATCAAGCCTGTTTCTAACATGGCGTCTAACTGCTTCTTCAATTCCACTAACTCTGAGGGGTTCATGCTATAGGGTCTCTGGGCTATGGGTCCGGTTCTGGGGATTAGTTCGATGATGAACTCAATATCCCTATCCGGGGGCATACCTGGCAATTCATCTGGGAATATGTCGGGGTATTCATAGACTACTCTGACCTAGTCTATGGTGGGTAGGGCTAGACTCTTGCTGCACTTGAATTGACGGGGTAAGGTTTTAGAGATATGTTCTACTGTTACTCCAGAACTACTGGTCATGGTGATGGCTTTATTAGCACAGTCTATCAGTCCTTTATGCCTTGACATCTAGTCCATACCTAGTACTACTTCCAATCCTTTGGTTCCAAGTACAATTAGGTTGGCATAAAAATCTATCCCATGTATTCTGATAGGCGCAGCTTTGCAAATTTTTCTAGCTTTTGTAGTTGAACCGGGGATTTGAACTATCATGACATGCTTCAGGTTGGTTGGGTGAATCTTACTAGTGCATGCAAATTCTTTGGTGACAAATGAATGCGATGCTCCCGAATCAAACAATACTCTTGCTAAAACTGAGTTGACAGAAAACATACACAACACTACATCTGGCGCTTCTTGGGCTTCTTCTGCGTTCATGTGGAAGAGACGACCGTTGCGGTTGTGAGGGTTCCCTGGGCAAATCTTCTTCCTGGTTGAACACGACGCTGCTGTTGAGCTGGGACATTCACAGTGGCATTGGCTGCAGTCTTCTCGGGACACTCATTGGAGTAGTGAGTCTTCACTCCACACTCGAATCAAGTGATCTGGGACTTGTCCTTGGCTGCGACAGGCACAACATTGCTGCCAGTTCTGGGTGCAATGTTGTTATTGTTGTTATTTCTCTTGGGAGGGGCACGGGTGAAATTGTTGGCGTTGCCGGAGTTGGGATGGTTTCCTCCGGACTTCACATTGCCTCCGCTACGGTTGGGGTAGCTTGGGCGAGACATTGGGGGTCGGTTGTTCCTGGGTGCATATCTTGGTGAGGGGTTGGGACGGTACTTCTGGTGACTGCTGGATCCAGATTGCTGCATCATACAATGTTTGTGATTGTCGTTTGCCTGGTTAATCTTCCCTTCCATCTAAATGGCAGAGTCGACTAGCTCTTCGAGATCCTGAAACGGATGTTAACGAGGACAGTCTGCATCTCATCATGCAGTCCGTTCAAGAATCTCTCCTTCTTTTTGGCCTCCGTGTTGATCTCATCAGGTGCATATCTGGCAAGTGACAGTAATCTGTCACGGTATTCTACCACTGTCATTCTTCCTTGCTTCAATTCGCGGAATTCATCTCTCATCCTCTTGATGAGACCTTGTGGCACGTGGGTGCGACTGAACTTGACTTTGAATGCTTCCCATGTCATCACTTGACCATGGTTCATATTGCGGATGCTATTCCACCAAGCTCTTGCATCTCCCGCCAGATAGTGGGTGGCAAAGAGAACTTTCTCGTTTTCATCAACTCCTGCAACTTCGAGGTTGTTTTCCATTGTCTGTAACCAATCGTCAGCATCTAATGGGTTTTCTGATTGGTTGAAGATTGGGGGATTGGTATTCTGATTTTTTTGAGTTTGGATCCATGGTGATCCTGAATTCCATGTCCTTGGTTGTTGAGAGACATCTGGGCTATCTGTTGTAGTGTTGCTAAGTTGGCTTGACGTTCTGCCCTGCTTGCTTCACGGTCGGCGATGAGATTCTGCAATATCTGCAGCATTGGGTCCTGCGACGAGCTGCTCCCTCCTTGGTTTCAACGAGTCATCTGAAGATTGAGATATATATAGGGGTAAGAGGGAAATTCTAAGGTTCATGGTTTTGGTTTTTCAAAGCTAAAACTTTGAGTTAGACTCAGTTTTTTCAACTAACTCCATTTCATTCATGCAGACAAACACACGATACAACACACACCTCAACAAACAAAGGAAAATAGATGGTTTGAAGAACCATTCTGCAAGCTACGATACAGTGGGACTGATACATCTCATGCTACAATAGTGCTCTAGTGCATCTACTCATCGTCGATGAAGTCGGAGTCCTCATTGTCAGTGTAGAAGTCCACGGCATCTTCCTCTAGAAAGTCAGCATCGTTGCTGAGGTAAGAATCCATGTCTCCCTGGATGTCTTCACCCTCATCTTCTTCTTCCTTGGTGGCAAGCTGAGCTTCCTGCTCCTTGACGGTCTTCTCAAGGTCGGCCACCTTCTTGCAAAGACGGGCGATGGTGCGATCCTTGTTGGCACGCTGGCGGCAAAGAGACTGACGGTCTTGGACGAGCAGTGCGAAAGTCTGGGCCTTCTGGTCGGCCATGGCATGGTTCTAGTTGGCTAACTCTCTAGCATTGTCCAGTTCCTGCTGTCTGTCATGCAGCAAGAAGTCAAGATTTTCCACTTGATGCCTCAACTCTGGGTGACTTGGCATCTCCATCGGCATTCCCATGAAGTCACGTCTTGCATAGTGAGCAAAACGGGTTCCTTGGATCTTGTTGACACTGAGGGCACATAGACGTGCGAGAGCTTCATGCATTGCCCTGGCTATCCATCTAACCAGTTGTTCTCTCTCATGGACAACTGAATTCTCCTAGAAGTTGGTGCTTCGATACTTCCTCTTAGATCCGCGGTGACCCACTTTAGGTCTCCTCCTGGGGGTCCTGGAAGTTGAGCTCCAAGAAACTCCGGATGTGGGCGTCCCAAGAACTCTGATAGTGAATCCAGATCCTTCTCGAAGATCAGCTGACCTCCATTTCCCAACTGGTAAAACTTGCTGAACTGAGTCTCCATCTACAAGAATTAAGGATGAGGAAATTAGTGAAGTGATCAAGTGTGTCAAATTTTAAGTAGTAATGTAAGAATTTTGAGGAACATGAATTTTTGAGAAAGAAAGAATTCCCAAGGATAAGAGAGGAGATAGTTTTTCGTAAATACTCACTTTGGTTTTGAAACTAAGTTTTTATTCAGACGTCCATTCTAACTAGGGTCTCCTATGGTCAGGATGGCTCTGATGCCAACTTGTCAACACCCGGATTTTTAATCCTAGATGCCCGTTATGCCATAACTCGCAATCCCAGGATTACCATTTTTGCGAGACATAACGGATTGGATATCACAGTACATCATCCATTACAAACCATACATAAGGTCTTACACAAATAAGGATCTCATGATCCAGTCTGAATACAACAAGCAGCGGAAATAAAAGATAAGCGTAGCGGTGAGGTCCATCTTCAGGGGCACATGCAATCTTGTGGCGAGATAGTCCTAGTTATCATAGCCGTCCTGCTGGCCATCATCTTGATAGTCTCCTTCATAGTCTGGCCATGAGAATAGCCAGGGACGAAAGCGATGAGTACTCCTTAAGTACTCGCAAACTACCACTAACAAGTAATATAGTTCTAAGTCAAGTGCTAACTCTATGTTTAACTATAAGGTTAAGTTTGAAACCTAAGCTGAGTTTTGAAGCAAAGAAAGATAAAGTAAAATTCTAGAATCACTTAAGTTGGGAAGCTAATATCATAAACACAACACTGTTGTGGTCAAGTCAAGATTCATCATTCATTTCATAAGTTGTTTGGAAAACATCTGACAACGAAACAGTATGGCCATTCCAACTGTCCATAACCACGGACGCGGCTATTCGAATAGTTTGACACTCTGCAGAGGTGGTACACTTTCACCACAAGATTCGATACATCTGTCAGGGATAACCCAGAATCATCATACTGAGTATGCAGATAATCAAACATAACCTTCCCTTTACACACCCTAGTATAAGCACCTCTCCTATGAGCATAGCCTCCCAACCATGACCATCTGTCATCTTGGGCACTACATAGGTGGACAACATTGAGAGGTAGCCTCAGCTCAAACCTCTCCCGCGAGGGAACTAATACTAATGCATATAAACTTTCGGCTAAGCCTTACCCAATTCAGGTAGTGTGGTTGTACGGTAAATTTGGAATGGTATCGCATCCGAATCCAACCATCAGTTTTATAAAAGGGCTAAGGCTCATGCCTCAACATTTTCATCATCATAAACCATTTGTGTTTCTCAACACATGTCAAAACATCTCAATAGAATGACTCATCATTCAAAGGTTTTCACAATTCATTTTCACCAAGTGTTCCCATCTAAAGTGACTCAAGTTTTTATCTACTCTAAACTACTAAGTTAAGAGTGTTCACTAAGGTGGAAAGATGATGGGTTCAATCTCATGCCATAGAATGACATCTAAAGCTTAGCTAAATAGGTAAAGTTTTATACTTTTTATGCTACCTTCAAAACCAGTACAGACTTGGGTAAACTAAAGGAATCAAAGCTTGTAAGGTAATACTTGGGGTAGTACTAGTCAAGGTGGTTTGACCAAAGCATTCCTAAAGCATCTTTGCTCATTCATCTCTCTTAATTCTAGCTTGCTAACAATAGCTTGCACTGTTAATGGTGGCTTGCAAGTACAACTTGCAAGGGTTAACTTGGATAGTGCTAGCTTGCCTTGGTTGGTGCAGTGGTTGAAGTTTTCTTCTTCTTCTTCTTCTTCTTCTTCTTCTTGGTAGCACTCCTCCTCCTCGTAAGCTTGGTAGGTACTATCTTCTATAACTACATACGGAGTACAAAATCACCAAACAATACTTAACTAGTCTAATTAGCATTCTAAGACACACCTTTGATGATCTATTATCATCACAAGCATCACAAGTTTAATTCACTAGTTTCCTCCTTTTTATTTTAGAAAAGTAATTTCTACTCATTGAAAAATTAACTAAGATTTAATATTCACAACTTAAAATATGGGATCATGTGGACACATGTCATCACCACATATTGTAACATGTGGGAATGAGATTTAAAGGTTGGATCATAATTACTTTGGTTTAAGTTCATTATTTAATGATTTAAAGTGACTAGAAATGCCTATATAGCATTATTTTGGTACTAGTCCAAAGTCACTGTATGTAAACCCAAATATTATAAGATATTTAGATAGATATGATGAAATTTGATTTTTGAGAGTTGGAATCAACTCAAAACCTATCTTGGTTGATTTTATAAACATATTGCAAGGTGTAAATGCTTCTGTTTTATTACTTTTACTAGGAGAGATCTATAACTCTAATTTAATTAGATACAACGGGCTTGGATAGATCATTTCAATACCTTTTAGGAAAAATTGGTTTCATGCAATTTGGATTTGTCAAACTATCTGATTTTCAAACTCAGAGACAGAACTAAGTTTAAACTAAATAGGAAAATCTAATTCAAACTAACTGGGTCGCGCGGGAAACTCTAACGGGCCGCTCCAGTGTCACTCCACGGCGCGGGGCTCAACTGACAGGGGGGTCCACCGGTCAGCGGCTCATAACGCGCGAAGCGGTACGGGGCGATGTGGGCCGTTAGATTAGATTGAGGATCAACGGTTGTGGCTTGTCGTCAACGACGGACCTGTCACCGGCGAGCTCGAACCCTAGTGGCTCGGTGGGGGTGCATAGGGGGAATACCAGGGCTCCAGCAAGGTCGGTGTGGCAGGCAAACGGACTGGTGGTCTACGACAAGCTCAGGGACGACCGAGGCAGCTCCGAGGGTGGTCGCAATCAGCAGCGCCCCTTCCTCCTCTGCTGCGGGCTACTGCGGCCAAATTCCGGCGAGCAAGTGCTCGCGCTGCTCCGTCTAGAGGTGGGGAATGGTCAGTGAGGTGAGGGGAGTGGAGTGGTGTGCTTCAAATGGCTGGGGGTGCCCTCCTTTTATAGGCTCGACGGCGAGACCGAGAGGGATGGGCAGGCGATGGTGGCGACATGGCTACAGGCGGCTAGCGGCATGGCTGAGGGTGGCGATCAACAGGCGGTCTCCTAGCGGTGCTCTAGGAACTCAATGCGGGCATAGGGGCGGTGGTATGCGGTCGGGGGCAGCTGGCGCTCTGAGCGGCAGAAGCGGCAATGTCCACGGCGAGCGGTGGCTGTGGTGCGTTGGGCGGCGAACGGGCGTGTCCGTCGTGTTCCCTGGGTCGTGGCGGAGCGGTGGGCGCGGGCTGCGGTCGAGCGGCGGCTTGTGCACGCGTGCCGGGTGCGGCACTCTGGTGCGTGCTCGACATGGCTCGGTGGCAATGGGCGCGGGCTCTCCTCGCTGGTCCACTACTGGGCTTGGCTCGGGGAAGGGACAGAGGGTGGCGGTGAGGTCCTGGCTACCTCCAAGACATGGCGAGAGAGAGGGAGGTGGTCTGCTAGGGAGAGTGCGGGGTTGGCCGTCGAGCTAGTGCTCGGGGTGGCTCGGCACTGTGGCTAGGGACAAGGGGAGGGGTGCTAATGGTATGGTTAGATCATGAGGGGACCAAAGGATTAAATGGAGATCAAATGGGGGCAAAACCCTGTTCAAAACAGTGAGCTATGGTTTAGAGTTTAACCCTGCCTGCCAAGTGTTTGATTAAATGGCCGCAAGAAATAAACTTTTGAATTTTGAAAAGATTTTTGGTTGGTTTGCTAGGAATAAGCTTGAGACTCTGTGGTTGCTTGGGTTTTGAAAATTGAGCTTGTTTGAGTGGTTTTTGAAATAGTGGGATCTTCCCATATGAATTAGATTCAATTTTAAACTATCATTTAAAATTAGCATTTGAAGGATTTTAGCAAATCACAAAGTGGGCCTTGGTACCTCATTATGTGTACTATCAAGGGGTGTAAAGTTCCACACATGTTTCTGTTAACTTTTGAGTACTAGGAATAGCCAAAGTAGGCATGATAGTTAATTTGGCCAAAATGACCATTCACTTTAATTATTCATTTTGAGTTGTTCTTCTTTGGGAAAAGTTTGGGAAAGATGTAGATGATGTTTATTTCACCTAAGAAACATTTTACAAGCAAGGAATTACAGAACCATGGCAATTCAAATCAATTCCTAAATTAAATGCTCATACACATGAATGCTTTCATTTTTAATTTGGAAAAGTTTTTGTTAACCCTAATTTTGATGATTAGGATCTTGATAAGCTTGCATTAAAGTTTTGGGATGTTACAATAACACACATGCAATGAACTCTAGTGGATCCTTGTGGTTTATGATAAGAACAAACATTTTGTGGTGGCATCACTGTATATGTTGTTTTCCAAAACCATAATGATGGACACTGATACACACACACATCCAATGGGGTGTGGTGATGCAGCATCTATCAAGATGGTGGTAGAATGCATGCTACAGTTGAATCACACCATGCTGCTAGTGTTCCTGGACATGGTTGGACACCACATGCTGGAGTGCATCACTGCATGTGTTATTTTCCTAAAACCACAATGATGCACACTGATACACACACATGCAATGATTCTAGATGTGGTTTATGAAAAGAACACACATGCAATGAACTCTCATGGATCCATGTGGTTCATGAAAATAACACACATGCAATGAACTCTAGTGGATCCATGTGGTTTATGAAAAGAACACACATTCAATCAAATGGTGGATCCATGTGGTTTCTGAAAATAACACACATGCAATGACTCTAGATGTGGTTTATGAAAAGAACGCACATTTAATGACTCTGGTTGTGGTTTATGAACATAACACACATTTAATGACTCTAGTAGTGGTTTATGAAAAGAACACACATGCAATGACACTTTTGGATCCATGTGGTTTATGAAAAGAACACACATGCAATGACAATAGATGTGGTTTATGAAAAGAACACACATGAAATTGACTCCAGTGGTTCCATGTGCTTTATGAAAAGAACACACATGCAATGACTCTAGTTGTGGTTTATGAAAAGAACACATGTTTAATGACTCTAGTTGTGGTTTATGAAAAGAACACACATGCAATGACACTGGTGGATCCATGTGGTTTATGAAAAGAACACACATGCAATGACTCTGGTGGATCCATGTGGTTTATGAAAAGAACACACATGCAATGACTCTAGGTGTGGTTTATGAAAAGAACACACATGCAATGACTCTGGTGGGTCCATGTGTGGTTTAGGAGAAGAACACACATTCATGACTCTAGTGCTGGTTTAGGAGAAGAACACACATGCAATGACACTGGTGGATCCATATGTGGTTTAGAAAAAGAGCACACATTCAATGACACTGGTGGATCCATGTGGTTTATGAAAAGACGACACATGCAATGAACTCTAGTGGATCCATGTGGTTTATGAGAATAGCACACATGCAATGAAATCTAGTAGATCCATGTGGTTTATGAAAATAACACACATGCAATGAACTCTAGTGGATCCATGTGGTTTATGAGAAGAACACACATCCAATGAACTCTAGTGGATCCATCTTGGCATAATTTGATGTATGCCAGAATGTATTTCATTGTACAAGACACTCACTTTCCATTTTTATACTACTCAGTTTTGCCCTTGGTTTTTTGATACTACTCAGTTTTGCCCTCTCTCTCTTTCGTTGAAGCCCAAACCTATGCTCACTCTGTCTGCTATGCCCTGATTAGCTATCACAGTTGTCACACAGATCGTGCGCACCAACCGTTGATCCTGTGTGATCCAACGAGGATCGTTGCACATGCTGTGCCCTTCATAGTACATCTTGAGACAGCACAAACGTCTCTCTCAGCGAGTCTTCTACAAGAAGGAACACGAGGCCATCCATGGAAAAAGTTGTCGAGTGGTCATGTCATGTTTAATCACGTAAGCCTACTACTACTATGCCACAACACATTCACACAACAACAGGGTCATCGAGTGCATGGTCGTCGATGGGCAGCTGCAATTTATTGCCACTTGATTTTAATAAGACATATCCCATTTTTACACAGCACGCTCTCAATCTCACTTCCAACTGGGCCCCACCATAAGAAACTTCCACGCGTTAGCCGGAGGCCAAAGAGCTGAGAAATGGGTCTCGAAGAGTGGGGGCCTCGAGGAGACCTAATGTCTCCGCCTTCATCGAGTCCCTCTCACTCATCCACAGATCCCTCTACCTGATCTAGCACAACCCCACAAATCTCGATGTATAACCACCTACCTTCTCCTCTACATTTCCCCTTTTAATTATCACCAATTTTATGGCCATGTCAAACTTCGTACATAGAAATTGTGTCTGCACCCTTTGCATGCGGCTGAATACATAACTGCCATGCATGGCTCAGGAAAAAAAATGTGATGTACCGTGCGCATGTCGTGGTGCATGGTGCAGTAGCCTACACGGTGCGGTGCAGGGTGTTGCAACAAAACGTGCCTTCCCTTCACCTTAACTATAGATCCCCTTTCCCTCTCCCTCTTCGCATACCCACTCTCACTCTCGCTCACTCTCCTCACACAACCCTCTCCACTGTCCCATCAGCTTCTGCAAACTCTAGAGAAAACCCCATCCGCACTGGCGATGATGGAAGAGGATGTGGTGGCCATCATCGCCTCCAAGGCCACGAGCGAGGAGGCCCCCGTCTCTGTCCCAGTCCCCCTTGACACGTTGAAAGCAGCCGCCGTCGCCGTCGAGGGCCCCTTCGAGGCATCGATGGTAGCCGCCGTTCCTGTCC
Organism: Avena insularis; assembly: GCA_023614405.1. Taxonomy (NCBI): domain Eukaryota; kingdom Viridiplantae; phylum Streptophyta; class Magnoliopsida; order Poales; family Poaceae; genus Avena; species Avena insularis. The sequence continues at coordinate 351,892,437 of CM042688.1, forward strand.
AGGCCCCTGTCCCCGCTACCGACGTAGCCTTTGGCGAGGAGGCCCATGCCGACGAGGAGGCCCCCACTAGACACGAGCAGATCCAGCTCTTTTGGGACCACTACGATCTAGAGGAGTACATCGCTCCGGTGAACCCCTACGACACCAGCATCGACGACCCATGGTCAAAGATAACTTGGGTTTTATCCTCTTCCTTGGTTCTTCTCTCGTTCCCATTTTTGGATGCTAGATCTTGGTTTATTAGGGTTCGCTTGTTCGCACTTCGATTGCTCGATCTTCTTACATCATCTAGTCCTCCCTTTTTGTCTTCCAATAGGTTTACGGCAGCGACGTCTGCAGCGATTACGAGTCCAGGCACACCAAGACTCCTCAGGTGCTAAGGAGGCTGCAGGCCGGCCAGTACGACACCTTCTTCGCTGATGGCGTCTATAGTTGCCCTTCTACAGGATGATACTCACTGGCACCGACTTCAACTACGTCGTGATGCATGCAGAGGGATCGAGCTCCGGCACCCCCAAAGTCGGCTAGACCGTGAACGTCAACACCTACATCGCTGAACACCAGGCTATCGACATTCACCTCCGCAACCTCCAGCGGGTGGCCATAGAAGGGGGTCACATGCCTCTGATCAAGCCCAAGGCCCCCAATATCAAGGGACTGGGCAACATGAGGTTGAGGAAGCGCCAAAGGGAGGAGGCGGAGGCACAGGCGCATGCAAGGAGGGGTTGAACGTGTCTGCTGCTGCTAAGCTGCTTCTTTTGATTTTGTATATTTGGCATGTGATGGCTGCTGAGAAGCTAATGTATCGAACCTCGTTAAGAAACCTACTTTCTATTTCTATATCCTATTTAGGTGGGCACAACTATGTCTACATTTGTTTTGTTTTCTGAATGAATGTATTCTGCCTGGTGTGATTTGCTGCTCTAGATTTTGCTACCAGATTGGGCCAAAAAGAGGGCCAAAAGGGAACGAATGATCGAAGAAGGAAGCTGCTCTAGATTTGCTGCCAATTTGGGCAAAATGAAACATAACTGTTTAGCGAGAGAGGAAAAAGGTACTCTTTCAAAGTGCCAATTAACAAGCTGCCATCTTGACAATCTACCAGACACATACAGAAACATAACACAAAGAATTAAAATTTATTTCACTACTCTCACTTGAGGCGCTAGCCATCTTGACAAGGTAACTGAGTTACACAAAACATAAACATAACACAAAGGAGTAAAATTTAATTCACTTCTCATCAGACCACTTGAGGCGCTTTCCATCGTTCCTAGGCGACCAACTGCGAGCATTCCAGGTGTCTCTTACATTATTGGCCCTCCACAGCTCACGAAATGCAAGTTCTTCCTACTAGGAATCTGCCTTGGCTTCCCTATCGTCAGCATCCTACGGTACAATTAGCGGTGCATCACTGGCCTGGTTATTTCCCCTGGAAGATGCAGCCTCTCTATTTGCTGCTTCAGCTGCAGCCTCTCTATCAGCTGCTTCAGATGCAGCCATTTTCTTTGCATATGCAGCATCACGCTCAGCTATACTGCATTTGCTACAAAGGGCTCCCCTAAGGTCATCTTCCCTCTTGCAACTAGGGCAAAACACGAGGAAACATAGAAATAAATGGATCTTCTTGTACAGCTGGTAGGTCACGTAAGCATCTATGACTGCATACTTCAGGTTTATCTCAGACAACGGCCACTCCTCCCAGATATCGTGCCTATATGTAGGGAAATCTTCCTTCATTCAGTCGTACAACTCATCGAGGATTCTAGTTGCGAGTGTAGTCATTCCATCCTTCCTCGAGCCCCCTATGATCTTGACAAGACTCTGAATATCGATCCACTTGTGCGTAAGAATTGTAATTCCCTCATAATGAAATTTCCAAAAATCAGTTCTATTAACGACAGTGTAGAAAACAATTCCTTTTTCTACAAGGAACTAGCGCAGTGCCGAACACTTCTTGTCAGTCCTGAAAGTATGTAGTTTGTCATCACCAAAATTTATAACTACAAATGTTTTGCCAATGCAAGATCATCATCTGAATATAATTTTGAAAAGTTTAGTAAATGCAAGATCAAGACTCTCAACATTGGCTTGTCATAGTTTATTTGGTCCTAATAAAATTCAGTAGTTGCAAGATGAGCAAATGGATAAAGAACAAGAGGAGAAAACCCTAAAAGCGGTTAACTATAGAGAGCAGATCTACAAACCAGGAGTAGTGGTAGACGAGGACGTGTTTCCTCATGGCCAGTTGAACAACGGCGACTTCATTCTCGACATATGGGTCCTCTAGGGTGTACTCGAGGTCCAATCCCGCAAACTTATCCTCGTCTTTTTCTCAAGCTAACTCTCGTACATCTGAGGAATCGCACCACTGTCTCCTCCTTGTTGGTGTAGATGATGTCTATCTTCTTATTCTCATGGGCAATGAAGCCTGTCTCTAGAGTGCGACGACCTTCCATGGCGGCAAGGAGAAGACAGAAAGAAGATAGATGACATGAAGAAGAAGAGTGGTTTCTACAAGACAGGGGAACGGTGGAACCATCAATAGGTTTCTAAGGTAGTGGTTAATGACGGGACGGAAGTCCAATGGAGAGATGCGTTGTGGTGGCCGTTCCAGCTTCTGAGTCAACAAAAAGTAATAACGAGGATATATGCGCCCTATTTTGTCACGTCAATACACTGGGCCGGTCGTGTTGTCCTATCCACTGCGTCAGTGCTGCAAGCACTACGTGACAGCCACCATGCCTAAGCGACGGTAGCGACATAATGGCGAAAGCTGATAGGGGACCAACTTGACGGGCGTTAGCCTGATATTTTGTATTAAAATGTAAAGTTGAATTCGTGTGGAAAAAGACCCTCTAAATATTTGGCACGCCAACTGTGGGAAACGCGGCTGATTACAAGCAACTTGGGTACCGCTTTGCCTAGGCGCCTCAACTTTCAGGCCGCAAAATGATATTCTCCCTCACAGCACTGCAAAACTTTGTTAAGATTGAACAAGCAGTTTTCAAAAGAGGTACCATACACAGAAAAGTCAGCCATAAATACTTCCATAATTTTCTCAATATAATCAGCAAATATAGCATTCATGCATCTTTGAAAAGTAGAAGGAGCATTTCACAAACCAAATGGCATTCTCCTATAAGTATAAGTACCAAAGGGACACGTGAAAGTAGTTTTCTCTTGATCATCCTTGTGCACCGTAATCTGTGAGAAACCTGAATAACCATCTAAATAACAAAAGTGAGAGTGTTTTGATAATCTTTCAAGGATTTGATCAATGAATGGTAGAGGATAGTGATCTTTGTGAGTAGCCTTATTAAATTTCCTATAATCAATGCAAATTCTATGACTAGTAACAGTGCGTTGAGCAACAAGTTCATTTTCATCATTTGGAACCACGGTGATTCCACCCGTTTTAGGCACACAATGGACATTACTTACCCATTTACTATTAGTTATGGGATAGATAATACCTGCCTCAATAAGTCTGATTACCTCTTTTCTTACCACTTCTTTCATTCTTGGATGAAGACAACATTGATAGTCAACAACAGGCTTTGCCTCTTCTTCCAAGTTAATCTTATGCATGCATAAAGCGGGACTTATACCTTTCAAATCATCAAGTGAATAGCCAATGGCTGTCCTATGAGCTCTCAATACTTCAAGTAATTGTGATTCTTCTTCATCTAAAAGGTTAGCACTAATAATAACATGATATATTTTCTTATCATCAAGGAATACATATTTTATATCTTCAGGTAATGGTTTGAGTTCAAAACTAGGATCCCCATTAGGTGGTGGTAGTTATCCTAGATTATTAGGTGGAATATGTAATTGTAGTTATTGTGGTTTTTGAGATAATATTTGTTCTAGACCTTCTTTCTCTTCATCATTAAATTGCTCCTCTTGATTCATCACATATCGTTCCATCGTGTCCGATGAAGCAACTGCCACTGAAGCGAGAGTCTCCACTATATCTTTAGAGAATTTTTCCTTTTCTAAATGTTTATCAATAAACTTTGAAAAATTAAACTCAAGTCTTTCACTAGAAAATTTAATGAGCACTTTCTCTTTTAGCAAATTAATTTGAGCACCGACAATATGTAAGAAAGGTCTACCAAATATAACAAGCTAAAATGCATCTTGGGAACAACCAAGCACAATAAAATCAGCAGGATACTTAATGTTTCCAATTAAAACTTCAACATCTCTAACAATACCAAGAGGACAAATGTATTCTTTATTAACAAGTTGGATAGTTATACCTGTCTCTTCCATGTGGATGGGATAAATATCAGGCTTGATTTCCACATATAGAGAATATGGAATCACACTTATACTTGCTCCAATATCACAAAGCCCATAATAAGATGAAGTCCTAATAGTACATGATATGATAGGTTTCCCAACTCTAGTGGTATTACCTTTTATTACCTTGGTAGAATCTTCGCATAGATACACACCACATGGTGTTTCTTCATTTAATTCTTTAATGACAGAAATTTGATTTTGAACTTGAATTTTTTCATATGGTTCATGACATCTTCTAGCACTGTTATTCATAATAGTAGTGAGTAAATTTTCCTTCACTTTGCTAGGATAAGGAGGAGACTCAAATAATTCTTCTATCTTAGGAGATGAGACTTGATGAACCTGTTTCACAACTTTAGAAACATATGCAGAATTTTTAAGAGGCTCAACAAATACATTAAAACCTTTCTTTGGAACATTAGGATGGTTAGCAAAATATTTAGTAGTTTCTATTAAAACATGAGGTCAATGTCAAACATGTTCTTAAGTTCCTGAAATAATAAATAAGTAGAGAAATTCTCTACACATGAATATTCATAATCAAAACCTAGTTTATTATCTTTATCAAGATCCCAAGCTTCAGTATTTTGAGAAATAGTTTCCAATAAATCAGTTGCCTCCTTTTGAGTTCTATTAGTGAAACTTCCTTCAGAAGAATTATCCAGTTAGTCCCTAAGGTGCTGGGATAATCTCACATAAAAGTTTATTAAGATAATGCTTTCAGGAATACCATGACGAGGATTTTTACGAATAAGACCCTTTAATCTACCCCGAGCTTGAGAAATACTTTCTCCATTATGAGGCCAAAATTTATAAATATGGTAGCGATCATCATAAGCTTCTTTAGGAGTATAATATTTAAGATAGAAGGCCTTTCTTAGATTTTCCCAATCAAGACGATATTCATCATCCAGACATCTATACCAATCACGAGCTTTACCAGATAAAGATGAAAATAATAGCTTCCTTCTCACTTCATTCTCATGAATACCTCCAAGTCTAAATATGGAACTCAGTTCTTCAATTTCATATAAATGTCCCATAGCAGTTTTCTTCCATCACCTGCAAAAGTTACCTCCCTTGCTTTGTTGACAATACCAATAGGAATTTGATATTCAACTTCTAGTTCACCAGGCTTCACAACTTTCTCTTTATTTTTGTCATGAATGAACTCAAATAAGGTGAGTTGCAAATCTTTAAGGTTTGAGAAATCCATGATAAAACAACAGTAAAAGAATAAAACAGATTTCATGTTTCCTTACCAAACAGCTTACCAATAGCACAACGCTCCTCGACAATGGTGCCAGAAAAGTGTCTTGATGGCTCCCAAGTGCAGGAGATCAATTGTAGTACTTTTCAATAAATAAAGGTTGTCGAACCAACGAGGAGCTGAGGGTATTGGTTAGCAAATTTGACAAAGGAAATAATAGTAAATGCAATATATTTGGTGTTTTGGGTTTGTAGTTTTGCAAGAATGTAAAATGCTGAAAGTAAATAGTAATAAGTAAACACTCTCAATGAGAGAAAGACCAATCCTCTATGCAGCAAGAGGACAAGCTCAAGTGTGTGTGACTTTTACATGGCAAGCGTTCCCGAGGGTGGCATGGATTTACTTAGCATAAATATTTCTACACAATATGGTGAATATGTTGTCAAGTTTTATTCCTTAGGGCGGAGCCTAATTAGGTGCAGCCATAGGTATGGACTAAATATACCACTTATGATGGGTCCTAGATCCATTTACATGAACATCTAGGAATCATTAAGACATGCATGTCTCACCATAGCAATAAGTTCATTAGTCCCCGACATATAATCCCTCCAATGCAACTCAAAGAATTGGAAAATGATTTCTGTCAATTCCGTCCCTTCCAAACCATATCATTGCATCAAAGTATTCTCCTATGAGACCATGTAGGTGAAGTAATATGCAGTCGATGTTCGCATAAAACCATCATAGAACAATATAAAATATATAAAACTGGACCACATACTCATTGCATATTATATGGAAATCATAGCCAATTCATCGTATGCCCTTAGGAAAATGGGTATCTACTCACAAATGCCACGATACGGATCAGTAGCATATGGATTACAACACAATCTGATAATCTCTCCACCAAATAAAGGCAAGATGTCAATCACAAACATGCAAATAGCCCTTAAAGCAATATCCGGGGTTCAATCAATCACCAACTATGAGGGGAATGAGATGGATCTTAGAGATGGTGATGGTGATGATGATGGTCCTGGTGGATATGTTGATGGAGAGGCCTCCCCCTATGCCTAGGAGGAGTGGTGATGACGATGGCACCGATTTCCCCCTCACTAGAGGCTCCGGTGCGGCAGGATCTGCCCCCTCCCGGAGTAGGAGAGCAGAGGACTTTTGTAAATCGTGGGAAAAATATGGTGTAGGTTTTCTGGCGATAAGGAGGCGTATGTTAAAAGGAGGAGCCGAGATGATGCTCGAGGGCCGAAAGAGCATGGGTGGCGCGCCCAGGGGGTGGGCACGCCACCTAGCCTCTTTCAGGCCTCGTGGATCCTCTTGCTTCATTCTTTGCCCCAAGTTGGTTCTTCTGGTGAAAAACTTTTCAGGTATTTTTCCTTGGATTTATTGACGTCCAAAAGGTCCTGAAACAATAAAAACATGAAAAAGGAGGTTTTCTGCCTCCCAACAGTTAAATATCAATGAAAGGGACTTTGTAGGAAAGTCCAGTAAATCATCTAAATATGCATGATAATGAAGGATCAAGGTAAATATAATTCTAAATAGTGCACAAAGGTCCTAAAAATGATGATGAAAAATGCAAGTATCACCTTGTCAGAGACATCCGCTAACCCTAGATCCGTAGATCTTTCACAGGGGAAGGCCCAGATTGCAAGGATTTCTCTCATATAGCATCAAGTAGGAGTTGCCCATGCTAAAGAGAACAAACTACGAGTTAAGCCCCACTCATAGGGTAATGTTGTTGCACGGATAAGTTGTTCTTATAAAGGCGTATAACATCCCTTATATTTATAAAGTCCATCATAATCACTTCTCAACTTCACCTTTTCTTCTTTGAAAATACCCACTTGGATATGATGCCATTCCCAAGGGTTTTACAAAATATTTCAAAAGCACTTGTGGTAGGGTAATCCCCCAAAACAATTTTTGTTTACAAGATCCGAGGTTTCGAAAGAGGTAGGATGCTAACCATCTTACTCTCGGTATAAAGGGGGGGGGGAGATAGGTGTCAATATGGGTGGTGTCTTAGGGAACACCAAGTCATAACTTCGAGGAGCCAAGTTACTAGCACAGTAGTACTAAAACAAAACATGGAGGTAATAATGCAATTTATAAAGGAGATACAAAACAGGTAATTAAAAGGAGTAGGACAACTATCAAAATTCAGTAATGGTGGCTTGCCTTTGGTCAGCAATATGTCCCTAGACTTCTTAGAAAACTAAAAATAAAAAGATGAGCCCTTCTTCTTGACGTCAACACAATCGCAACTACGTGCAAACAAAACATATAACGCAATCAATACAAGGCAAATAAGCATCAATACAATACAAAAAGCAATTGAGCAAAGCATCAATACACTTCAGTAGGTTTTGATAATTTGATTTCATAGCAATTAGAAATGCTTTAATTGCATTTGTAGAACTTCTTTTATGATTTCAATGCCAACTACTAGTTAATTAAGGGGTTTTCCACCAAGTCTTGGTTCTGTAAGGTACCAATGTACAAAAATGGTATCAACAGATATTTATTGAAATAACAAAGCCACCAAAAATTGTTTCATTATTTTATCTATTTTCTTATGGATTTTCTAGCGAGATAAACCCTTATTTTGGTGAATAAATCACCATAAAAGATCTATAAGTTCAAAAATTATTTCCTCTTAGGGTTAGGAGGGCCTTTGGGTACTGGTTCATCGGGTGTTAGTTTCACTTCAAAATATTTACCAGAATACCCTTGGGAAAATCTCAAAGTTAGTTATGCAAGCATTTTGTCTTGTTCACCAAATTAAATATATAGATCCTTTAGGCATGAAACCAAAGCCACATGGTAGGTATTTCAAATACCTTTGGTAGAAATTAGATTCACCATTTTTAAGGTTGTAAAACTCCTGGAATGATTTTATTAGCTAAATAACCACATGTAGATGAGTTTAATTCATAAAAATTTACCAAAGACTCAGTAATTTATGAAATCCTTGGATTGTGTAGATATGATGCTTTATGTGTATTGGGAGTTGAAATCAGGTCAAAACAAATTATCTTTTGACCTAGGGAATTTTCTAATGGCATATTTGAGTGGTTTTTGTTATTTTTGCTAAGGAAAAACTATAGGGCTTTTTGTGTATGGGAAAGGGGTGACATGCAAGGAATCACAATTACCTCACAGTACTAAGTGGTTTCATCCCATTTGGATTTACCAAACTCCCAAGGATAAAATTTTGGTGAAAATGATCTATCTTGGGATTTATTTTGCTAGGAAAAATCTAGGTAAGATCTTGGTCATCTTGTTGTACTACATGTTGTAGAAAACATGTAGAGACCTAGTAAAAATTAGATCTAGGCATTTGGGGGTATTTTCCATTTTTATTTTGGAATAAAGCTAGCAGCTAGTTTTCAGATCTAGGAAAATTTAATTAAGGGAAAAAGGGGCCAAGAGCTGCTGGGCCAGCTCGGCACGACACTGGGCTGCACAAAGGCCGGATTCGGCCCATGCCAGGCAACAAGTCGTGTGGGAAGCCTGGGTTCGAAATCCCATCGTGGGGCCTAGTGATCAATGCCCTGAGTGAGATGAAGCGGTACGGGTAGTTTGCGGTCATTGGATTAACAAGGATCCGATGGTCATGGCTCACCATCCTCCTTGTGACTGCCATCGGAGACAAAACCCTAGGATAGAGCATACTGGAAAGGGGGAGCTCACCTGGAGGCAGGGAGGCAACGCAGAGCAGTGGAGGTGAAGCGGTGCCTCGAGCGGAACCCAGCGAGGTACGACACGGTCGTGGTTTCTTTCAGTAGCTGGCTCGAGGGACGTTGACCGAAACAAGCTCACTGGAGGTCGACGGTGGCATCGGCTGAGGCATTCCTGGGAAAGAAGGGGGGTGGGGTTAGGTAGCCCTTGCCAAGGGAAGGACATGCATACCAAGAGAGGTAGGGGAGATGTCAGAGCTTGGCCACAACCTTCAATGCAAGCTCGCAGCACCGAGGAGGATATCTCCTTCTCCTAGGCTACATGGGATAGAGTACAAGGATGTCTGGTAGTGGGGAGTGGGGAGGTTGGGGAGTGAAATGATCTAGGGAGAGGATCTGGGGTGGTCTGGAGGGCTAAATACCCGAGGACTTTGGTCCATGGTGAAATGATCTCATGGAGGATCTAGGGAGGATATGGGGCTCGGATTGGGTAATGGGGATGGTGGAGTGGTCGTGTGAGGGCCACTGGAGGACAGAGAGAGGTGGAGGAGCAGTGTGCTGCAAGTTTTCTTCCCTATCTCATTATGTGTCCATGTGAGCAAGATGAGCAAGAGAGAGAGGCTAGCTATCAAGTGTTGCACCCATTGGCCAGAGAGGGTGGTGAGTGGGGTCGGGGTTAGTGGCAGAAGGGGTAGGGAGGGTTCCTGCTACTGGCAAGATTAATAACCAAGATTTGTTTTGATATGTTTGTTCATCTCTCACTCCAAAAACTAAGAGATAAGGTTGCCACAGTGCTACAGTAGCATGCTATGGTGCATTTCGACCAAAGGGGTAAGAGGGTTTCTATGGTGGTCATTCATGTGCATTGGTGGAGATTTTAGGATTTTATGTGTTATTTGAATAGATGCTTTTGTTTTAGTTTAGATTATCTCTAAAACTTATATGATCAAGTGTTGATGGATGAGTGATGGGTTTGGATATGATTAGTGGTGAGTGAGAGATTAGTGAGGATTACTAGTTCAATTTGAAAATACTTCAAGTTGAGAAAATTAGAAATTGAGTGGTTTTTGTCATCTAGGGTTCTAATATTTTCATACTTACTTTGGCATATTGTAGAAGAATATACAAGGATCCATTTGACTTAAGGGACGTAGTGAATCAAAGTCAGGTTTAGGATAATAGTTTCAGACTTGGCCATATTTCGATTGTTTTAGGGTTTTAGACTAGGGTACAAGATGTAGTGGTTTTGGTGGTATGCAAGGTTCCAAACTCATCATCAAGTGGATGATGTTGAAGAGTAGGTTAAGTAGAAGGGATCCAAGGCTTTATTTGGTATTTTTTACCTTGGAATCTAAAAAAGAGAAGTGACTCAAAATTGAGTCTAATAAGGAAAACCAATGGTCATTTTAGTGACTAGAGACCAGGACAAGCTTGGTAAAAATGCTAAATGGATTTATTGATGAAAAGAGAGTATGGGGATGGTAAGTCACATCCCAAGGATGAGTGTAGATGAGGAACAAGGCCTTAGAGTTGGGTTTTTCTATGTAGATTATCAAGAGGCGATCCTAATAATAGGGAGAGAGGTGATCTTCCTACTAAGGGTTGATGATTTCTTATTAGGGTATTAGAGGTTGCATTGTTCGGGTGGTTTGTTACTAAAGGATGAGCTCCTAGAGTAGGTCACACTAACTACTAAACAAGCAAGTCAAACAACAGATCAAGACAATTCATCTTAACAAGCATCTTAATACTACTACTATGGATACTATCAAGCCTAGCTTGAGGTGGGGAGAAGTATTTTGAAGGGTTGGAGTTTTGAAGAAGGTAAGATTCCCTTGGTACTTCTACCAAGAGTGGAATTCAAAGTTTTATAAAAGGTTTTGGAAGGACTAGATATAAGGTTATTTGTAAGTTTTGTCTTGAAAACATAAGGAGATGATATCATATAGATCTCCATAATTTTTCAACATAAGGTAAGAAAATAGTTGATGTTGTAAAGGCATCTCGGCTCATATTTTGAAATGCTAGAATATGTAAATTAGGCCAAGGCATTGTCTTTTATTAAATAGCTTTTGCACTTGGTGAGAAGATTAGGAAGTAATTTTAACTACTACATAAGTAGGAACACATGTACAAGCAAGTAAACAACTATCTCACCACTAATAAGAAAAATGTTTTTGTTCCCCTGGTTTTTGACTTTCTGGACAACTGAACAAGGTGGCTAGAAATGGGGGCATTGCAGTTCATCATTGACTTAGTATTTCGGGATCCTGTGGAAACAAGCATAAAAGGTGCGCGCGAATAGGGTAAAATGCCAAAATCCTACTACTACAAATGCAAAAATAGTAGGTAAAATGCTTCAAATATGCACTCATCATGCACGTATGTGGTTCTTTTACGCAAACTCTTATGGGAACGACATGGCCTATCACAATCGAAGGCTCTACACCAGCTATTCTGAATTCTATTACAGTAACACTATTTCACGTTTGTTTGAGACACCATCCTGTAATCATAGTTTGTAACAAATTCGTCTTTAAGAGTAGCGTGATTCTATACACGCCTGTGTATTTGCACGCACGATGGATACCACAAGAAGTCTCATGGTATTAGAAGGGAACAGATAGACATGCACGACGTTGTAAAACCACACATGTTGAAACAGTGTTTGCTCTTGAAGCATCACAAATATTTTATGTCACAAAGTATAAGAAACTCTTATACACGCAAACCGAAAGTTACATAGATAGTAAGTAAAGATAATAAAACACACTTTTTTATTTCAAAGTCTGCTACTTTGTGGGTTACAAAGAGTAACACACTAAAAAATAGATTGACTTAGCTCTGTCTCATACGCTAATGTCTAGACTCTAGCCTACTCCATAGAAGTGACGCTTACGAAGAAGAATGGCTTCCGTCTGTAGAATACTTTTTGATTGTTGCCGCTCCCACTGCCTTCCAGTTTCATTCCACCAATGCAGACACTGTGATCATTCACATAGATTATCTCCTTGCTCGTGTCTTCGGCGTTTTGGTAACCTCATGAATCCACTCTTGCGGGAGCTCGTATGCAGGTATAAGCAAGGCGACCTCTCCGTGATCGATCTGGCATGTTCTTCATTTGAGCTGGATAAGAAGATGTAAACATGTAGAGGAAGTAGTCAGAAGAAGGGGAGGATGAGGACACCGTGAGCAAGGGAAAAGGTGGGAAGAAGGAAGAGGGAGATTAGGTCTAACATAGGAATTAGGAAGAAACTCTACATGCTCTAGGAAACCAAGCGGAAGACAAAGAGAGGCGCAAAGGGAAGACGAGATGGAGAAAACTAGAGGGCAAGGTCAAACATCATGAAGGAATAGAGGGATACCTTCCAAGAGAGGTTGATCACCTCCACACTCAGAGGATGCAGTCGTAGGAGCGAGCATCGCAAACGGCAGCGAACCCTCTTTCTTTACTTCATAAGAGGAAGCGAACGAAGGTGTCTTCTTCTTGTCGGTGGGAATGAGGGCGTTGTTCTTCACGAAAATACAAGCGGTGGCACCGAGCATGGATCGAATGGCCTCGCACGCGAACACATAGGCGTCGTAGAGAGATCGTCCCCGGCGGCGGTATGGCAAGGAGTTTCACCACTCGCTCAACCACACAGAAGAACAGATCCATCCCTAGTTGATGTCAAAGCACCGGCAATGAACCCTCCTTGTTTATGCGAGTGCAGCAAACATAGGAGGCCTTGTATTCTCGCACGACAGAGACACCGGCATAGGAAGTGGCTCGTCCAGCTTCATAGGCTTCCGTACATGCGCCGCATCATTGGTCTCCTCGACGCTTGTGGCAGGGCGAGGACTCCCGTAGCAGACTCGAGCATAGCCTAAGAAATCCATCCTAAGAAAAAGTGAAGGCGGTGATGAATACCTACAAAAGAAGAAATAAAACATCGTTAAAGATACCAAAAAGAAAAAGAAAAATAGAAAAACAGAATAGGACATACTAATTACCAAGACACCGACAAACTCTTCCAAACAAACCTAAATTGAGAAAAAGCGAAAACGTGTTAGATAGAGATATATAATGAGAAAAGCCACAGATAGAAAGAAAGCGGCATATGTGTTACTTAAAATGAAGAAGAAGTGAATAGGATGTATGGAAGACATTGACAACAACGAAATCATGGCAAGACGCCTTCCATTGTTTCCAATCATGATCAATGCAGAGAAAAATAAAAGATGCATTACGTAAGAGTTGTGAAACTGATATGAGTAGAAGACTCCAGAGAACTTACCATACAACGTGCAGTCGCCATGGAGAACATCTTCCTTGTAGAGACAACATGGCGCCGATGCGAGCCAGAGCCATTATCAACGGCTATCCTCTCCCCATGGTGGACGTCGGCCTGGCAATAATGGTAATAGACAACCTAGTAGAGAACATGCCAAGAAAGGAGGCAGAAGACTATCTATAAGCAATAAAAGGATAAGAGTGAGTGTATCGTGTCGTAAGCGTAGGCTTTCGGCACGTAATGATAACATGGCGTGTATCCAGATATGTGCGTATGGATAAGGATCCAACACACAATCTGGCCAGGATAACATGCACACGCATGATGTGGACACCATACAGGAGTCCTAGCCTGGCCCCACCAGCTCGACTGCTAGAATTTTTACTACTAGCTCGCCTGTCGAACGCAAAAAATCGCTTCTGACCAAGGTTTCAGATGCCATGTCTGCTGCTAGATAGGATATCAGCAACGAAAATGTGTGTATGTGGAGAGACAACGCTCCTAGCTCAGACAAGGGCCATGAGAACCCATGGTATTCTATAGAATATGCTTCCATATAGGCTGTAGGTTGGTCGCGATAACCCGCGGTCGCCTATAGCCTACATTACCAGCTCGCCGGTCCACCACAAGAATACGTGTCTGCACATCCTCTCCGATGCAACCTATGCCACCATCTCAGCTCTCTGCCGTGATAACCCGTGAAAGGCCATGTTGTATGCTTCCATGTCGGCTCTGGTCAGGCCATTCGTCCGCAAAAACACACGGCCATCTAGAATCTACGTTGCCACATCGGCTCTTAGTGGGCCCCACGACCGCGAGAGTCCGCAACCGACATGCACTCACGGTGCTACATTGGCTTTTGACAGGCCCCTCCACCCGGCAGGTGCGGAGGCGTGTCGCACTAGGAACGCCTCCTACATAGCACGGTACTGCCTACGTACACTATCGGCGGGCCTATGGCACGTGCGTGATCTATTGTCCGACAACGCAGGTACGACGACACACGCAACACCCATACGTGGTCGGGAATCTTTCACCCTGGCCCACAGTAGGGCCGCCTGATGGGATAGCATGGCTCCATTATGACATCATCGTGTGTCCTTTCTAGCATCCATCCCATAGTCGAAAAGAATCAGGATGACATGGATAACAGTTTGAGTCAAAACAATCGAGCGCTATTATTTACTCTGATGATTGTCTTCATCTTAATTTGTATTTTGGCCATGGGAGGATGGGCGATTATAATATTGAACTCAATACATGATTTGAGAATAGGTTCATACATGTTGAGTACAACGGGCCACATTTTGTCCCTCTTATACGTGTGGGGTGTGTGTCCTGCCAATTTGTCACTTTAAGTGTTATTGTCCCTATGTGTGATTTTGGTAATTAATGACAATTCCTATGAACTAATGTTCTCGTTGAGTTTTTATGAAGAAATATTCTATAGGTCATGCTTATAGTCTATGGGTTGGATTCGATTATGGATGCCATGAAGATAAAGATATACCTTGAGTATTGGCATCAAGACCATCGAGTCTAAGAGGATAATATGATATGATTAAGATCTTGAGAGTTTGATCTTAATATAAGAATTCAAGATATGGCTCTAAGATATGGTTGACTAAGATTTATATCATGCAATAAAATAAAGAGTAGAGTGAATTCAAGTTGGTCAATACATGAAGCATAAAGAATGTACCACATAGATCCTATGGTATGGTAAGCATTGTCAATTATGCTTCATGATATAACATATTATATATGTGTCATCTTGTTTTCTATATGGTCTAGGTATCTTTCCATGGCCATGCATCAAAACCGAAGATTTCATATAGCTCATGACAGGATGACACAAGTGGTGATCGTCATAAAGATTGAGAAGTGCAAGTTCAATATAAGCATCTCAATAAGATCATATCGTTTAATCTTGTTGTACATATTGGTAATAATGGACATGTGAAGATGTGCCTTAATGAAGCTATCCCATAGTGTGTATGGGGAGCAAATTATGAGACTTTAGGAAGCAACAATGATCTAAAGCATTACGGCTTCAATGGAGCTTGAAGCATTGTCATCAAGATCAAGTGGGATGCGCAAGGAAAATGTATGGCCTTATTAGGTTTTCCTTTTACCGGTCACATGGTGGTTGTTGGGAGACCGGGTTATAGGATAGATATCCGCAGTTTCAAGAGGGGCTTTTGGTTGGGTAAATTGATCACATAATCTTAGGGAGATCAATCCTTTGCATACATTGTATCCCCTATTTTATTGCTTCTTGGTGTTCCTCTGTGTGAGGTTCTTGAGCTTTTTGCTAGCTCTTTGACAAGCCCAAGTTCATCAAAAAGGAATTCGTATACATCTTATATTGCGTTTATGAGTTTGGAAGTTTTACTAGTTATTTAGTGAGGAAGGTTTCATACCTCTCCTTATTTGGTAATTTTACCTCTTGCTCTTTATTTTGTTAGATAGATCTTGTTCTTATCTTTTCAAAAATCCAAAGTTTGCAAAAATACGAGTCTGGACGTAAACGTTATCGCTGTTTTCATATGTAGTTTTTTAGTTCTAGCGGCAGTATGCGCCCCGCTGGAACTAGGGCCAGAAGTTCCGAAGCCCACTGAAATTTCCGGCGTCGTGCCGAAACTTTGATCTGTATAGTGGTCTGGTGGGACGCCGATCGTTCTGGCGGTCGTCAGTCCCTCCGGCCTAGGCTCAGGTACGCTGGACCTGGCGCTGATCCATTCGGCACCGCCGGACTTACTGTCAGTTTTGCCTGGACGGCACGCTTTTATCCGCAACACGTAGATTCGCTTTCTCCTATAGAAGGGCTTCTTCCCCAAGGTTTTGTAGGATTCTTGAGAACAAAATTGACCACCATTGTTGACCCCTTTGATCTTGCTTCCTCTCCCTTCCCTCCCATGATCCTTACATCTTTTGAGGGCTTTGGAAGAGGAGATCTAGATCTATAATCCCCACCAATCACTTCCTCCTCTAAGTGAGGGGAACCCATTGGATCTATATCTTGGAATCTTTTGTTGATTTCTACCATTGTTCTTCCTCTCTAATTCCTCCATAGCACTTGTTGCTTTGGTGGGATTTGATAGTGAAAGATTTGAGCACCCTTGGGGTTCTTGCTTTGCACTTTTGCATAAGTAATGAGCTCTCCATTTTGATTGGTTCGAGTGAGAGACCGTGAGCTTATCACTCTTGGAGGGTTACCTCCTAGTTCGCTTGGTGGTTGGTGCCACAGTCTCCACTTTGTGGAATATTGTGAAAAGACACAGGCTTCTCCTTCGTGGAGATTGTGAAGTGGTTGTGGTGCTTGCCATCTCCAGAGTGGAGGAAAAGCTAGCCATAAGGAAAGGGCCTATTCCTTTGTGGGATATACTCGGAGAAGAAGGTGAGACTTCATGGCATTGGGAAATACTTCATGGAATCCCACACCTGTCCAACGTGATGTACCATCATGGACCTAGAAGCTAGACCCTACACAGTTACTGCGTCGAGCAGCATTGCCAAGTTCTAAATAGGGAGGCGCATACAAAAAGTCCATCATGCACATGTTTCTTACAAAGAGAGGCTGACATGTGGGACCCAACAGTGAGACTAAACGGCTAATACATCGAGTAATATTATCAAGTTCTAAATAGGGGAGGCACGAGTGGAACAAGAAATTCCATCATGCACACATTTTTCTAATGAGAGGCTGACATTTCGGACCTAGCAGTCAGACCCTACATGGCTACTGCATGGAGCAACATTACCAAAGGTCAAAACATCGGACACTGGAAAAAAGTACATCATGCACATGTTTTTTGTAAAGAGAGGCTGGCATGTGGGACCCAGCAGCGAGGCTAAACGGCTAATACATCGAGAAACATTATAAAGTTTTAAACTGGGAGACACGAACAAAACAAGTCCATCATGCACATATTTCTTTAGATGAGCGGCTGGAATTTGGGACCCAGCACCCAGAGTAAACGGTTGATGCATCGAGCAAATATTATCAAGTCTAAAATAGGGAGGCATGATCGGAAAAAAATTGCATCATACTTATGTTTTGTTTACAGGAGGCTAGCATTCGGGACCCAACAACCTAAGTAAACGGTTGTTTCTTCGAGCAACTTTATCAAGTCAAAAATAGGGAGGCGCAAGCAAAGAAAAAAATCATCATGCACAAGTTTCTTCTAGTGAGAGTATGACATCTAGGACCAAGCAGCTTGACTAAACACCAGTGCATCAAGCAACGTTATCAAGTTCAAAACAGGCAGACGTGGCTGAAAAAATTGGTCCACTAGAGACACTCACATCACGTCCCATGGGGTTCCAAAGACTTCGGTGGCATCGACCAAAGTCAAAATTGGGCGAGGGACTGAAACTCTAACATCTACCACATCATGGCCGAGCTTCTGCCATGTTTCTAACGATTCCGTGGTAGTGGGTGCATCGACAACAAGTCGCCATCTACTATCGAAAAAATATCGAAATGGCAGAAGGTGCACCTTCTACCACACTCGGTGAACCAAATTGTTGCGGATGGCGACTTTTCATGTAGTGAGAGCATCCGCTACCATATTATCTTTTCCCTTCCTGTATTTCACAATACAGGGAAAAGATTCCATGAATTCTACTCACTTAGCATGCCTTTTTGTCAATTTGGCTTGATCCTTCAAAGATAGCAATGACTCATGGTCGGAATGAATTATAAATTCATTGGGCCAAAGTTCATGTTGCCACAATTGTAAAATACGAAGCAAAGCAAATAATTCCTTGTCATAAATAGGATAGTTGAGGCATGTGTCATCCAACTTCTCACTATGATAAGCAACGGGGCGTCTATTTTGCATAAGTACGCCTCTTATGCTAATGCCACTTGCATCGTAGTCAATCTCAAAAGTTTTTGAGAAATCCTATAATATAAGAAGAGGAGCTTCGGTTAACCTCTTTTTAAGTTCATCAAAATCAATCGATTATGCTTTGCCTCGAATAAATGATACATTTTTATTTGTCAATTAATTAAGGTGGCAAGCGATGGTAGAGAACTCTTTGCCAAAACAGCGATAGAAACTAGCTAACCCATGGGAACTTCAAACTTTGCCAACATTTGTTTGTGTTGGCCAATTCCTGGACTTTAGAGTTATCCACTTCTATTTCATTGGAAGAAACAATGAAACCAAGGAAAATCAATTTGTTGTGAGCAAATGTGCACTTGGGAAGACTAGCATAAATATTTTCATGCGAAGAATTTGCAAGACTTTTTCACATGTTGAACATGATCCTCAAGTGATTTTATATAAACAAGAATATCATAAAAATAAACGACAACAAATTTTCCAATGAGTATCGTAAAACATGGTTCATCAATACCATGAAAATAAATGGGGAATTTGATAAGTCGAATGACATAACGAACCATTCATAGATACCAAGATTGGTCTTGAATGAGATTTCCATTCATCACCCACGGACATGCGGATTTGGTGGTAACCACTATCAAGATCTATTTTATAAAATATAGTGGCTCCACTGAGTTCATCATGCATGTCATCGAGTCTAGGTATGGGATGACGGTAACGAATAGTGATGGAATTGATGGGACGATAATTAATGCACAAACGGAAAGTATCATCCGTCTTCGATACAAGAATTATGGGAACTACAACATATTTCAGTTTCTTGATTCATACATCTGGAGAGTGGTTCTTGAATTTTCCTTTCAATTTCCTTTGTCTCCTCGGGATTCATGCGACAGACGGCATGGTTTGGTAGTGGGGCACCAGGGGTGAGGTCTATGCGGTGCTCAGTTTCTCGAAGTGGAGGGAGTCCATGAGGTAGCTTTAAGGGGAAGACATTTTCAAATCCCTATAAGGCGATCACTAAAGAAGGAGGAATTGTTGATAAATCATTAGTGTCTTGTGCCAAGACCATGCATATGAGCACATAGTGCATCACCTCACTTCTCTCATCTTGCGTTTGGTGGCAAGGAGAATACTTTTCATTTCTCCACTAATTTTTGGCTTTTGGATCTCACTCACATTTTTGTTATTATGTCTCTCACCACCCTTCTCACTAGATGCTTATGTTTCTTGCACCCTCGCTAAATCCTTCGCATTATCCGCTATTATTTGGCTATGAGTCACCGGGCATAAGGCACACATTTTTCCAAGCCACTTGAAGCTATACATATTTCTGCGACATCATGGAGAGAACATTCTTCATATTGCCATGGTCTTGAGAGAAACATGTGACAAATAGTCATCGGAACCAGATAACACTCAATAGTATCCTTGTAGGAACAAATTGTGAAGGAGACCAACACAGTGTGTTTAATCTTGATGGTTCCATTATCACTTAGCCATTGCAGGTGGTAAGGGTGTTTATGTTGATGGGGCGGGAGGTTGAGATTCTCACACAACTCAGCACTTGTAAGTTTATGGAAACTTCCTCCATTAATTATGACTTTGATGGACTTTCCATTGATGTTGGCTTTGGTTTGGAAATGTTGCATCTTTGATCTTCATTTCCATGGACTTGAGTAGTAAAAACTTTGGTCACGATTAGTGTTGGACTACCATCATGCTCACACATGAGAATATCTTGATCATTGGTATCCATGTCATGACTTGCGAGAGCTACTTTTGCCTTTTCTTTGTACTCATCTTCACTCATTGATTCATAACCTTCATTCTCATTGACGAACATGATCTTGGTGTTGGAACACTAAAAATATGGGTACCCTCTTTCGGCGCACTTGTAACATTCCACTTGGCTACTTGAGGAGGCATCGTTGGCGGATGTCATTGGTTTACCATTTGGTGGATGTCGACTCAGTGTAGTCATTTTCTTGAATGGTGGCTTTGTGGTGCTTCTGGCAATCCCTTTTGTACTTGGACTTCGAAGTACCGACATGTTCTTCTTGGCAAAGAATGCTTTAGTCTTGGTATACTTGAGGTCCTCTTGTACTTGACACTCAGCCTTGGTTGCATTATGAACAAGTTCAACCAAGTTGGTGTATGGTTGGAACTCCACCGTGCGCTTGATTGGATGATTCAAACCCGACAAGAAGTGTGCATTTGTTTGGTCGTCTTTTTCTTGTATATTTTCTCGTATCATGTGAAGTTCCATTTCCTTGAAATATTCTTCCACACTTTTTCCATTGATTGAGCTTTTGAAGCTTGTTGAATCGGTCTACTATGTAATGTGTTGGAACAAAATGAGAGTGCATGTGCTCCTTCATTGCTTGCCAAGTATCAATTGGTTTCATTATTCTCTCTTGGCGGGAAGTTTGGATTTGTTTCCATCAAATATTTGCATAACCATCAAACTCGAGGATGCCATGGCCACCATCTTCTCTTCACTATAGTTATTCATTAGGATAATCTTTTCAACAATTCCATATGGCAAAATCTTTCATAAATGGACTACTCTAGTCCATTTCCACCATGTACACCTCTCTTTTTATTGCCCCATAAGTACCATTGTCCTATATTGAGTTGGCAAAGATTTAGTCACTACCTCAGACATGGGGATTGTTTGATATCTTGGCCTTTACAATCCAGCAGAAGATTGACTACCTGCTTGAGAACTTGAGTGACCAGCTGCATCAAAAGATATGTTTTGCATTTTCTTTGGTGGAACAAAAGGCATATGTACTATAGGAGCATTTTCCTTGTGCTTGATGCTCGAAATTTCTACTGGGCATTACTACGGGAGCATGGTGCATTCTAGGAGCTCAGTAGCACACACAAAGCCTCCATTCGGCAGATAGGAACATGAAAAGGAGAACTTTATAATAACAAGCTAATAGTAAGTTTAGTCCTTAATAGAATGACACAGTGATGCATTCATTGAATTTAGTAGAAGGGAAAGTTCAATTACATTAAGAACAAGCCAACGACTCCAAAATGAAAAGAAAAAAGACTCTCTAAGAGAGAAAGATTACCAACTATAGCTACAACTAATCGAATTACTGAATACTACTTGCAAGGGTGATGCATAAGGGACTTCCAACTACAAGTACATATAGACTACCAACTACAGCTAGAACTACTCGCAAGATTTCAGCAAAGCTTACCATCTCGATCAAGTAACATGATCGAATCTCTCGACGTCCTTCTCTTGCCTAAAAAAGTCCAATTCTGATTGGCCTACTGGGCAATCAAACATGCCTTTTTCAACCCAACCTGATCATCCCAACTTAAAATCCCTAATTATTTATCAGCACAATCGACAGAAAAACATGCATGACTAACCCTAAAAACTACCAAGCCAAGCCCTTATCTCTAATTTTCATCCCCAAATTGACCCTCAAGATTTCACCCCTAACCCCATAGCGACGGCCGCCGATGTCATCGACAGAAAGAGGGAAAGGAGTAATTCCTATGGGGAAAAGTAGTACCAACCTATACTAATCGTTCCACATCCCTGAAATCGTATACTCGAGATGACGATCATCCACCCAGAGCGTTGATGAATGAGAGGAGCCGAGCATCGGAGAGAGGAGGAGTAGAGCACGAGGGCGAGAGAGACCAGACTAGGTGCCGAATGAACTGATTCGACCAAACTAGAGGGTTATCTGGCTCGACTTGACCAGGTTTGTATGGCTAACTAGTATTGTCCAAGTGGACCAAAACCACTAAACAAAACAACCATCAGCCTCACATACCACCCGGATTGGGTAATTTATGTGGTATTTGATACATGGGTTGTGTGTGTTAAGTGCCCTAGTTGATATTGGGGTGCGGTGGTGGTGGTAGTGTCCTAAACATGATAAATAGAGGTTATATGGACTTCTTTCTTGGTTGAAAAAAATATTTCATACTTTATTATTAGATATATAGATATAAGCCTAGGCGTTCTGTTCTGACCCTCAAATCAAACTAAAGTTATTTTATGCACTTACAAACTATTCCCTGTATTCAAACGATAGTAGTGTGAGCCGTTCCTCATTTTGTTGCATATCAGAGTAAATAATAGAGCTAGATTGTTTCGGCTCAAACTATTATCCACGTCGTCCCAATTATTTTCAACCGTAGAATGGATGTCACAATAGACACGTGACAACATCGCAACGGATCCCGGCTATCCCGTGAGGCGGATCCTGCTATGGGCCCGAGTGAAAGATTCTAGATTACGGGCGGGTATCACGAGTGCCGTCATACCCGGCCTCGACGGATGGTGGCCACGCGTGACATGGGCGCACTGCCAGCATACACGGTGTAACACCCCATTATTTAGGAAAACACGAGTGCTAGAAATAGTGATTGTGCATATGCATTCATGCATAAAAAATCTAAAGAATTTTTGTGCAGAACTAAAAGAGGTGTAGAGGGGTCGAGATCTCTCCTGTTTTGATGGAAGCGCCAGGGTAGGTGTGATTGATTTTGACATGACATTTACGGATTTTGGTGTTTTGAGGAGAAATAATTTAAATTTGAATATTCAAAACAAAATATTTGACTTTAAACTAAAATGAAATTGAATTACTAAGAATAAATAATTATGTAAACAAAATACAATTATCCATAAAGAATGAAATTCTTTATTACATGATAAGAAATCAAGAATTTACAAGTCAATAATAATAAAGATAATTACAATTAGTATAATTAACCAATGGAAAAGCTTAAATTTATTACACAATAAATATTTTTCAGTGTCTTTACAATATAGAATAAAAATAAAATTACCACAAGAAGAAAAGGAAAAGTGCCTAAACTAATTTACTAGTTGACTTCTCTATCTTCCATATTCTTTTATTTGTATTATTTTGTTCCTGCAAAACAAAAGTAAACACAATAAATAAATCAAAGATTAGTAAGGTGTTAGATTACTCTCAGATTATAATAGTGAAATGCATTGCTTGTTCTCATCACTGAGCTTGGAAAAATAGACATTATAGTAAATTATTCTTACTCAGTTTGCCTCAGTTCAACATCGTAGGACAAGGGGCAAGTTTCACCAGACTAAGTAAATAGGAAAAAGGTAAAAACTTGAGAAAATATCAAGTTATTACTTGATCTGATCCTTGATTCCATACTAAAAAAACATAGGTACTTGCACATGGTAGGGCCACCTGCAAGCAGCATACACATAAGTGCATGTTGTGTTGTCACCACAGTAAGGAGAGCACCAATCGTATGCACTACACCAACACCAGAGTTATCCATTTCACTTCATAGCCAAGAACTTCACACCATCCTCTCTGTTGGTGATATACTTTCCGGGTATCCTCACTGTGCCTCACTGACTAGGGTGGCCCACTTTGGGTTAGAGCTTTGCTTCACGGGCGACCCAGTTAGGGAGAAGAGACGGAGTCCAGGCCGGCTATGGGAAGGCCCAGAATACTTACCGACATAGGCATGTATTGTTACTTGTAATTCAAGATGTACTTTGTAACCGACTCTTAGTCATAGCCAGATAGGTCTCTCCTGTAAACCCTAGGTCAGATATCTATATAAGCCGTCCTAGGGACCAGCCTTTAGGGCACCCCACAATAGTCTACAATCTCAACTCGCACATGTGAAACCCTTGTAACCCATATTCTGGCTCTGCTGTATTACTGGATTGCTAGCAGGAATAGGCTCCGTCCAAAGCCGGCGGATTCGAACCTGGGTAAAATTGTGTGCTCACCGTCCCGGAACACCGTACATCTCACAGCCATATCTTCCGCACGCCTCGAGGACCCCCTCATGGCCTACTTGTCATCAGTCCGACGACAGTTAGCGCCCACCGTGGGACAAGTGAGCTTCGGATCTGCGTTCCGAGCGGAATCTGCAAGAATCAGAACCGGCGAGACAATCACCGTCGATCGCGTCCTCTACGCCAGTGACGTCCCTCTCATCGTTCTCGACGAGACCTGGATTCCAGCTAGGGAGGCCATGACTGCCTACACGATCATGTATTTTGGTGAGATCGATGTTTACATCAGCTTCGCTGAACCTGCCCCACCCACCCCAACAGTGATGATAGAGGCAGAAGAAGCTTCTGGGTCCACTTTGTCCACAGAGGCGGCAGAGCTCCGGATCCTGGAAAACCCTAACCCCACCTAGCCCGCACCTGTCATGGAGATAGTGGAGAAAGCTGAGCCTGAAGCAGATCTTGCGGTGCAAGTCGAATCTGGAGTGGAGCTCCCTAGGGAGGCTGGATCCCGGATCGGTCTCCCTGTCGAGGTCGAAATCCAGGAGGAGCAAGATAAGAACTCTGGTTCTAGCTCTACCAACACCGGAACGGATCAACCTTTCCCCGGTACACGTTGAGGCGTATGATGCTACAAGACGCCAGCATGGATGAAATTCTCGAGACCACCAGATGTTTTGAGGAAGCCCACGAGGAAAGCCGCAACTACCTCAGGACGCACGCATCACACTTCGTCGGATATGTTGGATCCGGATCCGGCTCTGTCGATGCTAGAGACAACATAGACTTAGTGCTGGAGGCAATTGGAACAAACACCGACTTACCGACATCTTCGGATGATTCAATGACGTCGGCGGATTTCCAAAAGTTCTTTGCAAAGTATGAAGAGGAGTACAACTCCAAAGCTGCAGAGGAAGGAGAAGCCTTGGATGAACGATCTGGAGAAAACTCTCCCAAAGCATAGGGTGACATTGATCTCAGAGATAATCTCGACGTCTAGATGTCTGAAAGTACTGATCAGAGCTTGACTCCAGGAAACGAACCCAAACCCGTCTTTGCTATCGGTGCTGCGAAGAAGGCAAAGAAGAGGAACAAGAAGAAAACTCCAGCAAAAGACCCTCCTGCTGAGGAAGTAGTTGCCGAAGAATATGAAGAAGACTCGGATGGAGCCCTAATCCCAGACAAGCCAAAAGAAACTTCGGTGTATGGAATACGTGGTTACCGCTGGTGCCCGTAAACTCATCGAATATGCGTTAACTATGCCAATCCCTACTACTGCAGAGATTACACCTGTAGAATTGGAAGATAGGGCCCAAGTCCTAGAAGCGCGTCGTGAAGTACTCCTGGATGAGGCTAACAACCTTATGGAAGAGAAGAAGTGCATTGCATCTGTGGGGCAGTTCAACTCCCTACAACATCAGAAGACCCAGAATGGCCCCGTGCGGGCTAACAAAAATCCGAAAGTCAACAAGACCCTCTTCAAGGGAGATAACGCCGTCAAAGGAGAACCTCGGCTAGATAGCAAGGGAGATCTGGTGTATGGAATGCCAGTGGAAAACACTGCTGCAGCTAGAGATATCCTGGCAAACAACCCAAACCCAGATCAATTCGGTTGGGCGTAAAGCTACTTACTGATGTCTACGCATTTCTATTCTTGTAGATAGTTGTTGGGCCTCCAAGTGCAGAGGTTTGTAGAACAGCAGCAAGTTTTCCCTTAAGTGGATCACCCAAGGTTTATCGGACTCAGGGAGGAAGTGGTCAAAGGTATCCCCTCTCAAGCAACCCTGCAATCAAGATACAAGAAGTCTCTTGTGTCCCCAACACACCCAATACACTTGTCAGTTGTATAGGTGCACTAGTTCGGCGAAGAGATAGTGAAATACAAGTGGTATAGATAATTCTAACTGGTAATGGTGATAGCAAATAGCTTGATGGCGTGGAAAAGACTAAAGTAAACTGAAATAAAGAAGGAAGCAAGAAAACATGTAACAGATCTAGTTGCAAACGGTGTTTCAATGCTTAGAAACAAGGCCTAGGGATCATACTTTCACTAGTGAACACTCTCATATAAATATATTATCTTCATGATACTACTCTTAACTACTCTCCGGTTGGACACTCTAATCCATGGTAGGCCTATAACAACACACCTCAAAGTAAGCCTTTCCCATCTAGAAAACCCCACACTGTCACCTTGAGCACTAGATGAGTCCAACAAACACCACAATTTCATAAAGACATCCAACTCCAAATATAATTCATAACGAGTATTTGTAATCTCTAGCCTAAGTGCCACCATGGTGAGCACGCTGTCACTTTCACACACATGGGGAGAGTAGAGATCTATTAAGCACTTGAGTAGCAAGGTAGATCTAAAGATTACAAGCTCATGATCTCAATAAGATCATGCATAGAGAGAGAGATGAACACATAGCTACCGGTAGAACCCTTAGCCTCGAGAGAGAACTACTCCCTCCTCATCATCGGAGTCAGCAATGGTGATGGAGATGGCGGTGGAGATCGATGGAGATGGCTTCGGGGGCACTTCCCCGTCCCGGCAGGGTGCCGGAACAGAGACTTTCTGTCCCCCGAATCTCCCCTTCGGTGGTGGCGGCGCTGCAGAACTTCTCATGGATTTCTGATTGACGATTTAGGGTTTTGGTATCGGGAGGCTTCTTATAGGCGAAGAGGCAAGGTTGGTGGAGTGCCAGTGGGCCCACACCACCTGGTGGCGTGGCCAGGGCTAGCCCGCGCCACCACATGGTGTGGCCAGGCCCTGGCCCTCCTCCCTCTCATATACTGGCTCCCTGAGTCTTCCGGTATAATATCAACTTTGGCTTTTGTCCCGTCCAATTCCGAGAATATTCATTTTCTGACTTTTCTGGAACCAAAAATAGAAGAAAACAGGCAACTAGCACTGTGGCATCTTGTTAATAGGTTAGTCCAAGAAATCATATGAAAAGTACTCCAAAGTGTGGACAAAACAGAAGAAAGTAGATAAAACCAAGTATGGGACATCAAAAATATAGATACATTTGCAATGTATCAACATCCCCAAGCTTAACTCCTGCTCGTCCTCGAGTAGGTAAGTGATAAAAAGAAAGAATAATTTTTGAGGTGACATGCACCATCATAAACTTGATCAAAGTATTTGTAAAACATTCAAAGCTGGGATCATAGTACTTCAATCATAACATGAAAGATAAAGTTCTAACAATAAGACAAAGAAACTATGTTGCAACATGAAAAGGCACAAACAAAAGATTCATCAATAACAATGCTTTGCAAGACGTTTGTTTTTTTCACATAAAGAAAACATAACATAATAGTATTCAGCTTGTCCCTCATAGAGTAGCAAATATAAATGCATAGGACACCTTCAAAGTTCATAAGAGTGACTAGATACAATAGTTTAAAACAAGAAATATCAAAGTATGCATCAATCAACTAGTCTTGGGACAATGCACATAGAACTAAGAATGGCCACTATGCTCTCAAAGTATGTGCATAAAGATAGAAGGTGGAGACTCAATATAATGGTGGAAGAAAGGCCTTTGTAAAAGGAAGTAGGGATTCAAGTCTCATAAAGAGCTTCCAAAAATTATGGTACTTATAGCTTTCAGCTCTCATTGCCCCTATCATAAGCATCTTGAAGTGATTAAGGTGAAAGTGAACAAACTATGGTGTACATGCTTGACGAAATATAAGTTAGAAATCTCATGTCCCTTGAATACGAGGGTCGCTCCTCATGCTACTCAAGTTTAGTCACCGATAAGTTCTTGTCATTGTAAGTACATGTGTATCATAGATAACCGCCAACGGGGTACCCCTTGCCCGATGATACGGAAGAATCCCCATATCAAAATGACAAGGCAAGCAGACAACGAGCATCTCAGCAATCTTCTTATTTACCATGGGAATATGGTGCTTTTTTCTCTCTTTCCTCTTTTCATATATCTATTTTTTTTCTCTTTTTTCTCAATATCTGACTCTTTTTTTTATAAGAAGAATGCTTCACAGAAAGCTCATTATGGTTACGTTGCAGGTTTCCACCATGTCAGCATGGATTAGACCAGCGGCCCAGGCGTTTCTCTAACACATATACATAACTCCATGGACTTACAAGTTCCCCTTTCATTTCACACCGACGACATCCATATACAAAAGAGCATGATATCAAGTAGGTACAAGTACCAAGTGCAATGTTGAAAGCGTTCCCCATGACAGCATGGTTCTGCTAATTCCCAACAAATAAGTGCAAGCATATACAATACAGACGACACAATGGATCAAGTTTATTAAGGGCAAGAAAAGTAAAGTGTGCCATCAAGTTTGTGAGAGATTTAATCACTAGTTTTCTCATAACAAGTTTAATTTGGAAGGTAAACAAAAGCATGAATATACTTGGAATAGCATAAGCTAGTAGGTAGGTATGGTGGACTCTTTGGAATAACTTGGTTTAGGGAGTTGGATGCATGAGTGGAACTCATACTTGGTTGTGGAGGCTAGCAAAAGACTAGGAGCGACAAACTAAGAGAGTGATAATGGCCATAATCATGCAGAGCGACAAAACATCATTGATCAAAGCATAAAGTGATACTACAAGTTGAAAACTAAAGGATCATAAAGGCTATGGTGACTTGAGATAGTCATAACATGGTGTGAGCATGTGCCAAGTCAACCCAAATAAAGCATCAAAGGAGAATACCACTATACTATGCTTCAATATGCTAAAACAACACATGATTCATCCAAGGCACATTAAGCAATCTCAATTGTTGATAACAAGTCATGCTACAGCAAAGAATAATAATCATAAAGCCAAAACAATATCAAGCATGGCATGACAGAGCATAGGCCATAGTCAAAAACAAGCTCTTTTTACCACATAAGCATGAACTTTCCTACTCTTTTCCAAACCAAACCAAACTATTTGAAAACCAATGTATGAAAGAGGGGATCCAACCAATTTATTCAGAAAACTAAGAAAACCAAAGCAAATGAAAAACCAAAATGAAAACGAAAAAGAAGACGCTCCAAGAACAACACAACTGTGCATGAAACAATAAAAATGAAGCGTTTGGAAGAAACCTAGAATTTTCATTGATGAAGAAGGGGATGCCTTGGGCATACCCAAGCTTTGATGCTTGTAATTCTTGGACATTTCTTGGGGTGACACGCGTGGTATCCCCAAGCTTGAGCTTTAGTCCATCCTTCATCTCATTACTCATTTCTTCCATACACCTGAAATTTTTCCTTCATACAAAACTTCACACAATCTTTATTAGCAACATTAGTGCACTCAAGATAAATAAGTCTTAAGGTTCAGTTCTAACACCAAATAAACTTCCATTAGAACACTAGCTACTGAAGAACTTCCCTCGAAAAGCTCAATTCCCCAAAAGATCTCAAAAAGGAACAAACAAGAAGCAAATGCAGAAAATGGCAGAAATCTGTCAAAACAGACCAGCAGGTAAATACAAATTTTTTCAAAGACCTTCTGTTGCTCAAATCGGAAAGTGTTAAACTAACTAAAGTTAGATAATAACCTCGGGCAGAAGCACAAAAATTCACGCCTGAAAAAGACGTTCAGAGATTTTACACAAATTTTTATGGTGAAGCACAGAAATCTATTTCGGGACAAGAACTTTCCCAATCATTACTTCTCTCTCATTAGAGGTTACTCTTGGCACAAAAAGCAAATAAAAAGGAGAAGGAGCGGTTATTACTGAAGTAATAACTTCCAAGACTCATCTAAAACATTTGGGTTATCTCCCAATAAGTACTTTTCTTTAATGCCTTTAAGTTAGGCTTGATAGTTTGAGAAGATGCTCACATAAGAAATATGAATTGAAGTAAAAGAGAGCATCAAGAAGCAAATTGAAAGCACATTTAAGTCTAACCCACTTCCTATGCATAGGAATTTTGTAAAGAAACAAGTCATGAAAGCACAAAGCAACAAGCATAGGAAAGCAAAACAAGTGCAACTTCAAAATTTTCAATATAAAGAGGGGAAACTTAATATTGTGAGACACATAAAACCATGTTTCCCTCTCTCATAATAACTTTCAGTAGCATCATGAATAAAATTAACAATATAACTATCACATAAAACATTCTTACATGAGCCACATGCATAAAACAATTATTACTCTCCCTATAAGAATAGTCATTCTTATTAATTGTGGTGGGAGCAAATTCAACGAAATAGCAATCATTATTATTCTCATCACCATAATCATCAAATATAGGAGGCATATTGTAATCATTAATTTTCTCCTCAATAGTAGGTGGACTGAAAATATCGTATTCATCATTGTAATCATCATATATTGGAGGTTTGGTATCATCATAAGCAATAGAATAGCTATCTTCCAAAGCTGGGGAACTAAAAAGATCATTTTCATAAAAACTAGCTTCCCCAAGCTTAGACTTTTCCATAGCATTAGCAATAATGGTGTCCAAAGAATTCATACTAACAACATTTCTATTAGCATGCAAATAAAGTTCCATAGGTTTTTTAATTTTCTCTTCAAACACTTCATGTCCTAATTCAAGTTAAATACTATAAAGCTCTCTAATTTTGTTGTTGTTTTCCATTAAGCCTAACTAGTGAAAACAAGAAACAAAAAGACAAAACTGTAGAATCTAAAGGAAATAACTTCGAGCACTCACACCGGAGGATGTGAGTACCTTTTACCTTACCTCCCCGACAACGGCGCCAGAAAATAGGCGTTTGCCGTGGGAGGTTCTTCTTCTTTAATCCTCCGGTGTGAATACCTTTTACCTTACCTCCCCGACAACGGCGCCAGAAAATAGCTTGATGTCTACGCACTTCTATTCTTGTAGACAGTTGTTGGGCCTCCAAGTGGAGAGCTTTGTAGAATAGCAGCAAGTTTTCCCTTAAGTGGATCACCCAAGGTTTATCGAACTCAGGGAGGAAGTGGTCAAAGGTATCCCCTCTCAAGCAACCCTGCAATCAAGATACAAGAAGTCTCTTTTGTCCCCAACACACCCAATACACTTGTCAGGTGTATAGGTGCACTAGTTCGGTGAATAGATAGTGAAATACAAGTGGTATAGATAATTCTAAGTGGTAATGGTGATAGAAAATAGCTTGATGGCGTGGAAAAGACTAAAGTAAAACTGAAATAAAGAAGGAAGCAAGCAAACATGTAACAGATCTAGTTGCAAATGGTGTTTCAATGCTTAGAAACAAGGCCTAGGGATCATACTTTCACTAGTGAACACTCTCATATAATTATATTATCTTCATGATACTACTCTTAACTACTCTCTGGTTGGACACTCTAATCCATGGTAGGGCTATAAGAGCACACCTCAAAGTAAGCCTTTCCCATCTAGAAAACCCCACACTGTCACCTTGAGCACTAGATGAGTCCAACAAACACCACAATTTCATCAAGACATCCAACTCCAAATATAACTCATAACAAGTATTTATAATCTCTAGCCTAAGTGCCACCATGGTGAGCACGCTGTCACTTTCACACACCTGGGGAGAACAAAGATCTATTAAGCACTTGAGTAGCAAGGTAGATCTATAGATTACAAGCTCATGATCTCAATAAGATCATGCATAGAGAGAGAGATGAACACATAGCTACCGATAGAGCCCTTAGCCTCGAGAGAGAACTACTCCCTCCTTATCATGGGAATCAGCAATGGTGATGGAGATGGCGGTGGAGATCGATGGAGATGGCTCTGGGGGCCCTTCCCCGTCTCGGCAGGGTGCCGGAACAGAGACTTTTTGTCCCCCAAATCTTCCCTTCGGTGGTGGCGACGCTGCAGAACTTTTCGTGGATTTCTGATTGACGATTTAGGGTTTTGGTATCGGGAGGCTTCTTATAGGTGAAGAGGCAAGGTCGGTGGAGTGCTAGGGAGCCCACACCACCTAGTGGCGCGGCCAGGGCTAGCCCGCGCCACCACATGGTGTGTCCAGGCCCTGGACCTCCTCCTTCCAGTATTCTGGCTCTATGAGTCTTCCTGTAAAATATCAACTTTGGCTTTTGTCCCGTCCAATTCCGAGAATATTCATTTTCTGACTTTTCTGGAACCAAAAACAGAAGAAAATAGGCAACTGGCACTGTGGCATCTTGTTAATAGGTTAGTCCAAGAAATCATATGAAAAGTACTCCAAAGTGTGGACAAAACACAAGAAAGTAGATAAAACCAAGCATGGAACATCAAAAATTATAGATACATTTGCAATGTATCACTTACCAAGGGTCTGGAGCAACAGAAGGCCGCGAAATCCATAAGCGGAAAACTAGTCTCCAAATCCGACCAATGTCGCATGGATCTGGCTTGGAATGACATTAGGCCCCGACGGGACCCGACACAGCATCACCGTCCCGACCGTTGGGAAGACAACTACTTAAGAACCAGATCTTCAGGGCAACCGCACAGAGCTGCATGTGACTGGGACAATGTTGCCCCAGCCACAGAGCGAGACACAGTTGCAACACTGGTTCCGAGGCAGCCTCCCCGCCGATAGTTAAATAATCGCAGGGAAGATGAAGAAGAACAACGTCGGGAGGAGGACCGACAAAGGATGCCACCTACTATACATAGAAGCTATCCGACTGAACCTCATCACAACGACGGAAACGATAGACGAAGGAACGACGGACACCGTGCCGAGTCAATTCGGCAGGGGCTCGTCGTAATCAAGACCCTCCTCGGAACCGGAATAATGACGCTTCGGATGGAGGCCGGCACTTAGCCGGAAACAATCCACCTGCACCACCCTCTCCGCCAAGCAGCCATCATACCGGCTCTCTAGGAGGCCAAGGAGGGCGTCGTGGTGGAGGAGGTGGTGGCAGAAGCAGAAGTCCGGCTCCACGGCACTGCAACCATAGTGAACAACCAAGAGGGCATTATCTGTCACCAAGTGACGCGAGGCACCGGATCAACTCTAACATAGAGGCACGACGCTACTATTTCGATAATATTTACGTGGATCCAAAATGCTTTGGACCACGAATTCGACAAACACACTTCCTGCAAGGATTTGCTATCTCAATACACATCCACGCCTACGATGGTGTGGCTGGGCCAGAAACTTTGGCTTCAGGATTTTTTCCAGGCTTGTTGCATCGCCAAGAGATGAAATAGCTTGGTTACGACCCGGTATCTCCCGCTTATGCTGAGGAAGACGGCATGATCCTGGCTCAGTGAACTTCTGGAAAACAACATCCACAACTAGTATGAGATGCAGAGCGCATTCTTTCGGAATTTCGAAGGAACATATCGGAGGCCCTGTACGGTAGGAGACCTACAACGCTGCACCCAGAAAGCTGGAGAAACTTGCAGAGATTATCTCAGACGATGGATCAACAACAAGAACTCCTGTGAAGGAGTAAACGATCAAACTGAAGGGAATATGCTCGAGAGGCAATAATAAAGTGGTTATTATCTTATTCCTTGTTTATGATAAATGTTTATTTTGCATGCTATAATTGTATTAATTTGGAAACATTAATACATGTGTGCTTAATAAACAAAAAAAAGTTCCTAGTTATGCCTCTCTTATAAACTAGCTCGTTGATTAACAAGATGATCAAGGTTTCCTGATCATGGACATTGGATGTTGTTAATAGCGAGGTCACAACATTAGTGGAATGATGTGATGAACATTCATCAGACGGATAGCATTACGATCAAAGTCATTGTGTTTATATTGCTATAACATCATACGAAGTAATCCTAGTCCTTAGACCATGAGATCATGTCAATCACTAACACTAGAAGAGTATCTTGATCACATCAAACGTCACACCGTGAAAGGGTGATTATAAAGGTGGGTTCAGTGCTACAAAAGTGTTATGTAGAGGCTCATGGATCAAGAGTGGGATTTGTCCATCCTGATGACATATAGATATACTCTAGGCCCTCTCGATGATATCACATTGGTTAGCTTGCAAGCAAGTGACGAGATCACTAGAATGTTATATCACGGGAACAAGAAAATTGTGCATGTCGGCGATGATATCAAACTAGGTATGGAGATACCGACGATCGAATATCGTACATGTAATATATCGCGAGACAAAGGGATTTAGTTACTAGCGTTAAAGGTTCTCACGATCACAGAAGTCATCGTTGAATGTGTAGGAGTTAGTATGGATCTCTAGGTCCCGCTTCTGATTATTGATCTGAGAGGGGTCTCGATCATGTCTGCATTATTCGTGAACCATAGGGTGACACACTTAAGGGATACCGACACCATTTGGAGCAAATATGTTACAGATAAAGATTTAAGAAAGCACTGGAATTATTTTAATAAACACCGAAACAGTTTCAGGTGAAATTGCTGAAATTGGTTCTACATGTGATATTGAAATATTGCAGTGCTTTTTATGTGAATTTTTTTAATTAAAGTAATTAAGAAAATTTTGAATAGAATTAATAAAATGAATTTTATTAAATGAGAGAGCATTAAATTTGGAGAAATTTAATGCATTTAAAGTGGAGACTTTAATGGAGAATGTGAAGGGGCAAATTTATGTGGTGGGAGTTACCACCACATGAGTGAGGAGGTGAAGGGTGACCCCATGGGCCGCGGCCATGGGGAGGGGTACCCCCTCCTCCTATAAAAGGCCCCCTCTCACTCCTTCTTCCACACACCTCCTCGCGAAGGATCTCTCTCCCCTCTAGTATTTTCCCCATGGTCTCGGATTAGCGAGATACATGTTCCCGGTGGCTTTATATGGAAAGGAGTTGTTGCTTCCACTGCTTTGCTGGAGCAAGGGATGGAGGTTGTCGGGGTACCGGACGTGTGTGCGATCATGGATGCATCGCTCCTTTGCAGTGCTGGACTTGGTGGTGCTAGACTTGCTGGAGCTGGATCTGATGGACATGCTGGAGCTAGACCTGCTGGACTTCATCATGATCTTGAGATCGGCAAGTGTACGACTACATCATCCACGAGTTCCATCTCGTTAACAAAGCTTTGTTGTCTTCGAGGGTATGTTCTCTATGGATGTATATCCACCTGTTGCTTGTACCTAATAGATAGATCTTGGCGTATAATAGTTCCCATCATAGGAATTTTTTTGTTTCCTATGCTGCGAACCCAACACAAACTACGATTGAAGCTTTCATTGTAGGACTCCCAATTGGTCTACTACGTCACCATTTGAAGTGCGACAAGGTCACTGATCTGGGAGAGATGATAGAGATGGCGAGCAAATATGTAGACACCAACGATGACGCAGAGGGACTACTGAACGTCCTGGCTGTACCACAGTCGGCAAAACAGCCGAAGCAACCAACTCAGAAGCACAAGAACACCTCAGAGGAAAAACCCAACGCGGAAACAGCAGTTGTCACTGCTACTTTCAGGTCTGGAGGACGAGGAGGGCACGGAGGCGGCCACGGACGCGGTTGTGGGACCTCAAGAGTCCAGGGTATAGGAGACCAGCAGCCTGGCAAAACCTACTTCTGGGCCGACATTGCTAACAATCCATGTTTGCATCACTTAGATGCCAACCGGGGATCGTCCCACACAAATGCCGAGTGTCATTTCAATGACGACATCAAGAAAGACGAATCCGCTGGCTACAGGGCCAAGCGAACAAAGGGAAAGAAGAATCCTGAAAAATAAAAAGAGACCAAGGAAGATTCCGACATGGAGGAAGCAGAGCCCTTAAATCCCAAGTTGGATGGAAAGAAGAACTTCCCAACGAAGAAAGACACTTATGTCACTTTCCTTGGGTCTCAACCAGCTAAGGTCAAGAAGGCAGTTTTGCATGAACTCAACGCAACTGTTCCAGCTGTCCTCCAATTCTTGGATTGGTCGGAAGTGACAATCACCTTTGACCATGCTGATCATCCGCCTAAGTTGCACAGGCGAGGAAAGTACGCTTTAGTCGTCAATACACTTATTGATGGCTATGGATTCTCCAAGACCCTCATGGACGGCGGTAGTAGCATCAACAACCTCTACGTCAAAACGCTGTGTCAGATGAGGATCTTGGAAACTCGGCTGAATCACAGCTATGTGATCTTTCACGGAGTCATCCCAGGAAGACAAGCAAATTCCCTGGGAGAGATTACTTTGGATGTTACTTTTGGAACTCCAAAGAACTACTGGACGAAAGCACTTTCCTTCGAAGTGGTCTCGTTCAAGAGCGCATACCACGCTATATTCGGATGGCTGGTTTACTAGGCTTTTATGGCTCGTCTGTGTTACATTTATAATATGATGAAAATTCCAGGTCCCAAGGGTGTGATCACCATCAGGGGAGACCCGAAGAAAGCACGAGAGTGTGAGGACAGAAATGCCGCCTTTGTTGAAGCCATACTGCACGCCCAGGAGTACCAAGAGATCAAGAATACCATCGACCCATCCAAGATGCCCATGAGGAAGAAGGAGGTGACAAAGCCAACTCCGGAGTTCAAGGCATCAGAAGAGACGAAGACGATGCCATTGAAGGCTGATGACCCCTCCAAGGTGACCCAGATAGGTGTAGGTTTAGACTGTGCATAGGAAGTGCTCGTCGAGTTCCTCCAAGCAAATCAAGATATCTTCGCATGGCAGCCATCTGACATGACCAGAGTACCTAGGGAACTTGCCGAACACTCTCTAAATGTACGTCCAAATGCTAAACCCGTCAATAGTCCTTACGACGTTTTGGCGATGAAAAGCGAAAAGCAATAGCTAAGGAACTAGCCCGGCTCGAGTTAGCCAGATTCATAGAAGAGGTCATCCACACTGAGTGGTCGGCCAATCCTGTAATGGTCTAAAAAGGACACCACTGTTTTAAGAATGTGTGTTCATTATACCGCCTTGAACAAGGCTTGTCCCAAAGATCCGTTCGCTCTACCTAGAATTGATCAAGTTATCGATTCTACGGAAGGCTCGGAGCTCCTATGTTTTCTCGACGCATATTCCGGTTATCACCAAATCCGGATGAAGGAATCAGACAAAGTCAAATCTTCATTCATAACCCCCTTTAGAACCTTCTTTTTCATTACGATGCCCTTTGGGCTCAAAAACTCAGGAGCTATGTACTAGCGCACTATGCAGCGTTGCATCCACGATCAAATCGGACGCAATGTACAGGCATATGTGGATGACATAGCGGTGATGTCCAAAAATAAGGAAACCATAATTTCCGACTTGGAGGAAACATTCGCTAATATACTAAAATACAATATAATGCTTAATCGTATGAAGTTCTTTTTCGGAATACCAGCCAGAAAATTGTTAGGCTACATCGTGTCTCAAAGAGGCATAGAGGTGAACCGAGACAAAATTAAGGCTATACTCAATATTTCTAGGCTGACTTGCCTAAAGGATGTTCAGAGATTAACTGGTTGCATTGCTGCGATCAATCGAGTTGTAAGCTAGCTCGGTGAATGCGCCGCACCACTCTACAAGCTCCTGGAAAATACTAAGAAATTCATTTGGACTAATGAAGCTAAAGCTGCACTACAAGACCTGAAAGTAGTACTCTTGTTTGCTCCTATCCTTGTAGCACCAGAACCTCGCGAACCGATGTTGCTCTATCTCGCTGTGACAAACAAGGTCGTCAGTGTCTTCATGGTGGTGGAAAGACCAGAGGAAAAAGAGGAACACCTGGTGCAGCGTCTGACTTAGTACCTCAGTGAAGTCCTAATTGAATCAAAACAGCAGTATCCGCACTATCAAAAGCTGGCTTATGCTATGTTCTTAGCATCTCGGAAGTTATGGCATTCCTTTCAGGAGCATCAAATTACCGTGGTGAGCATAGCTCCCATGAGAGACATAATTAACAGCGACGCCACAGGACGTGTCGCAAAATGGGGAATAGAACTTTT
This sequence comes from Avena insularis, assembly GCA_023614405.1. Taxonomy (NCBI): domain Eukaryota; kingdom Viridiplantae; phylum Streptophyta; class Magnoliopsida; order Poales; family Poaceae; genus Avena; species Avena insularis. Next base: position 351,930,404 of record CM042688.1, read on the forward strand.
AGCTTTCGACAATGAGTACAAACCTCGTACATCAATTAAATCCCAAATCCTTGCTGACTTTGTCACTAATTGGACAGAGGCAACGAAAAATATGACCCTCCCAGAGTCGGAATACTGGACCTTGAATTTTGACGGGTCTAAGGCGCTCGGGGGCTCGGGGGCTGGCGTGGTGCTCAAATCACCCCAAGGAGATAAGCTTTTCTATGTGTTGCAGATCTACTTCACGGCAACAAACAACATTGCCGAATATGAAGCACTGCTGCATGGAATCTGGATTGCTAAGGATATTGCCATCCGACGACTTATGTGTTATGGAGATTCGGATCTTGTTGCTCAACAAGTGTCGAATATCTGTAATGGAAATAAACACATGGCAGCATATAGGGCTGTCGTGGATGAACTATCTAAATCGTTCGAAGGGTTTGAGGTTCAACACATCCCTTGAACAGAAAATGAGGAAGCAGATGCATTATCTCGAATAGGTTCTGCACGGAAAAAGGTCCCGGATGGCGCCTTTTTAGAGCACCTCAAAGTTCCCTCTATAAAAGGAGTTGATGAGGAATATCCGACCAAATCCGACTCACCTTTAGTAGTAGTCCTGGCTGTAATTCTCAATTGGACTCAACCCTACCTTGATTTCTTGGTAGAAAGAAAATTACCCGAAGACGAGGTTCTGAGACGGCAGATCATCCGACGAGCAACAACCTATACAATAATAAATGGTGAGCTCTATAAGCAGAGTGTATCTAGGGTCTTCCAGCGCTGCGTATCTCTGGAAGAAGGAGTGGAAATCCTAAGAGAAATCCACGAAGGCGAATGCGGCCATCATGCTGCAGCCAAATCGTTAGTGGCAAAAGCTTTCAGACACGGATTTTCTGGCTTATAGCCAAGGCAAATGCCGAACTACCGGTCAAGACGTGCAAAGGCTGCCAAAAGTATGCCAAACAAGCTCATGTTCTGACCGATCAACTGCGAAGAATACCTATAACATGGCATTTTGCGGTCTGGGGGCTTGACATTGTAGGACCGTTTAAACGGGCTCCAAGTGGATTTACTCACCTCTTAGTGATGGTGGATAAATTCACAAAATAGATTGAGGCTAAACTCGTCACAAGTTGTTATGGAGAAACAACCAGAAGAATTGTCGAGGATGTTATAATCCAATATGGTTATCTGCATAGTATTATCACAGACAGCGGGAGCAATTTTTCTATGGGAGAACTTGCCAAATTCTGTGACGAACAAAAAACCCGGCTTGACATTGCGTCAGTCACACATCCACAAGCCAACGGAAAAGTCGAGAGAGGAAATGGTTTAATCCTACAAGGCCTCAAACCAAGATTCGAAGCACCACTTTGTCGTGCTGTGGGTACTTGGGCAAACGAATTGTTGTCTGTGATATGGAGCTTAAGAACAACTTCAAACAGGTCAACCGGATACTTAGTCTATGGCACAGAGGCAGTTCTTCCTAGCAATTTAATTCATACTTCTCCCTGAGTTACTACGTATCTCGAATAGGATGCCGAAATTTCTCGATAAGATGATCTCGATTTAATCGAAGAAGTTTGCGTCGTTGCTGAGCAGAGATCAACAACGTATCAGCAAAAGTTACACAAGTATCATAGCCAGAGAGTCAGAAATCGGTCTTTCAATAAGGGTGATATTTCTATCCGGCTCGTGCAAAAAAGAAAGCACAAACTTCCCCAGTATGGGAAGGGCCCTTTTTAGTTAGCCGAGTATTGCACAATGGTTCTTACTATCTAACTGATATGCGGCCAGTCAAAGAAATATGTGCTACTAAGAAGAGGAAGAGAGTTGGAGGCAGTACATACCCGGAAGAATTAGACAGACCGTGGAATATTTCTCAGCTACGCCCCTTTTATTCTTAAAATTTCTTTCTTTGTAATCATATATGTGTGCATGTTCAATAAGAAATAAAGTGTTGGTTGCCTAAATTTTTTCTGAGAAGTTTTATATTACCATCTTATTTCCAAATGATCATGTCACAGTCAAAAATCCCAGAATACTTGAAAGTACTTTATGCTCATGTTTGTTCTGGTTAAGATTTCTGACTCTAAAAAATGATACCTTCGGGTATAATTCTTAATTTTCGAGTCTATATTTGGGTTCTTTATCTGATTGCCGGATGCATGCATTTTCCGAGTAGTGAATTGTTGGTACTGGAAGCCGACTTTGTTTCCGAGTTTAAACTGGTTTAGCAATTGAGCTCCATTGCTCGGCAAAGTTTCCATGTTGAAGGTTTACCGGCTCACAACACGAACGAGGCGGAAAGCCAAAAAAAGCGATAAGTATAGACAAGAAACAAAAATTGCTTATGTAAAATTTCAGGCACAACAAAATGAAGCCAAAAGTGCTAAAAAGAAGCAAAGAGCATTAGTTCTTGCAAACCTTAGTACTAGCAGAAATATTATATTAGAGTCCGATTGTTTGAGAATAACACATTGTATTTTCTGGTGCTCTACGATGTAGGAGAAGAGGTAGGAGATGCCGGCTCACTAGAGACATCGCCTTCAACTTGATATCTTTCCTAGACATGCAAATCAGATTCGGTTTGCTCATCGTCGGAAACCCCAGTTGTTCCTTCGGGAGGCGGAGGAGGCATTTCCACGCGAGTGAAGAATGGAGTGTCGTCGCTGGTCAGATCAGCTACGTGACATCCATAGCCAGTGCAGGAGTCCATGATGGCCTTGATGTCTTGCTCCTTGCCGTCTTCATCCACAGTTGAATAACCCCTGGTTACTTGCCAGATTTCCATGCTTCCATGGTGGCTCATAACCATGGTGAGGGCATTCTGTGTTGCGGTTCGCGCATAGGACATGTTCCAGTCCTCGATGAGCTGGGGCATTTCCTTTGTATTATCTTGAACCTCAAAGGCAGACATTTTGTTCATGTCCGGAACTTTAAGAAGTTCCCCAATATCCTCCAGTGACTGGCAGAAATCGTGAAGCAAGTCACCGACTTTGGTAAGCCGACTGGTGCGAGACTCAGTGGAGGAAGAATCCAGCAAATTCAAAGGGCCTACGTATATAAAGCAAAGGTCAAAAATATATCTGAACTCCTACAGTCGGAAAAACAAAAAGTCAGAAGACAGGAAAAATACCAAAGATGACATCATCAACTTTGGTCTTCTCCGCCCTAAGGCTTTGGAGTTCAGCCCGGATTGCTTGGGTGATGTCCTTCTCCCTGGCTAACTCATCACTGAGATCCGATATTTTCTTATCCTAGATTGTGATCTTTCGATCATGCTCTTCGGTGGCCATATTAGACGACTCAAGAACGCTGGCAATGTTACGCTGATGATCCGTCTTAAGGTCATTCAGCTCCCACTGAAAGTCGGTGTTTTCCACCTCCAGGGTTTTGAAATTCTTGGCCTCTTCAATCAGTTTACATGACTGTTTGACCAGTTCTGTAAACAAAAGATAACAGTTGAATAATAAATTCGGCTATGAAAACAAAACGCACAAGGATAAGGACTGAAATGATTACCTTCGGCCTCATCCTTGGAAACCTTCAGTTGAACATTTTCAAGACGGAGAGCTCTGATCTCTCTCTGCTTATTGCAAATATTCTTTAATAATTCTTGGTTATAAGCATTAACTTTCTGTAAGTCAGAATAGTACCCAGGATCAGAAGTCTACTAAAGACCCGGGCTAATATTTTAACTAATATCAGCAAGAGCCTTGGGGCTACACTAGATCGTTCTTTGGGATCCTATGAAAGCATAAATCCGGATGGTCTATCCAACTTCATGCTTGGGGGCTAGAGGATATGATATGAAATAAAGTAAAAGAGTGAGTTTGAATTCTGACTTACATATTGTTCATGGGTAAGCTTGCTTAGACTCATGTTTACCTCAGTAGTAACCTTCTCGGCGAGAGTCAGCACGATTATTGGTGGTGGCAGAGCCACACCGGCCTTCAGCTTCTCGTCGCGAAGACGAAATTGGTCAAGAAGATCAGAGAGTTTTACATCCTCGGCTTCTTGCGCCTATTCCTCGGCGGTGATGTTCTGGCTTTCCAAGCATTGCTGAGCTAGTTTATATATCTCATCTGCAGTATTCCGAGTAATGACAAGTTTGGCGATACCCGGATTACTGAGAAGGTTGTTGGCGAAAACCTATGCCGAGGGATCATTACCCTTTATGAGTTCACCCTTATCAGTTGCCGAGTCACCCATGGTGACTTCGGTCTGCGAACCAAGGTTCGCTGGCTCATAATGCTGAGCCGGATCTTCTGCAACACTTGGATATGGAGCAACCTCCGGTGTTGTAGAAGGTTTTGGGGCAAGAGTCGAAGGCGTTGCGGCAGGAGAAGTCAAATTTAACTTTGACTGGCATTGTGGCTTCAACAAGGCACCTTTGCCCTTGCCCCTTATGAGTTGTTTAACTCTGAAGAAGTAATAGAACAAGATCATTGCGCTTCAGAAAGAATAAGAAGTAAAATACAAAGACCTTGTGAGGAAAATTACCTCTTCACAACAGGCACTTCCTTTGTGCTAATGGAGACAGTCAGAGTCTTACGCTTTCGGGTAAGTGTCTCTTGCAATGGAACCAGTTCTCCGTCATCCTGAGAGAGCTCAGGAGGATATCCCTCAAGAGGAGCAAGCTCCGACTGGGGAGGTTAGCAAGCTAAAAGAAACATTACCTTAGTATTGCAAAAATATATAACAAAGTATGGATCGTCAGCCGTATTCGAGTAAACTACTAGAAACTTACTGGTGTCACAGGATCGTCAGCCGTATGCATATCCAAGGAAAGTTCCGGAATCTTGCTCTTGATCTGCTCTCTGATCAACCATTTGATCTGGGACTCATAGTCCTTTTCTGAATAAGCTTTGGAGCAGATCCGGAGAGAGTCCGTCTTACTCTTGGTGATTGAATGCATAAGCCGATCACCAGGATGTTGGAGAGGCTGGATCTGGCATGCCAGCCAGCACTGGATCAAGTCGGATCCTTTCAGACCCTTGTGCTTCATCAAATATTCGATCCGCCTCTTGGAAAGAAGCAGATCGTCAGTGAGAGCCGGTGAATCTGCGTCCCAAGACTCTTGGGGCGTGGCGGTGCCATCAACGAAAAGAACGTGGATGGCTTTCCTTATGGTAAAAGAACGTGGATGGCCACTGCTTCACCAACTCACTAGCTTTAAACCTAGGATAGACTCGTTCTCTCCTAACAGAAAAGCTAAGAGTTTCGGTAATGTAAGGATTATCGGCATAGATGGAATTTCTCTGGGTATGGAAATAGTACCAGAAAAGAACAAGACTCGGTCTAATACCGAGATACCCCTCACACAAAGATGCATAAGCACTCATTTCTAAAAGTGAGTTTGGGGGAGATGGTGGAGTTGCACTCAAATCGAGGGAGGAAAACTCAAACCTCTATCGAGGTGGGTACCGAAGTGCACTCGCTCATCAGCGTTGGGGGTGGGGATAGTTTGTCCAAAGCCGCTCCGCCAGTCGCCGACACGGAGGAGGCCTTCCTTCTTGACAAAGAGGATCTTGTCGTCGTCAAGGACGCAAGGGATCCAGACCCCGCGGAACTTCTCTTTCTCCACCACAGGAGCTATCGCCGCTGTTGTCGCCGTGCCGGAAGACGAAGCCTCATCCATCTTTTGGGTGTTGGTGACCTAGGATGGGTGGCGCTGTGGGATTTGGGGGAGGCAGAGGAGCTTTTTTGCAGGAAGCATCGAGAGGAAGGAGAAAGCACTGGCATTGGTAAGAAAGAAGGAAGATATCTTGACCCCTTATATCCCTCACCTACGTCAAGATTCGTGCAAGATAAACAGTAACCGTTCCATGCATCATGGAAGGAGAAGGGTAACCTCCTCACGAGGATTACGCCGCCTCGATCTCCGTGCATGCATTAAAACGACGCCTCGGTTCCATGAAAGGCGGACCCACCAACGGTCGTACTGACAGGAATGTCTGCTAGTGACGTGACTTGACATTGACTGATGTCAGGTTACGTCAGAGACCAAGTTCCGGCTTAATTTGAATTTCAAGCTAGAAACCCGAATGATGTACTCATAGGTCCGGCTTATTTTTAAGACTCGGATCCTATCCTTTCTTTTGAAGTTTCAGGAATCCTTGAAAATTCTAGAAGCCGAATATGGATCTAGCTAGACGATGATGAAATCTGACTCTAGATCTTGGAGGCTTCCGAGGGCTACTGTTGGGGATATACTTTCCAGGTATCCTCACTATGCCTCACTGACCATGGTGGCCCACTTCAGGTTAGATCTTTGGTTCACGGGTGACCCAGTCAGGGAGAAGAGACAGAGTCTAGTCCAGCTACGGGAAGGCCTAGAAGACTTACCGACATAGGCATGTAGTGTTACTTGTAATTCAAGATGTACTCTATAACAGACTCTTAGTCATAGCTGGATAGGTCTCTCCTGTAAACCCTAGGCCATATATCTATATAAGCCATCCTAGGGACCAGCCTTTAGGGCATCCCACAATAGTCTACAATCTCAACTCGCAGAGGAGAAACCCTTGTAATCCATATTCCGGCTCTGCCATATTACTGGATTGCTAGCAGGAGTAGGATCTGTCCAAAGCCGGTGGATTTGAACCTGGGTAAACTTGTGTGCTCACCGTCTCGAAACACTATACGTCTCACACCCCTCTCTTCCGCATGCCTCGAGGACCCCCCTCATGGCGTACTTGTCATCAATCCGATGACACTCTCCATAGCACAAACCACCAGAACACAGACACAAGATTAGCAGGAAGGAAATCAACATGGTGGCTTGAAGAAGAAGGATCGGGACCAGCTAGCATGAGGAGAAGAAGGCCAAGCCAGGATCTGGAGCTAAGACGAGGAGGCCACAAGAGCAAGCCACAACAGGTGATCTAAGGAAACATCAAATCCACCAGAAGATCATCACCAGCATCCACAACAAGTAGACATGTTTACTCTTCAAGCAGGTTGATAGAAAATCCACCACACTAACTTAATCTCAGTCCTCCTGTGTAGATAGAATTTTTGGTTAAGGAAAATACCCTCAGATTTGCATATAATTGGTATACAAATCTCATCATGGGATTTATTTAAGGGCAATAGAAGAATCTGTTCTTATTTAAAAAAAATACAGGCATCAGTATTTGCACCACTAGCCAGGGACATCAAATCCAAAGCTTCTTTATAATTAAGATTTCATTAAGGTAGTTGAGTAGAAGATCATGCTGGCTCAGCTAACCACTATGCACACTCCATAAACTGGAGGCACCACAATGGCAGCCTCACCAGTAGAAGCCACTCAAACAAGTATCCATACCAAATAACCAATTAGCTAGTCATACAAACATATCATCATCCTAGCTAGAGTTCTAGGAATCAAATCATGATTATCTTTACTATCAAGTTCACACGAAATTAAATAAGATTCTAACGCATCATGTTAACAAAGTTTACTTATTGTCAAGTATGAAAGTAGTATTTGCAAGAGTTTATACACTAGAGCAATTGAACAAGCAATCACATGCTCAAAAAACATTTTCCTAGTTTAAAAAGCTAGGAATCATTTAAACCATTCATCGTCATGTTAACAGTATCAAAAACACATGTAAGATATGCTAACAAAGCACATCCATATAACATAAATCATTTTCCTAGATAAAAATTGTGAGGAATCATATTAGCTATAATTTACTGTCAAGATTAAGAGATACTTATTTATCAAATATATCACAGAATAACAAGATTTAGTGCATACAGGAGGGAGTCACACTATCATAATCAAGTATGTGTCACTAGATTTGAATTAAAACAAGTAGTTGAATTCAAATAGTTGGTACATTATTACTAGCCTGTTGTAACACTGGAAAAGCATCATGTGTAATCATGTCCATCCTAAAGAGAGAGGAAATAGGAAACACCCTAGAATAAACTTATGGTAAACAAAATCACTAGGTAATAACAACTCAAGATAAGCATATCCTTCGAGTAGAGTGTGCTCCATAGTGAGCGCTAGGTCATGTAATGTAAGTATTGGAGATGAGAATATAGTGTGCTAGGGAGAGGTGAATATCAGAATCAATTTCCATGTAGAACTAGATTACTAGGGCTACCGGAATTAACAGCAACAACATAAGTGAACTTGAGCCATCACAGAATTGCTAGTTACCAAACACAATAGTTGAAGCATAAGTTATGAAGTAGGTACCGGGCTATAGAAATTAGGAACCTAGACTGGTAGAGGTAACAATTACATCACAGAGGTATTAATTTTGCAATAGCATCAAGCATGAACTCAAGCCTAGTGTCATCATCAGCACCAACATGCATTGCTATGGACTTAGCATTTCTAGTAAAGCAAGGAGCAGTAGTAGAAGACTAGAAAAATGGGCAGAGAACCTACCTATGGAAAGCACAAGGCTTGCTGGAGAGGAAGTAGAGCAACCGAAATGGGTGACCACGACACGGTGGCACGGAGGGCGCCATAACACCTGAACCACGCCGAGCCACGCCAGTAGCAGCACTGCGTCCATGATTTTGGAGGTGGTAGACGACCACCAAGGCACCACTCGACACCACACCCCGCCAGCAACATCTCACTAGATCATCGGTGAGCAGTGGAGCCTAGCACCAAAACCCTAGCTCTAGAGAGACAACAAGGTGAACGTGAGGTGGGTCGAGGAGCTGATCTGGTTAGATAGAAAGACATAGCGGAGAACGACCGTTTGTTTGCGACCCATAGTGGTGGTAAGAGAGGCTAGAGCTAGATGGAATCAAGCGGTGGCGGGGTCGTGGCATCGCCAGAAAGAGAGGAGAGACTTGGGAGAGAGTTAGTTCTGGGTCGGACGACCAGGCCATGTGGTCTAGTCCTACCTGTGGGCTGGGCTATGGACCAGGCCCCGGTTTGAAGGATAAATATAAATTAAACTGAATATACAATAAGTAATTACCACAATGCCCCTGTGAATACTTTAAGCTCTAGAAAAGCGTAGAAAAATCCTAAATATATATATAATATATCAAAGTGATCACAAAAATAAAACCTATACAAGAAAAATAATAAGTTGACTATTTTAATCAAAAAAATTAAGATAAAATATTTAGGCCATTAAATACTTTGAAGTAATATATAAAAGAGTTAATTATTGGTTTGCCACTAGAGACCTCTATATGCTCAATTTTGCCACTAGCACGAAATGGTGCTCAGTTTTGCTACTATTTCGGGCACAGCTGCTATGGTGATGCCAACCGTCCAGTTTAAATGAGCATAAAAAATTCAGAAAAAATAAAAAAAATGAAAAACCTCTGCACATAAACTTCTTATATCTTATGCTAACGATTCAAGTTGATAAATAAGGTCTACATACATTCAAACGAAAAATTCATGTATTCATGTATATAGATCTTGTTTATCATGTATTCATGAATTTTTTATTTGAATGTATGTAAACCATGTTTATCAACATGAATCCTTAGTATATCACATAAGAAGACTATGTGCGCAGGTTTTTCATTTTTTTCATTTTTTTGAATTTGTTATGCTCATTTAAACTAGCCACTTTGTGTCGCTATAGCAGTTGCGCCCGAAATAGTGGCAAAACTGAGCACCATTTCGCGCTAGTGGCAAAACTGAGTATATGGCAGCCTCTAGTGGTAAACCAATAATTCACCCTATATAAAAATGAGGAAAATCCTAAAATAAATAAAAAATCATTTTAAGTATAAAGATAAATATATTATACTATAAAATACCGAGGAAGGTATTCCATAAGATTTTAGTATTTATGAAGAAACAAATATATAATAAGGTTGAAAATCCTATTTCTTGTCTTAAGATAAAAAATGTGTTTTGCTTCATCTATAAATCATGATAAATTCCTTTTAACTTCACCTAATCCATTTAGAATTTGTTGTTATGAAGCATTATTATTATTTTCTATAAATATAATAAAAATGCTTTAATAATAAAGTTAGTTCTTACTTAAGACTATAACCAGAGCTTATGATGGAACTAAAGTGGTTAGTATAAATCAATAAGTATTTATTCACCATCCTATGCCAATTGTAAATCAATGATTTACATGTTAACATTACACATCATTCACTTATATTGTGAGTGAATGATCTCACCATATTAACTATACTAAGCATAACTCTAAAGTTTAGGAGTACCTATGTAAACCATGTCCTAAGTTCATCTATATCTAATAATTAGATTTAGTCATATAACCTACCTATAATAAGCTTGTTAAATCTAGATCCTTCGAGCTATAACCAATACCTATAATATTACATCTTTAATCTTGCTTAGGAGAATTATCGAAATCAATACTGCTATAAAAGTACTATGTGTTAAGTTCAATTGTGTTTTATAGTTAACTTGGTCGATTATTCAATCAGTTCCGAGACTTTTGAGATAAGGTCGGTAGGGCGATACAAATACATATTGACTGTGATGGGGATATGCCAATCAGGGTTTACCCAGAAGGCCGGATCGACTTGCCTAGGCCTATGGCGAGTGGGCTCGTAGGCACGGCGACTAGAATGCAGCTGAAGACAAGCCTAGAAACTAGGCGATGAAGGCCCAAGGTCTTATATAGGCCCAATCGAATTAGGTCAAATCCTCCGCCGATCTTGTAATCCACTAACCAACAATACAATCTAGCAGGAAGTAGGTCTTTACCCTATGGGGGGCTAACCTAGGTAAATCCCTCGTGTTTTCTCCCAATATCGCACCGCAGATGGCGACTCGCACTTGCCCTCAATCGTATCAATCGCTACCCCTCGTAGCAACTGCCGTGGTCATTCCCATGACAGTGGCGCTGTCGTGGTGGGGAACACATCAGTGCCATCGGGGATGGCATGAGAGGGGACAATCAGGATGATATCGGTGGCTATTCGCAACGGATTGGGCACAGATACTACAGACACAACAATGTACCCAGGTTTGGAGCCCTCTTGTCGAGGTAACACTCCTACTCCTGCAAAGATCTACTATATGGGGAGCTCATGCTCAATACAAGTGCTCCTTGAGCTGTTTCTCTAGCTGCTATCGACAGCTAGAGGAAGATGAACTACTTGACTTGGTGATTCTGGCTACCTTCTAACTTGTAATCCCCCTTACTTAGAACCCTGGCACTACCCCTCCTTATATAGTGGTGGAAGGGTAGGTTACAAAGTGGGCTATAGGGTTTACTATTTGGGCTTTGGGTTTACAAAGTGGGCCTGCTGCCGGGTCTAGCCAGTGGTCCAGGACCCGGTCAAGCTCTAGTACAGGTGGGGACAACACCACAACATCTCAGCGCCTCCTCTTTGGGCGTAACCCGGTGCTTTTTCCACTAGGCGAAGCTTTATCCGTCAGCCGGAGCTTTACTCGTCATCTCCTAGCCTCAACACTTTGGCGCCCGTGTCTGGTAGTGCCGGCAGGGTGGCATGCTAGCCTATCCGGTCAAGGGTGAGCTCAGCAAGGAGCGTCACCCCTCCCGTACCATCAGCCAACCGATCCAAGGCGTCCGGGTAGAGGTGGCCACCCATCTGTCTCCCCTGTTCCCCGGCTAGACGGGCCAGCCAGGGAATCTTGATGTGGACCGGGTGAAGCATGTCACTTAGCTGTGGTTCTTTGTATTGTGGCCATCGAGCCAGATCTCCCTGGAGCCAGCCAGTAGAGCCTGGCTTAGCCCACCTAGGGTTAATCCCCCTGACACTAGTCCCCGAGCGCGTTGGGGCTTCGCTTTGTCAGGAAGTTCCTGCATGCTCATTGGCTGATGTTGAAATGATTGCGGATGAAGAACGTATCGCAAATTGTCCTGTAGTGCTTGTCTCGTAGTTCTTGTCGTTTTCCGTCTCGAGATGCCCGTTTTCCCCAGCTAGAGCTTACCGCCTACTAGTCCGGTGGCCCACCCATAGGGTGTGAGTGATGATTGCATCTCCCAGCTGCCGCACCCGGATGGGAAGGTGAATCGCTCAGTCGATGGCGTCAATGCTGGCATTAGGCGTGCCTATTTTCTCTGGCATGCGTCGCGTCAGTTTGACCACTTGGCCTACTAGTGTAGTTTTGGTAACTGCGCACACGCCTTCATCATAGCGGTTTCTCGGGGATCGTGTGCACACTTGGCCTTCACGGTAATGCATGTGGAATATTCTGTGGCAGTTGCTCTACCGCATGTGATCCGGAACCGAAGCGTCGTGGGGGGAGTGGAGCAATTCTGTGCCACGTGGCGTAGGGGAGTGCAGGAGGTGTGGTTGCCCTGGCTCGATAAATAGGGGTGCCAGGGAGGGCTCCTTGCTTACTTCGCCTTCTCCCTGCATCCATTGTACTTTGCACTCTGCCTCCTTGCTGCTACCTTGTGCCGCCACTCTCTTTGATCGCCGGTGCCACCGTTCCTTCATCGCAACAACGAGACCCCACTTCTCCAACACGGCCACCATTCCTACCGAGATGCTCCCTGACGAGCTCGTGCAGAAGTATCGGCAGGGGAAACACATCCCGTCGGAGCGCTTGGTGAAGCATCACCTGGCGCTGGAAGGGGAGCAAGTTTTCAACCCTCGGCCTAGGGAGGTAGTCATCTTCCTCAATCACTTCGCCCGTGGGCTCGACCTGCCTCTAAGCAGGTTTGTCTTGGAGTTGATAGTTTCATTTGAACTTTAGCCACCACCTCGGCGCCAACGCCATCGCACAGCTGTCACATCATGCGGCCTGATGCGAGGCCTACCTGGGGTTTCGTCTGGACGTGGGGAACTTCTTGAAGTTCTTCTACTTCAAGGTCTAGGTGGTGGGGAAGGGCGGCCCTCTGACGGATACCGGCTGCTGCGCCGTCTATGCAAGGGCATCCTCAATGATGCCATGGCTGGAGATGCCTGACACTGTCAAGTTGTGGTAGCGCTCGTACTTCTACATGCGCAACAACACCAACGTCGACCGGATTAAGGCGCCGGTGTTTGCCAATGTCTCCTCCACCCGGAAGGCCTGGACTGTCCAGAACATGGGCGCCCAGGCGGACATGGAGCGGATGGCCTCCCGCGTGACGGTGCTGGTGGACAAGGAGAGGCTCACCGCCCGGGACATCCTGCTGTCCTGGATGACGAATCGCGTGCTTCCGCTATAGTAGCGGTCGCACAATATCTGCCATCTGTCCGGCCCGCTAAATCCCACCCGGGTGTCCCGGTTGGAGGTGTCATTCGTGGCCCTTCAGGAGTGGCTCGCCACCATTTTGAAGGTGACGCTAGCGGAGGACTGGGTCTTCTCCTGCCGGCCGGACCACCACGGCCGGCTGCCCCCAAAGGTTAGACTTTCTTCTTTTTCTCTGGGTGCACGTTTCCCGAGGATTATTTTCTCCTTGTTTCTTATGTTCCTTGTTGAGTAGCTCTTTACAGCGCAGCTAGCGGAAGACGATATGGGGGAGGATGAGCTTCCCTCCTTCACTGCCGTCCACAAGCCGCCTAAGTTCCCGCAGACGGAGCCAGAGCAGTTTCCTACCCAGACCGACCAGGGATGCGAGTTTCCACCTAGTGAGCAGCTTTTCTTGCCCGTATTTTCTTTGTTTTTCTTTGGCCACACGCTTGACATTGTGCCCACGTCCTGATATAGCCTCCCATGGTGAGGACGTGGACCTGGCTGAGGCCGCTACGTCGAAAGCTCGAGGAAAATGAGTTGCTTCGACCAACGCCGCTCCGACCGGGGGTGGGCAAAGAGGAGCCGCCGTCCAAGGGCTGCAGCCGTCGCACCAAGCATTGCTGGGTACGTGCCGTCGTTATCCTTTCTCTACACATTTGTTGGTCTGTGCCTTGCTCATTGTGCTCTTCTCACCCTTATTTCAGTGAGGCGATGTTGACTGTCTACACGACCATCTCCATCGTGTCTGACCCTCCCCCGGCTAGAGCAGAGGGGTCAGTTGTTGCCTCTACTGTGAAGCCAACTGAGGCTGTAGCTTCTACTGCCAAGCGGACTAAGGCTGCAGCCCTTGCTGCCAAGCAGTCCGAGGCCGTGGCGGACGCGGCAGAGATGGTGGTGCCGCCTTGGTCCTTGGTCCTGCACCAGGACTTTGCCGCATCTTGGGCCGTGTGGCATCCCGCAAAACCACTACTAGAAAATCGCGTTGTTTTTGTGCATTGCATCATCATGACCGCATGCTCATGTCATCATGCCACATTGCTTTTGAGCATCGTCATCATCTTGCATTTGCTTGCATAAAAATAATTTCGGAAAAACCCATTTTGTTTTCTAAAACGCCCCGTCTTTGTTCCAAACGCAAAACCCGGGTCTCCGGATTAATTTGTTTTGTCGGACAACGGTTTGCAAAACCCTGTTTAAAACAAATAAAATATTTAATTATTTTTAGGAGGGCAGTCGAACGGGCTGATTCAACCCAGTCGACCACCCCCATGTTCAAAACGGTCCACCCATAATCCTAAAACTACCCAACCTAGTCTACCCACCCCTCCAGCCACCTCACCCCACCCAATCCTCTCTCGCCACCTCACCTCTCTCCCTCCTCCCCACCACTCATCTGCTGCCACCTCACCTCCCACTCCCCAAGCCCCAAACTAACCACACACACAGACACACACCCCACACCGTCCACCCTGGACCCGGTCCCACCGGCCCCACCACCACCTCTCTCCTCCCACGCGACCCTCTCTCTCTCCCTCCTCTCTGCCTCGCTCCCTCTTCCTCCCTGGCCGGCCTCGCCCTTCTCCTCCTCCGGCGAGCCGCCGCGTCACCGAGCTCCGCCCCGCGCCCTCCTTCTCTCCTCTGCGTCCGGCCGCCCCTGCTCGGCACCGCGTCGCCCTGATCCCCGCCACCATCGGCCCCTTCCTCCCCCGCCGCCTCTGCCCTCCTCGTCGCTCTCTGCGAGCGCCGCCTGCCCTCGCCCTTCCTCCTCCCGTCGCCTCCACGCTCGCCGTCCCCTCCTCGCCGACCCCGCCCCTGACGCCTCCCTCCTCCTCTCGGGCTCCTCCCACGCGCCGCCCCGAGCTTCCTCCGGCCCTGCCGCCGGAGCCCGTCGGCCCTCTCCCGTGTCCTGCATCCCCCGCCGCCGCCATCTTCGCTCGCATCCGCCAGCGCCCCCGCAAGCTCTGGTTCCCCGCCGCCTTCCTCCCTGCGAGCCAACGACGACCCCGACGCCGTCTGCCCCGAGCATCTCCGCCGCTCCTCCCTCTGCTCCGTCCAGGTGCCCCGGCGTCGGCCCCGCCACCGAGCCGCGCCCCCTGGCCTCCTTCCTCCGGCAGCGAGCTCCGCCCCGCAAGCCCGGCCCCGTGTCCATCGGCCTCTTTGTTTTCTGCCCATGTGCGGCCGTACTGCAGGCTCGGGTGCCGCTGGTTTTGGCAGCTGTTCTAGTGTCTGTTGCTGAAGATGTGAACCACCAAGTTCGTCTCTGGCCCTTATCTCGTCGACAAGTTCTTCGCAAAGGACCAAGACCGGTAGCACTTGACGAACCATAGACAAGACCTTCATCATGATGACAAGTACCGACAACATGGCCTCGCAGGCCGCGGACGCCCAGGCCCTAAACCCGACCCGGAACCGGGCGAACCCGAACCAGGGTCCTCCTTCAAGGATCCGATGGCCGAGACCCTGAAGACCGATCTAGAGCGCCAAGGCCTTCGCATGGAGTCGGCAAGATCATCCGGGAACACCAAGATCAACTGCGCGGGCCCGACAAGATCGACACCAACCAGGGCGAGTCTGATGCCCCGACGCCAGACCAAGTACTTCCTCCCGGAACGCCAAGATCTCCGCGTGAGACGACAAGACCGACAACATGGCCCGACCACCGCGGATGCGACAAGATCTACCTCAGTTATCCGAGACCGATCCCATCGAATCCCGAACCCCAGCTCCGAACCCCGAACCCCCGGACCCCCAAGATCGCCGAACCCTAATGTGTGACCCTGATCCGAGCCCCTATTTTTATAAATGCCATCTATATAATTGGTTGCATATTAAATTGTCATACTCGCATGCATATTGTCATGTGGTTTGGGGGCCTTATGCCGATTCACCATATAATTAAATATGGGGCCCATATGCGGGCAAATCTAGTCGTATATTGGTCCCATTTAAATTTGTGTATCGAACCGGTGCTATCTTTTGCCATGTTAAGACAACATTTAAAATTGCGGGGTAGTTAAATAACCTGAACCGTTTAATTAAATGTCGGGACCCCGGTTCCGCTTAATATGATCTAAATGCATTGTACCTTTGCCATGTCATACAACATACATGCATCATGCCCAATCTTCTGCCGTAGTGTTAAATATTGCATTCGGTGTTTTCTTCTAGTGCTTTGCTTCTTCACGGATTAGGCCGATGAGTTGATGCGAGTGTCGACCCGATCTTCGGATGAACCTTCGGCAATGTTTTCAGGCGAGCACCTCCCCCTTTCTACCTATCTTGCTTTTATAGTATTTATTCCCTCCTGTTGATCTATTGCTATCTGTGTTGCGATGCTCTAGTTTTCGTACCCGTGATATCCCTTGCAGCCTTATATTGCCTTGGACACCTCCTATTACCTGTTGTTTGGTAGATAGTTCGACTTGCGCGTCGTAGTCGCTTGCTCAAGCGCCGTTGCGTGTCGTCAAGTACCACAGTTGTTGGAGTATTGACGTGTGTTTATTGTTGGAGATGATCAAGACTTTAATTATTGTTTAACAACTAAAATTGAAGTAGGTAGCGGAGGCAATTGGGCAATAGATGTTATTTGGTTGTTAACCGTCCACTTGTGTCCCGTAGGACCCCGAGTTCTTGACACCTGTTCCGAGATCGAGCGCGCTAACCACATGTGGGGAGATATGGGCCCCCCATCGATTAGTACCTGATTTCAAAGTATTGTACTGGGGGCCACAAACTAGTTTGAGGTTTTATTTACTATCATGTACTTATGCCATGCTTTACCGCTTTATTTAAATTGTGCGATGGATAGCACACTGTACTGTTTAGGATCGTGACCCGTTTTCGCTGTATCAACAAGCCCGAGAGTTTCGGGTTCCCAGTCGTTTACAGCCGGCTCCACAAACCCTGAGTCCGTCTCGGAGCCCGGCCGACTTTGTTGAGGGTGTACTTAGTGGGGTGGCCCCCCGTGCTTGCTTTGGGTCTAAGAAACGTCATGACTTAGGCCCCGCCGACATACCGATGGGTGTATGTTAATTGATCTGGCAAAACGGGTCAAAGTGCGTGTGGATATCTCATGCTAATTGCGTGTGGATACTTTGGTGCACCCCTGCAGGGTTAAATCTTTTCGAAAAGCCGTGTCCGCGGTTATGGACGACTTGGAGCACAGTTCTCGATCATAGACAACTATAACTAAAGTTTACTGTTATAATTTGACTTGTATCCGATGTGACTAGTAATCAGCTCAACTACAACGGAATGGCTAAATAAAAGTACCAACAACTGCTGGGTTTTGGGATATCTCATGCTAATTGTATTTGACTAGTAAGTGTTGCAACTACAACGGAATGGTTAAACAAAACTGCCCACTGCTTATTTTATCAGGATGACTATCTATACTTGACTAGTAATTGCTGCAACGATAACTGAATAAATAAAACTGCCAACTGTGTGAGTTCCTCGGTTGACTTCCTCGTTTGGTGTCGAGGGGGAAATACCAGGATGGGTATGTTTGGTGGAAGTATCAGGATGGTTCCAAATAGGTCTTTCCTATCCCTCTCTGATAGCCGACAGTTATATCGAGCCTCTATAGGTTGTTTAGTGCATGCCGCGCTGCCGCCTCAGTCCACCATACCTATGTAGGCGAGCCGCTTGGTCTAGTCTCGCCGTGTCTTGGCCTCGATCGACCGCTCTCTCTTTTTCCTTTGCCCCTTGTCGGCACCCCTTTTGTTTAAGCAGGTTTGAGATCGACGTCGTTAGCAGGGTTACCCTTCCGGCTTGGCCTGGGCAGGGTTATGGACGCCATTGGTTATTCTTCAGGGCTCTTAGCCCCATTTGCATCTTGTCCATAGTCGGACGCTCTATCATTTCCAGGTGATTTGGATCTTTGTACATTGTATCTGTATTCTTGACTCTTTGGGTCGCTGTTGTATATATACCTGTTCTGTGGGTCCCATCGAGGACTGTTGTGTAATGTTATTACTTCGTTTTCCACCCGCACGAAAGTGCCTGGTGGGCACCTTTGAATCGTTTCTATGCGGGTTTGGCGGGAATCGCTAAAACTTGCATAGGGCCGATTCTGAGGGTGTTACAGGCCGCCAATCTGTTCCTGGCTCCGAGCCAGGTTCAGACGGGTTCTGCCACCTACCAGGTGGAGGAGCCCGTGGAGGTGGTGAGGGAGGATCATGTGTAGCCAGTGCCCGAAGATGGCGACAGGGAGGTGGTTCCCATCTTGGGCGCGACGGCTCCGAAGGCGTCACCCGTGGCCTCTAGCGATGACGACGAGCTCCAGATCACCGGCAGCCGGTCGTCTACGGTTGCGCCGCCGCTGGACTCCATCCTGGCGCAGCTCTCCGAGTCGGCGCCCGTTGCCCTTGGCCAGGCTCGTCACCTGGTGGAGGTGATGAAGCAGGGGCTTGGCAAAGCCAGGGCGCTAGGGCGTCCCTTGAGGTAGATAACTCCTCCATTGTTTTTGTTGCCCTTCTTGTTGTTCTTTTCTTAGTCATTCTGCTCTCTTTGCAGAAAGCCTTTACTGAAGCCACTAAGACCTCGCAGGACCTGGGGCATAAGATTGCTTGCTCTGCTTTGTCTTCCCGGCTGCACAAGTTTTCGCGCTTCTCGTTGACCATTGGTACCCTCCTACAACTCTGTTAGCGGACATGGACCGGGAGGTGGAGATGCTGACGTTGGAGGTCGCCTGACTGGAGGAGTCTAACTAGGACCGCCAGGCCCAAAGCAGCCAGCTACTGTTGCATCAGCAACAGATGGAGGTCAAGGCCGACCAGGCGAAGAAGAGCGCCGACATCATGGCCGAGGCACTAAAAAACCTCGAGCAGATCTAGGCCCGCCAGGGGAGGATCTGAAGACCGCCCAGGCCCGAGAGAAGGCGCCTCTAGGGGAGCGGTGCCAGATCGCCGAGATGGTCGTCCGTAAGTTATTCACTTGGTGAGCTTGTTTCTCATCCTGTTGCAGCCGAAATGTTAACATTAAGCTTTTTGCCGGGTGTACCTCAGTATCCTGAGGCGGCCGACCAAGCCTTGGCGTGCATCACCAAGGCAGACATCGCACACGATCTGCACCCGGTGGAGTTCGTGACGATCATCAGCGAAGAGGCCAACCGCCTATGTGGTGCTGCCTTTGAGGTCTTCGACTATGTCTGCCCTGACACCGACCGCCCGGGCACGATGGACGCCTTGGCCAGGACACTCTCTAGCGCCCTGGAGGTCATGGATGTGGCGTGAGACTGGCCGCTCATGGTGGTGCCGAGATGGTCTTGGCGCTGCTGAAGTCTTGGTACCCCGACATGGACCTTTAGAGTCTCTCTAGAGGGTTTTGTCAGGGGACCAGCTACGACCAGCTTCGGGCTGAAGTTCCTGACATCCGCTCCTATAGTGTCAGGATTGGAAGCTTCGTCCCGCTGGACCAGGACTTCGGCGATTCGGCTGGCTCGGAGGGGTATCACTATAACCCCCTAGCGACCTTCGCCCATGATGACGCCTCGGCTGCGACGGTTTCTGCCTCCGCCGACTTCGCCTCCAGCAGCCACGCTCCAGCTGATGCCTCTGTCCCTTTCAATGACCCTCAACTCTGATCCCCAGAATGTTGGGAGTATTTGTAGCTGGTTGAAAACTTATTTTCTTGTGGTATTAACTCTTCTCTTTGGTGAACAATTGACTTTTTCTCTATGATGAATTCTATCGGGAGTTTTGTCTCCCTTTTGTGATGTTGTCTTGTGTTGCACTTGTTGTGTGCTTTCTTCTATGTGGGGGTGCGCGAGCGCACCCACAGGGTGTAGTCCCCGAGGTTCGGGCTGGCTGGAGAATCCAGCTGGGTCGAAGCTCCTTTGTGTTGTTGTTTGTTGCGGGTTTCCTGTGTGGGGGCTCGCGAGTGCACCCATAGGGTGTAGTCCCCGAGGTTCAGGTCCGCAAGAGAATCCAGTCGGGTCAAAGCTTCTTTGCTTTCCTTTGCCGTCTGGCGGTTGGCCTCCGGCTCAAACGCTTTGGTTCATGCAAGGATGAAAGATACAAACAATGGTTTGCATGTTAGACGTGTGTATGATAAACATAGTTTTTAGTTGCTCTTTTGGTTGAAAATTTTGTCGTTTCATGCAAAACTGGTAGCTTAGTCCTTTTCTTATCGATCATTGGCCATTGAAGCTATACCCTTGTCAGCACTTAGCCGGAAGCAAGGGTTTGCTTAGTTAGCGTACCAGAACGTCCAGACGTCTTGTTTTCCTTAGGATTTTTCCTGTACGGGTCTTCGAGTTTTCTGCTCTTGTTGTGTCTGTCAGCCGGCTTGCGGTTTGTAGCCAGAATCAAAGAGGGATCTCTTGGAACCACGTACAGTACTTCGTCTTTAGAATTTGCGGCCGTCTGGGCCATCTAGCGAGTCCCTAAGAGAGACTGTCGGGTCCGGGGTTAAAAACAATGCAGTCAGAGAACTTCAAGTGTTGTAGCAGAAAATGCCAACTTATTACGGAGTCCTCGAGACTATGTCGAGGCTCCTCAACTTGTTCATTACATAAAGGTAATATACTTTTTCCCTTTACTTAGGTGTAGAATGGGCAAAGCAGGTTCGCATTCCATGGGCGTTTAGTTTCTTCGCTGGAGCAGTCCATCTTGTTCTTTGCCGGTTGGTGAGCGTCGATTAGGTAATATGAATTGTTATGTAGTGCCCAACTAATGATGAATGGACCTTCCCAAGGTGGAGATAGCTTGTGCATCCCCTTGGTGTCTTGTACCAGCCGCAAGACGAGGTCTCCCTCACAGAATGAAACATTGCGGATCCGGCTGGCGTGATATCATTACAAGCTCTACTGGTAGATAGCAGATCTAGATGGGGCTAGCTCTCGTGCCTCTTCAAGGAGGTCAACATTATCTTCTTGTTCTTCTTTGGCTTGCAGATCTGTTTACAGCAGTTTGCGCGGTGCGTTGAATTCGATGTCGGTTGGCATGACTACCTCTGCTCCATAGACGAGGAAGAATGGTGTGAAGCCGGTGGAGCGGTTGGGTGTTGTGTGTAGGCTCCATACTACTGTCGGTAGTTCCTCTATCCAGCATCCGGGAGTCCTCAATAGCGGCTCGATTAGTCTTAGATTGACTCCGGCTAGGACCAGACCATTTGATCGCTCGCATTGTCCATTGGATTGGGGGTGTGCGACGGAGGCCAGGTCTAGGCGGATGCCCTTGTCACCACAGAAACGTGTGAAGGCCCCTTTGGAAAAGTTCATGTTGTTGTCTGTGATGATGCTGTTGGGGTAGCCAAAACGTGTGATGATGTCGGTGAAGAACTTGACCACTGTCGGTCCATCCAGCTTCTTGATTGGCGTTGCCTCGATCCACTTGGTGAACTTGTCCATGGCCACCAGCAAATGTGTCATGCCGGATCGCGATGTTTTGAATGGGCCTAACATGTCCAAGCCCCAAACAGCGAACAGACAGGTGATAGGGATCGTCTTGAGCGCTGATGACGGAGTGTGTTTCTGTTGGGCGAACCGTTGGCATCCATTGCATGCCTTCACCAGCTTCTCGGCATCCTCCAATGCCGTGGGCCAGTAGAACCCATGGCGGAATGCCTTTGCCACTATTGCTCTCGATGATGCCGCATTCGCCTTGTTAATGTCCACCAGCAGCCGGATTCCTTCCTCTTGGCTTACGCAGCACTGGTATATTCCTCCCACGCTGCGCTTATAGAGCTCGTTGTTGATGATTATATATGCGCTTGCCCTGCGCTTCACTTGTCTTGCCTCAACCTTTTCATCTGCCGGCTCTCCTTTGGCTAGAAAGTCCATGAATGGCTTGCCCCATGGAGGTGTTTCCCGGATGGCGTAGATGGTTTGCATGATCAGTTTGACTTCCTCGCTACCGGTCGGCTCGGGCTCAATAGGCGGTCTACCAGGTGGGAGACAAGAGATGGCACTCCTCGGGCTGCTGGAGCCGGCTGGGGGTGTCGCGACCTATGGCCCTGCAATCCCCGGGATGGAGGCGGCAGTCCCCGGGTGCAGCATGGTAGTCCCTGGGTGTGGCATGACAGTCCCTGGGTGCGGCGTGGTAGTCTCAGGGTGCGGCATGGCAGTCCCCGGGTGCGAAGTGGCACCAGGTTGCTTGGAGTCGGCAGTGCCTAGGTCCGCGTCCAACATGATGGATTCGGATTCTGGAGACGGTGTGATGGAGGGCTTGCGCAAGTGCTCGAGGGCGACTCCAGGTGGAATTGATGCTCTTGTTGACCCTACACGGGCGAGTGCGTCTGTGGCTTCATTGTTCGCTTGGGGTACGTGGTGGAACTCGCATCCTTTGAAATAGGCACATAGTTACTATACAAATAAATGGTATAGCGCCATATTCACGTCCTTGGCGTCCCAATCTCCTGATACTTGTTGCACCACCAGGTCGGAGTCGCCAAAAATTAGAGGATGCACCTGATGCCAATCTCTTTTGCCATCTTGAGGCCGTGGACGAGCCGCTTCATACTCGGCGACATTGTTGGATGCGCAGAAGTGGATCTGCAGCACGTACTCCAGGCGGTTCCCTTTTGGGGAGGTGATGACGACCACGGCTCCGAGTCTACCGTACGTCTTGGAGACGTCAAAGTGTAGCTTCCAGTGCATGGAGTCGGGACATGGAGGCAGGTAATGCATCTCTGTCCAATCAACGAGGAAGTCCGCCAGGGCCTGAGACTTGATCGCCGTTCTTGGCTCGTACCGCATGTAGTGCATGGTGAGCTCTATTTCCCATTTGGCCACTCGGCCTGTGGCGTCCTTGTTGCTGATGATCTCTGATAGGGGGGGAAATGCCACTACCCGGATAGAGTGTTCTTGCAAGCAGTGTTTCAACTTCTTGGAGGCGATGTACACACCATACACGAGCTTCTGATAGTGAGGGTAGTTCTGCTTTGACAGCAAAAATACCTTACTCGGGTAGTATACCGGGCGTTGAACCGGCTGAGCCTTTCCTTCTACTGGTCTCTCTACCACCAGCATGACACTAACGACCCGGTTGGTAGCTGCAATGTACATCAGCATTCGCTCCTTTTCGGCTAGGGCCGCTAGTATCCGCGGAGAGGATAACATGGGCTTGAGGTCACGGAAGGCCTCGTCCACCTGTGCCGTCTAGACGAACTTGTCTGTTTTCTTCATGAGCTAGTACAAGGGGAGTGCCTTCTCACCCAGCCAGTTGACGAACCGGCTGAGGGAGGCCAGGCATCCGGTGAACTTCTGCATGTTGTTGATGTCTGCAAGTGCATAAACAATTCTAGCTAGTTTCGAAGTTTAGATATCGATCCCACTAGGAGCCCAAAGGTAAGTGTTTATTGGTGAAGTCTATGTCACACCCGAAGTTATCACAGGTCTTCGAGTGAATTGACTACAAGTGTTGAAATAAGAATGGGGTTTGGTTTAAATGCAATAGATTTAAATAGAACTAAAATGTAAACTTCAGAAATAAAATGCATAAAAGTAAAGAACGACTTTGTTTGTTTGTAGTTTTCTATAGATGGTGAAAGAAGGCGCGGGGAGATTCAGTTCATGGTGATAGTGAATGTGCCAGGTGGACGAGTGTGAATGTAAAAATTATAATCTTATAGATATATGTGTAGGCGAGCAACCCATAATTAGCCGGAACTCCTCTTGGTAGGTTTCATCCCAACTTCAATAATCCTACTAGCCTGCTACCAAAACCATGGTCAGACACTAGACGATTAAGACCCTTCAGGTCGCTTAGAGATTAAGCTCCTTGGATTGGACTAATGCAATAAGCACAATGGTTACTCGTTATCCTTGAGTCAACTAGCTTTCCATTGATATCCCTGTGTCACCCAGGGGTCACCGGTCCACTAGAAAACAAGATCTTATCTATGTAGAACAAGGTATCATGTTGTCTAGGCCCTTAATTGGATAACAAGCATTAAGAATCCCACAGATAGTCAAGAACACATAATATAGTAATTAGAATCAATCACAAACTAATGCAAAATATATGAAGGCACATCACATCTCACCATTCCCCTACATATCCGACGCCCAAGGGAATTACTCACACATGAGAGAAGAACGGATCATCAATATAATCAAATAAAGGGAATTCATCTTGGGATTACCGTGGAGATCCACAATAAGAATAGAAAAATAGCCAACACAATTCAAGATGGGAAGAAACAATCTCAAACCCTAATCTTGCAAGGTTGAGATCCCTCTCTCTCTCAAGTACAAGTAGTGCTATGGGGTTGTATTGGCTAGGAGGTCGAAGATCATGGAGTGAGATGAAGAATGTCTTCTCCTTCTTCTCCGAATCCCTTCTTTCTCCCTTATGGATGGTGTGGCGGCTGCTGCATTGTGTTTATGTCCCCCGTCCCTTCATGTAAGTTGTCCCTTTTGACAAGACAGAGGCAGCGGCAGCTATACGGCGGGCACTATACGGCCATTCCTGCCGTATACTTGGTCGTTAAACTGTCTGTGAGCTCCCCTTGCGTGCTTCCAAAGTGGGACTTGCTTGTTTTGCCAGAATATTGTATTTCTCTAGTTAAATCCTTCTTTTTGACGTCCAGAACCTGAACACACATTAAAATCCGAGTTTTCTTTGCTATCGAAGTATTAGCGTTAGGTAAAGCCAGAACACGATCAAATCCAGGAGAAAACCATCAATAAAAGCCATAAAAAATGTGTCGAATATCATAGCTATCAACTCCCCCAAGCTTAGATGTTGCTTGCCCTCGAGTGACAAGGAAATAAGGAAGAATAGCAGAGATTCGAGACTGAAAATAAAGGAACTCACAAGTTTGAATTGGTGTCAAATTCTTTTCTTCACAATTCCTGCAATCGTAAATATGATCATACAAGTATTCACAAGATTGCACTGAGTCCACTTCCTAACCACGTATATCTTGCTAGCAATTAAATCATATGCCCAAGCAAGTGCCGAAAGTTTAGCTAGGAAGGTGAGACAAATTCTTTTGGTGCCTCTCTTTGTTGAGAGATGAAAACTTTTTGTTCTTGCTCACTTAACCAATTAAGAGTACTCAAGTTGGCATCAAAATATTTAATTTAAGAACAACTCATATACTCCCATGTTAAAATTTCAAGACTCTCAAAGCACCTTTTTCTTTCTCTTATTTTTCAAAAACTTCAGCTCTTTCATGGAGAAATCATGCCACTATTTTTAACATGTTAATTAGGACTATGTTGTGCACTCGTGGCCATGCCAGTAAATGATGTTGAGAAATAATGGGCCAGAGGAGTACTACAACGTCACTTGGAACGTGAAACCACGAGGAGACTAAAAATTTTACAAGTCATAGCATCGCTGCTACCAACATTTACATAACTCAATAGCCGAAATCAAGTGGTTTCCCACATTTAGATCGTTCGTTGGCCAGCTGAGTTAATAGTTCCCTATGGAGCACGACAAAGTTGTAATGACACGCATAAAGCAACATCTTATAGTAATTATTAGAAAAAGTAGTGGCATAATTTCTACTACTTCAAAGCATCCATTTAATCAAACAATTTCAATCCAGGGTACTATCGAGTCTATTTATATTAAGCACAATTGGGATGAAGTAGTTCTAAAATCAAATTCTTTTGCGCTAAGCATGGACTCAAGTCTATTTATATTAAGCACAATTGGAAGTATTTTAACCAAGTTCATTGCTTGTTGTTTCACAGCTAAAAAGGAGACACTAGCAAAAGAATAGAATTTGTAGGATAACAAGCTAAGTGGGGAGTGACTCTAGTGCAAGCAAGTAAATAATTGTGGGATCAATTTAAGGTTGCAAGGATTGTGATGAAAGGAATGTGATACTTCCTCTTGCTTGCTTCGTTCTTGTATTCGAGTCGAACCTCTCCTATATTTCCATATTGCCAATTCACCTGAAATTAAGCAATCTCCGAGAGAAACAAAGAAACAAACTTGCAAATAAAATTACAACTAATTTTTTTGTATTTTTGGTTTAGGAATGCAAAACTGAAAATAAACATGCAATTTTTTGAAGAAATAAATCAAAAGAAGAAATAAAAATATGAATGCAAAGTTTGGAGGTTTTCAAACCTCTCCCAAGCTTAGGCTATTGCCATGCTCAGTTGTTGCCGTCATTTGGCGGCTGGTGCGGGTACTGCTGGTAGAAGTCAGGGAAGTGGGTCATGAAGTGACTGAAGTTGTGAGTGAAAGTGTTCACATCTTCATTCACATCCTAAAGAGTGTGGTCGATCTCTTCAACGCGCTGGTTGAGTTGCTGGAACTCCTGATAGGGGACGTAGCCGTACCCCTGCTATGCCTGGTTAGGCCATGGTTCCCAGGCTCCTCCTGGCTGCTGCTGCTGTCCTTCCCAAGCAGGGTTGTGCCCCTGCTCCTGCTCATCCTGCTGCCCTTCATCTTCCTCCTCCTCGTCCTGGTGCTCGGCCAAGATCTCCGTCACTTGGTCCTTGGTGAGGATCCAAGTGTCCTTCTCCATAATCAAGAAGGCTCCAGGGCATGGCAACTGAACCTGCTCAATCTATGTATCATCAAGATAACTAAATTGATATGCTCGGAGCCTCCGGTTAGCATGGTAAACACCAAGGAAGCCACAAGCAGTCAAATACTTGACGTCCATAGGTTTGGAGCCGTCAACAGGTTCCATAATAGGCAGTGCAATTTTAATGCATAGGCAAGGTGGGTTACCAATCCACCAATGCAAATATCACCTTTGGTCTTGTTGCTTTGGTGGCGAAAGTGCTGGATGAGTAGAGCTGCAGGACTGGGGCTTTGCGTGGCATTGGGTAAGAGGGCCTTGGTGATCATTGCCATATCCGCATTGGCCATGGATCTAGTATCACCCCTTCCCAACATCGTGTTGGCGAGGAACAAAGCAAAGTAGCGAATGGTTGGGTTCTGAATGGTGGATATCTTCTTCTGATAGAAGTGACTGCCACCATTAACAGAAATAACCTCCTAGGTCTCTCCACTCATCACGCTGTAAAGGTTAGTAATATTGGGCTCCCCAGTATGGGGGAAGCTGAAAGCATTGCAAAATTGCTCGAAACTCACATCATAGCGTGTACAGTTCATGGTGAAGCTTATGGTGCATAGGTTACCTTTCTCCTTGTGGTCGTCATAGAAGGAGGTAACGAAATCATGGGTGAGCTCAGCGTAGGTGCCGTGGCTTGCAAAGCCAAGTACCGCCAACCTTGACCTATTGCACATGAGGTCGAAGTCAGTCTTCAACCCAGCCATGATGAGAAATTTGTGGTCGTCCCAACGTGTGGGAAACACCCTCCTCGATGTGACAATGTCCATCTTGGAGTTGTGCGGGGCTCGGGCCCCTGAACTTGAGCCCTCTCCCCATTGGCGCTTGCTCGAACGAAAGAGGCTACCGATTTTGTTCATCGTAATGCACTGAAAATTTTCACCATAAAACCATAGGCATATAGTTTCTATATGATATATGAATGATTCTACGTGGAAAAATTCAATCCTAACGTGAGAAATTAATAGGGAAAAATAAATAAGCTTGAGTTCATCCACTAGATCAATGTGAGAGTTTCAACCATGGAAATCTGAAAATAAAGCATGGATAGGTAGAGAAACATACCGATCTGTTGATTCCCCCACTCAAATGAATGAAATCCACGAAGAATCAAGAGTTCTAGGTGGATTTTGAGAGGTTTGGAGAGAGAATGTGAGAGAAATAATGAGGAGAGGAGGAAGACCTAGCCGTCCCGGCGCGATTTTGTGGTCGCACCGAACTATACGGCCGGAACTATACAAGCGGGTAATCGTGTTCTGCCCGTATAGTGGCGGCGGTGCCTCCAACTAGGGTTTATTTATACAGGGAAACAACTATACGGGTGCAACCATATGGCCGGATCAAATTGATCCCGCCGTATAATTGGTCATTAAACTGTCTGTCTCTCGAGATAGATTTATAAAACTGGCATCGATATCTATACGGCCGGAACTATATGGCCAGAATTTTTATTCCCGCCGTATAGTTGGTCGTTAAACTCCCAGTACTTTTGGAATAAAATTCTATGAAGGCATCGATATCTATATAGCCGGAACTATATGGCCAGAATTTTTATTCCCGCTGTATAGTTGGTCGTTAAACTCTCAGTACCTTTCAGAAATTTTTGTACGAAGGCATCGATATCTATACGACCGAAACTATACGGCCGGAATTTTTTATTCCCGCCGTATAGTTGGTCGTTAAACTGTCTGTGTCTTCGAAGAAAATTTGTTGGTGGCAAATATAACTATACGACCGGAACTATACGGCCAGAATTTTTATTCCCGCCGTATAGTTGGTCCTTAAACCATCAGTAATCATCAAAAATTTATGTTTCTTCGAGGATAACTTCTTATCCCATAACTTAGCGAAATACCAAGATTTTAACAGAAAATTGATAGTAAACACTGTCGACCAACATTAGCATATTAATAGAAAACTCAAACTTTTATTCTTATTATTATTCTCTACTCATTCAATCGACATTTCTACTACTTTTTGACAGCTGCATCTTCACGGGCGCGCTTCTGCAAGAATATCTTTGAAAAAGTGGTGGGAATACGATGAACTTTTTATTCTCTAATCTACTAAATTGACGAAAATGGGTTGACTCCCATTAAGCATTCATTAAGAATGGTTGAATCACTCAACCTATTTTATCTTCTTGAATTCTTACCTTTGGTTTCCCCTTATCAATGACACTTACCACATGAACTCGTTTTGCCGGCGGAACATATCTTTCCCCTACTTCTAGCTTCTTTGAAAATACCGGATGATTTCAGCATCATAAACATTGAAGATTATCTTCCCTTGTGCACCATCTACTAACGCACCTGCAGTACTGAGGAAGGGTCTTCCAAGTATTATAGATAATCTTTCATCTTCTGGCATTTCAAGAATGATAAAATCAGTGGGAATAACATGCTCATCTATCCTAAGTAAGACATCCTCAATCATACCAACAGGTTGTTTAGTGGACTTGTCAGCCATCTCTAAAGTGATAGTAGTAGGAGAATACTCCCCTAATCCTAACCTTTTATAGAGGGAGTTTGGCATTACACTAACTCCTGCTCCTAGATCACATAAGGCATTATGAATATCTATTTTACCTATTGAGCATGAAATAGTTGGTATTCCAGGATCTCCAGACTTAGACAGCAACTTCCCATTAGTAGGATAGCTAGTTACCATGGTAATAGTTTCAGTTATTTCTTTCTTTCTACTAAGAATATCATGAAGGAATTTACCATAAGTAGGGACTTTGATTGCATCCGCACATGGAATTTCCAGACGAAGGTCACTAAGTGCCTTTGTAAAAGAATTATAAATTACCTCATCCGGTGCTTTCTTTTTTTGATCTGGATAAGGAAGCTTTTTCTCACCTGACTTACTCTTGTCTTTTACCTTTTTCGAAGGGTAAGTCTCTTTTATTTCTTTCTTTTGTTGTTGCTAATTGCTTTTCTTCTTCTCTACTACAACAACTTCATCCTCTTTACTTGTTTCTTTATCTTCTCTTGGATCAACCCTCTCTGCATCAGAATCATAATAATTATCATGTGCATCATTGTGATCCTTCTTGGTTTGCTCTTGCATCCCAGTTTCATCTTGAGGATCCACCAATGTATCATCTTCTTGACTTGCTTCAAGCAAGGATTTTTCCTTGCGCTCTTTTTTAGCTTCGTATTCTGGTGGTCCTAAGTGTCAACACCCGGATTTTTAATCCCAGATGCCTGTTATGCCATACATCGCAATCCTAGGATTACCATTTTTGCGAGACATAACAGATTGGATATCATCATACATCATCCAGGTGCTGGATCTTCTGTTGCCTTTGTCGCGTCCGTAGCCTCCTTGTCATCGGTCTCGCCTTCTGACTCGAACATCGCCACCAACTTAGCCGCCGACTTTGCCGGCAGCCTCTCTCTCGGGGCAGGCTTGATCGGGGTGGGAACTGTCCAAGATTTGTGCTTGTCGATGTGGTCCACATTGCTATCAGGCTCCTCAAGGCTGCGATTGGCCTCGATTTAACGCCGCTTTTGGCCGCGCATCTTACGTACCACGGAAGAAGGTTCCCGTGCCTCCACGACCTCCTCCTTGCTTTCGGAGTCCTTTTCTTTGTCCTCAAGTTCCTCGAGGACTTCTTATTCGAGCGGAGGAAGCCAGTTCTCGAGTACCTAGAAAAGCTGAAAAGGGAGTTAGTGAATCGACTCAATCAAGTGACTACGATTTACGACTACGAGAGTAAGAGAATTTACTAGAGGAGCTTTCCGCTTTCTAGAAGTGTACGGAGCCAGCCAAGCCTTCGTACCGATCAACTCTGCATGAGTGATCTTTTTTAGGGCTGCAGTGTAGTCCTCTAAGGCCCATGCGTCGCCGCTCGATCTTGTCGAGTCCTCTGTTCTGGTGTATTGATACATTCAGTGGGCTCGGGTGGCTAGCGGGACCAATAGCCGCATGAGGTAGCAGTTATAAATGTTGATGGTTTCTAACCATTCGTCCTCCAACTCCCTCATCCGGGAAAACATTTTTTCCATGGCCATCGTCTGGTTGCTAGGGAGCTTATCCGCCGACAGCCTGCACGGCTCGCTCCTTTCTGTGGTGTATGTTGGGATCGACACTTCACTGGCGGGGGTGGATTCCTTCACATAGAACCAATACTTCTTCTACTCATTTTCCACCTTGTTTGGCAGTAGTAGCTTCAATAACTTGGCCTTGGGCTTCAGCTGGAAGGTCATGCCGTCTGCGGCTAGGACGAAGCCGCCCTTTCCTTCATGGCTCATGCTGCCATGAAGCAATTCCTGCCAGAGAAGGAAGTGGGGACGACACCCCAGGTAACACTCGTAGAATGCCACGAAAATGGCGAGCTGTTCAACGCTGTGAGGCCCCAGATCGGAGGGCTTGATGGCATAGTAGGTGTAGAATCGACGAAAGAAGATCAAGGTTGGAAACCCCAATCCCCTTTCCAGATGGCTGAGGAAGCAGATGAATTCCCCCGGCCACGACTTCAGTTCGGTCTCACCGGCCACGGGGATCTTCCAATTCCCCTTGGTGAGGATCCCGGCCTCATGGAATGATTGCAAGATGGCCATGGTGCACTTGGATTTGCCCCACAGATCCTTCGTGGGTGCCATCGAAAGAGAGATCGCTCGGTCTGGAAGTTTCGTATTGGAAATGGTCCTGGGACCTGAAGATGGGAGGAGGCGGAGAAATGTGAGGAAGGTTCGCACTTCGCTCTGGCACTCTCCTTATAAAGTGGTGCCACCCGACAGTTTCAGGATAGCCGCTACCTCGCGGTATTCTACCAAAAGTTACCATTGGAGTTACCCAACGGCTAGTTTGACTGAGTTGACGGTGCAACTTTGACCAAATTGGTCCCTTGACTCGCTTTCTTACCCACTCCAATCGTCTGGTAGAGGTGACTCGAGCTTATCTTACTCGCCAAAGCTGCGACTGAAGACACACAAGAAGATTTCTCCCTTCATTAGAGGAGTTTGCCGCCGATTCGATTGTTGGACTGGCTTACTCCGATTGCCGAGTTGACACCTCTATCGAACCCCTGTCACACTCCAGGACTACTAATGGGGATATTCAAATCATGTTATACCCATAAGGCTGGTTCAACTGGCCTATGCCCATCGTGAGTGGGCCTGCAGGCACGGCGACTGGAATATGAATGAAGACAAAGCCTGGCGACTAGGAGCTGAAGGCCCAAGATCTTAGATAGTCCCGGTCAGATTAGGTCAAATCCTCCAAAACTTAACTGATTCAGTTGTAATCTTGTATACCCTAGCGAGGTGCCCCTATATAAACCTCCCTAGGGTACTATGTATGCCTACATGTTATTAGCTTCCCCATCCATGCGACTCGCTACCTAGCCGCCGAGCTTGCTAATCTTGTAATCCACTCACTAGCAATACAATCTAGCAGGAAGTAGGTATTTACCCTAAGGGGGCTGAACCTGGCTAAATCACCCATGTTTGCTCCCAATCTCGCACCATGGATGGCGACTCGCTCTTACCCTCAATTGTATTAATCGCTACCCCTGGTAGCTACTTCCATGGTCATTCCCTCGACAGACTGCATTCCGAGAACATTGTGAATTTCTTAACTTAATATAAGAAGTATTTTATTCAAAAGTTATTCTTTTTGCCACTTCAAACAAAAACCTTAGTATTTCTGTTAAGTCTCATCAAATTAAATAATATCAATCAACAAACATCTATTATTATTGTGCTTTACTTTGACATCTTGTGTGTCAACTTTTGAAGTCCTAGAATATACCTCGTTCTGAAGTAAACTTAAAGATAAACAAGATCCGTAAGAAACCACCAAACTCAAATCAACACACAACAAAGGGGTTACATCAGGTTTTTTTATCAAATTGCATAGAATTACTTACGCATCATTGCATATTTCTTCTTTAAACATTAGTCCTTACTGGACCAATGATGCTATTTCATATTCTAGAGTTTATATCAACTAGAAGACCTTGACTACATAATCTTGCAGTCAAAAAGGCAAGTTCATACTTTCTCATGTCCTTTGGTAATTTTCTATCAAGTATTTGCAATCTATTCTTCTTGTCACCTACATTTCAAAAAGGACAACAAAAACACTATTTTCATTATTAATGTGAACTATTGGTTACTGAAGGAAGTGTGGATGGAAAAGTATGCCTGGTTGTGCAACATAGATAAGGATCCCTCATGGGTAAAGCAACACACCTCCGTAGAGTGTAAAAAGTGTGACATGTTACTCCCTATTCCAGGAAGGAGCTACGAACGCTGCAGGAAAGGGACTCCACGAAGTTATAATCAACCTACGAAGATTGTGTGACACCCCCAAGATTAGGGCTAGACAAATCCCAGACCTCTGTCTGATATAAGCCTAACCTAAATCTCGGAAGCGTACAGAGAAAGAATCGGTAACATTACAGTGACCCTACGACACAAAAGTTATTACAACGAGCTCATATCTGAGCAAAGAACCAAATTATTACAAGCAGAGGTCATTGACCACAAACATCAAACAATGGAAGGAAAATTATGTTATTAAGTATAGCAAACTTAACAAATGGCCTAAGAGGCCTGAAGAATAATGATGACGTCCCAATCCATAGATTACAGGCTATGGATCGAGAACCCCAAGAATGTCGATGTCGTAACGAACTCATATTCTATGGAAAACACTTACCTGCTGCAAAAGTATCAACAAAGCAAGGCTAAGTACAGGGTGTACTCCGCAAGACTTATGGATGGTGGGGTTATTTTGCATAAAGCTAACTTTCTTTGTAAAACAGAGAGAGGAGAAGCTCGACTAATAGAACCTTTTAAAAGGGGATAAGAAAACAATATCTCTAGCTTTCATCATCTTTGATATCCACTGAATCTTTATCAGCTGAACCTACCAACTAGGATCACCCCCTCGATCCCTGAGGAAGCATCCTTAAGCACACCTCACATCTTTTGTCAAGTTTTAGGATTAGGTTATTCTTCTCTATGATCTTAGAATCCGTTCCTAAGTCGTCCATAACCGTGGACACGGCTTTTCGAAAAGATTAATACCCTGCAGGGGTGCACAACTTTACCCACACGTACCAACCTCCTCTTAATGCCAGATATCGTTAGCCCTCTTCCTTGGAAGGCTGGCAGAGAGCGGTTGGACACTACCTTTACCTTGCTTTCCTGAGACCATGAGTCACGCCCTAAGGAGATGCCGCTGTGACGGGTCAAGTCCCGAAGTCGGTCCCTAGAGATGTGAACAGGGTTTGAGATTACGGAGGACGTTCCTCTCCCATTCCCTGCCACGCTTACCTACCTGTATGAATGCACCTCCTCCACCATCTTCGAGAACAACCAGAATGCATATGTCGAATGGAACGCCCGAACTATGTGACTCATGGAATCTACTAGGCAAGTTAGTTGGTCGAGGGGGTTTCCAAGCCCCCGTGTGGCTGTACGCTCATCTTGGTTGAAGATCAAGAACTCAGGTCCTAGTAGTGGCAAGTATGGGACTGCAAAAACCACAACCTGACGTGGCCTCCCATACAAGCCTTAGCATGTTTAACTTTAATCTATGATCATACCACGTCATCCTGTCCAACTAGGTTCATTCGCAGATTTGATTCATCAATCGGATGGATCAGTGGTAACATCTAAGCATGGCTAAACACAACGGATATAGCAGCTCTAGCGAAGCTCATAAGCCAAACCCTAGTTATGCTAGGAGTAGTGGATTCGGGAGTATAGGCTACAAAGTAAACATGCATCAGATAGGATTAATGTATCTATGATAAAAGACTTTGGAATCGTATGCACATGACAAGAATTAAAGTACTTTGAAAACATAGGATTTTATCATGTGTGGGGTTTTGCTTGCCTTTGCATGTTGATACTCAGATATAGAACTTCAAGTTCATCTACTTGGCATCGTTCGTCGATAACCTTCGATGGTGTTGATCTCGGTCTTCAATGTTGGACTCGATCTTGTTCCTCACATCAACTCCGAGGTCTACCGAGAAGAAGCAAAAACACTGGAAAGAAAAACGACAATCAACACATGGCATCGATGCAATACTCAAGCAAGGATGATGATATGACAAGTTAAAATGTATTAAAATGACACCCTAAGACATGCTTGGCAATTTAAACGGGGTCCGAGGGGTCCAAACCCTAATTCGGAGAAACCCCAAATGCATATGAGAGTGGTTATTTTGTTCTTCTAATTAAACTTGTCATGTAAGTTGCTTAACAATGCATGATTATAAGTCTATTGGATAGATCTCATTTTTCTGAACATTTTGATATATTATACATATTTTCTGATTTAAAATGAATTAGTTATGAATTTTCCCAATTTTAATTCATTTTTCAATCATTTTAAAACAATTAAGCATTTTTGGATATATTAAAATTATTTTCCAGCTGGACCCACATGTCAGACTTTTATTAATTTCAGAAATCATTTCCAAAAAGAATAAAAACCTGACATACTAGACCCACCTGTCAGCATTTTCAATTAATAAAACAATTACAGAAATCATTTAATAAAACAATTACAGAAATCATTTAATAAAATAAAAGGCTTTATTGCATCATGCTGACGTCATCATGACGTCAGCAATGGGGATGCCCACTGCTGGGGTTCGAATCCGTCGCTAGGGTCGGTGCGGGCTGGCGTGGCTAGGGCGTTGGAAAGAGCGCGACGCGGGCAACCAAAAACTGGCGGTGCCGCTTGTAGGGGGTCTCCGGAGCATGGGGTTTGATGGTGGCCGGCAGCGGCAGCGGCAGGTGCTCGTGGGGAGGACGATATAGCGAGGAAGGGAGACGTATGAGTGGTGCTGGAGCACCATTGGCTCACTAGGAGGCCGATGGAGGGTGCGACGAGGCCAGAGTCAGTCGGACAGCGTCGAATCGACGATGGCCGGAGTCGGTGAAGGGGTGATTGGCGAGCTTGATTAGGGGCGCGCGGCTTCGATTGCAGAGTAGGGGTGTTACAGTTCTATCCCCCCTAACAGAATCTCGTCCCAGGATTCCTAGGTAGGAAGATAGAAGGAACAGGGTTACACTAAGCTTCGGCGACTTTCTTGAAGAGGTTGATCCATGCCACCATTATTGAATGTATGAAATGCTTCATTTCTTTGAGGTAGCTACACACACTAAAGAGGAGAGAGAATGATACAACCCACAAACAAAGTATCTCATGGTCAACTCAGGGATAGATGTTTCATGAACATCTCTAGAGCCAACGAGCATGAAACACGCCAAGGTAACGGAGGAAACAAGAGGGGATGGTTTCAAGGTGTTAGATAGCTGGTCTTTATAAGGATTGAGACCATGGAACTTCAAAAGAGTTTAAGCTTTTGAAAAGGAGAACGTACAACAGAAAGAAAATGACCACAGACTTCCGAGGATGAAACTCTACTAGGCGGCTTAAGTAGAGCTTCCAGGGATATTGGGATACGGATAACCAAGCTATTGAACTACTTTTTATACAGAAGGATCACTCTTTGTTCAACAGAAGGTCAAGGCAGAAAGGTATTTTGGTGTAGAGGACTCATAAGAGTCACAAGGAACATGTAACAAGAGGAACTTTTGATTAACAAAATCATAGTCACCCTTTGAACATGTTAGAGGAACCGAAGGAAACTCTTAATTCATCCAGGTTTATCAAAATCTTTGCCAGAGATCATGATATCACATTGCACCACTAAGATGAATCCAAAAGAATATTCCAGATGACACGAGGAAAAAGAAACTTCATTCTCAGGCTCCAATTACTTGGCACAACAAGACGCTTGCCAACATAAAAGGGTCTGGAGGATCGACTAAGAGACATTTAGCAACTATATTTCAAATGTTCTCCTTGATGTTCGAGACACGAGACATCAAGTAAAAGGTCAGACTTCGGATACAAAGGAAACCATAAGCACAACTCCTATAACAAATCATAGAAGATGCCTCATGAAGAGTGGTTATTATTTGCTGAATCAAGATAATGTGGCAATAGGTCTTCCTGCTAATTATGTCAACCATTACATCAATCTTGCCGGATTTACAAAGAGACCTACGTCAAAAATCTTGATCGACACTAACCATCATATCTGCTTGAGATTCAGATTCGGTTAGGTGGAATGATACTTCAGACTCAGCATGTCTGAAGAGAATACTTGCAACATTTACCACAGAGGTAAAGTTACTAGATTTTCAAGACATGGACTACATTTTCAAGCTCCAAAAGAATGAGCTAGGGTTCAAAACCCATGCATTAGCAAGTTATCAAAAGATAATTGCTCCTACATGAATTGATTGCAACGGAACACAAATGCATCCTTATTGTTGGGAGACATTTAGGAGGATACTGAAGTTTGTATAACTTCTTCTCTTCCATGACAAATCAGCCAGTGGCTTTACGTGCTTAGAGGATGTTCTCGAGATAGGAAGGTATTGACCTACCATATCAAGAATACTTTGCACATGCTTGACTAACTTGAAACGATTCCCGAGGAAACAAAGATAACTCTTCTAAAATCCACGGCAACAACTTTCAACTATTGCACGTGAACTGGAGAAGGTCACTTCTAACATCCAGAACACATGCTTCGAGATAAGTCAAAGAAGGTTCTCAAAAGTTTCCAACATTAATGCCAAATGTTCCATATGGATCATGTCTAGCTTGGGGAGGATAAGGATGTCATCGATGGGATCAACAACAAACTTATCATGATACTCCAAGAAGATAGACTCACATGTGGTATGAACAAAACAACAATATTGGTCAAACCAAAGGACATGAAGATGTACCTAGGTGAAACATCACAAGTAAATACATCATCACGATAGTCCATGGAACTGAGTTTGATTTGACGATAACCTGTATCAAATCAAAGGTGGGGACAATAACATTTCCAGGAAGGAAACACTATCTTTCTTGAGCACGAACAGAACAAGACATCCCTTTAGGAGGAACACGTCTGATAGAACTTTTGTCTTACAACTCTCCAGGTTGTTGCTTAAGCTCAACCAACTAGTTCAGGGGTATCCAGTATGGATCCTTGGAGAAGGAGCTGTTCAAAGAACTAGCTTGCTCAAGAACTTGACAAACACGGTCACGTGGCAACATGATAATACTTCTAGTAGACATCTAGAATATTACGAACCACCGATATGTCACTTAGTTTGAGAGGAAAAACTTGCTTGGTACGGCAAGAAGACATAGTCTTAGATCTTCGGCACAAGCCTAATTCTTTCACCGAAGAGAGTGTACCAGGGTAACGGACGTGGTAGCACAACCAAAATTCACTTTGTGATAGGTTAACCATCACGCTAAGAATGACACAAATGTCCTTAGAGTTCAAAGCAATAATAGTTGCTAAGAATCTCAGATGACCACATTATTACGCACACGCATCATTCACGAGCACAGGAGCTCGGAGGAAGGGTGGGTAAGGATGTGTAAGAGTATCACTTCATTAAGAGGGTCACAAAACTCAGCACCACCTCTTAGTGTAAAGGAGTGTGATACTTTAAGGTAGAGTAGAACTGAATGTAATCATTGCTTCTTGACCTGCGGATTACAACACTTTGACCTGGTCATAGAAATGACGAGGTACTAGAGTTTTTTTCTCCTGACATCCCGAAATGGTTTGTCTTTGACGGACCACAAGAGTATCTTACATCGGAAGACACCTATGTGCATTACTACTTGGCTACAAAATGGTAAACAAAGGTTGGAATCAACAAGGGAAAATGAACATGCTCAGGATGTAATCCCGAGATGTGGATGCATAAGTCAACAATCTTACGAAGACCGATGCGGAAAAGGAAGGTGTGGCAGAGTCACGGGTATAAAAGTGAGACTCACGAGGAGTACTCTTGTCGTGATCTATTTGGCTCCATTAAAGAACATCTTCCATAGCATGTGGTAGGGGAAGTCCTTTGTTTGTTGTAATTTAATCACGACAATAATCACAAGCCTGAAGGATATACTAGAAGGTACTAGCCATCCCGAGGTAATGTTAAATCATTAACAACAGGGATCAACAAAATGGATCTTGGGTTAAAGGTCAGCTTCATGTACAATATTCACAACACCAGAATCAAGTAAAATCAGGGATCTTCGGTTCAAGTCCAGGGGTTAAAACCCAGAGAAAGGAGTAACTACTATCTTAGTAATACAGAGGGTACTACAAGGTAGTAACCACGAGGTAGCTTCCAAGAGAAGAAATAACTTCTTAAGTACCCAAACAAATGAAAAGGAGGCACCAGAGGCGAAAGGAAACTTCGAGGCCTAGAACAGATCACTATGGAACCATCAACACAATGTTGTGGGCCCATAAGATAGAGAGATCATGATGGAAAGGAATCTCTCAACTAAATAAGAGCAAAGGGAAACAAGGAACACATACAACTGACGATGGAGAATTTGGCACTAGGTTAACGGATTGAGAAACGTCATGCCAAAAATGCACCTAAGTTTTGAAAGACGAGACGAGATAGTAAAATATTTTCCAAATCAACACAAGATAAGATGACCCAGGGTTAGAGCAAAACTGGATAAGGAGAAAAAGAAGCATACTAGGGTTTTCACAAATACTTTTCAGCTTTAAAATAGTTTTCACAAGCACTGGACTCAACATCGACCAGTAGAAAGGTTTTCCTACGGACGGTACTGCTCTGACACCAAAACCTGTGACACCCCCAACATTAGGGCTAGACAAATCCCAGACCTCTGCGTGATATAAGCCTAACCTAAATCTGGGAAGCGTATAGAGAAAGAATCGGTAACATTACAGTGACCCTACGACACAAAAATTATTATAACGAGCTCATATCTGAGCAAAGAACCAAATTATTGCAAGCAGAGGTCACTGACCACAAACATCAAACAATGGAAGGCAAATTATGCTATTAAGTATAGCAAACTTAATAAATGGCCTAAGAGGCCTGAAGCATAATGATGATGTCCCAATCCATAGATTCCTGGCTGTCGACCGGGAAACCCAAACTACTCGTCGATGTCGATGTCGTAACGAACTCATCTTCTATGGAAAACACTTACCTACTGCAAAAGTATCAACAAAGCAAGGATGAGTACAGGGTGTACTCCACAAGACTTACGGCTGGTGGGGTTATTTTGCATAAAGCTAACTTTCTTTGTAAAACAGAGAGAGGAGAAGCTTGACTAATAGAACCTTTTAAAAGGGGATAAGAATACAATATCTCTAGGTTTCATCATCTTTGATATCAACTGAATCTTTATCAGCTGAACCTACCAACTAGGATCACCCCCTCGATCCCTGAGGAAGCATCCTTAAGCACACCTAACATCTTTTGTCAAGTTTTAGGATTAGGTTATTCTTCTCTATGATCTTAGAATCTGTTCCCAAGTCGTCCATAACCGTGGACATGGATTTTTGAAAAGATTAATACCCTGCAGGGGTGCACAACTTTACCCACATGTACCAACCTCCTCTTAATGCTAGATATCGTTAGCCCTCTTTCTTGGAAGGCCGGCAGAGAGCGGTTAGACACTACCTTTACCTTGCTTTTGCCGAGACCATGAGTCACGCCCTAAGGAGATGCCGCCGTAACGGGTCAAGTCCCAAAGTCGGTCCCTAGAGATGTGAACAGGGTTTGAGATTACGGAGGTCATGCCTCTCCCATTCCCTGCCATGCTTACCTACCTGTATGAATGCACCTCCTCCACCGCCTTTGAGAACAACCAGAATGCATATGTTGAATGGAACGCCCAAACTATGTGACTCATGGAATCTACTAGGCAAGTTAGTTAGTCGAGGGGGTTCCCAAGCCCCCGTGTGGTTGTATGCTCGTCTTGGTTCAAGATAAGGAACTTAGGTCCTAGTAGTGGCAAGTATGGGACTGCAAAAACCACAACCTGACGTGGCCTCCCATACAAGCCTTAGCATGTTTAACTTTCATCTCTGATCATACCACGTCATCTTGTCCAACTAGGTTCATTCGCATATCTGATTCATCAACCGGATGGGTCAGCGGTAATAGCTAAGCATGGCTAAGCACAACAGATATAGCAGCTCTAGCGAAGCTCATAAGCCAAACCCTAGTTATGCTAGGAGCAGTAGATCAGGAAGTATAGGCTACAAAGTAAACATGCATCAGATAGGATTACTATATCTATGATAGAAGACTTTGGAATCGTATGCACATGACAAGAATTAAAGTACTTTGAAAACGTAGGATTTTATCATGTGTGGGGTTTTGCTTGCCTTTGCATGTTGATACTCAGATATAGAACTTCAATTTCATCTCCTTAGCGTCATTCGTCGATAACCTTCGATGGTGTTGATCTCGGTCTATAATGTTGGACTCGATCTCGTTCCTCACATCAACTCCGAGGTCTACCGAGAAGAAGCAGAAACACCAGAAAGAAAAACGACAATCAACACATGGCATCGATGCAATGCTCAAGCAAGGATGATGATATTATAAGTTAAATTGTATTAAAATGACACCCTAAGACATGCTTGGTAATTTAAACGGGGTCCGAGTGGTCCAAACCCTAATTTGGAGAAACCCTGGATGCATATGAGGGGGGTTATTTTGTTCTTCTAATTAAACTTGTCGTGTAAGTTTCTCAACAATGCATGATTATAAGTCTATTGGATAGATCTCATTTTTCTGAACATTTTGATATATTATACATATTTTTCTGATTTAAAATGAATTAGTTATGATTTTCCCAATTTTAATTCATTTTTAAATCATTTTAAAACAATTAAGCATTTTTGGATATCTTAAAATTATTTTCCAGCTGGACCCACATGTCAGACTTTTATTAATTTCAGAAATCATTTCCAAAAAGAATAAAACCCTGACATATTGGACCCACCTGTCAGCATTTTCAATAAATAAAACAATTACAGAAATCATTTAATAAAAGAAAAGGCTTTATTGCATCATGCTAACATCATCATGACGTCAGCAATGGGGATGCCCATTGCTGGGGTTCTAATCCGGTGCTAGGGTCGGTGCGGGCTGGCACGGCTAGGGGCGTTGGAAAGAGGGCGCAGTGACCAGCCCAGTGGCGCCGCTTGCCAGGTCGGGTCACGAGCACGGGTTTGACGGTGGCAGAGGCAAGGTGTTCTCGTGGGACGATACAATGAGGAGGAGACTTAGGAGTGGTGTTGGAGCACCAGTGGCTCACCAGAAGGCCAATGGAGGGTGCGGCGAGACCAGAGACGGTCGAACGACGTCGAATCGATGATGGCCAGAGTCGGTGAAGAGGTGGTCGGCAAGCTCGATTAGGGGCACGCGGCTTCGATTGCTTCTGCGAGGTGACCAAGGACATCAAAGGGAGCTCGACGGTGGCCTTGGTTTGGCCTGGGTGGCCGTAGACGAAGGGGACGGTGATGGCCAGGGAGCTAGGTTTTGGCCAGAGAGGGAGGGAACACGTGCGAGGGAGAGAAGGTGGGCTAGGGTTCTCCACTGAGGCGGCCAGGGGGTCTTGTAGGTGTCGAGGCCGTCGGTGGCGTGCATCTTGGCACCGACGAGCGTCACGGTGGCGCTAGCGAGCTGCTTCCGTCGCAGCCAGAGGTGGACGACGATGATAGAAGGACAAGGGTATAGTGGGCCTAGGCTTTAGCGGGGTGACGGGCTTCGGCTAGCTACTACACTAGGAGGCAAAGAGGAGAGGGAAAGGTTGGGCTGCGACCCAGATAGCTAGGATTGTATATTTTTATTGTAAAATCCATTTACTTTTCTATTTTCTATTTTCTCTTTGTATTTCCAATTTCAAAACTGTTTTGAGTATTTCAAAGATACTAGAACTTTTGTAAAAGTATTAAAATATTGTAGGGGCCCTATTAGTCCATTTGGGCTCCAATAATTTTGTACTTTTCAAACTCAAAACATTTTGAATTGATGTGAGAGAGGGAGGGAACTAGGGTTTTAGGGTTTTCTTCTTAATGCAAGATTTATCAAACAATGATATGCATGACATGCTCATTGTCATTGTATTGGGAACGGCAGTACCTAAACAGGTTAGATAGAGATACAAGCAGGGAAGCTATCGACGGTGCCCATAGGCAGGATTGGATACAAGCAAGTGTAGCTAGAGATAGGAAGTACCCAGGTTCGGAGCCCTCGTGATGAGGTAAAGCTCCTACTCCTGCCGATCTGACTATGAGTGATACACGGGCTACAAATGCTCCCCGAGCTGTAGTCTCTTGCTACTGCCTTAAATGCACTGAGACCAACCCTTTCTACTGAGGCCTTGCCTCTCCTTATATAGGTAGAGAGGCAACGGTCTCACTGTCTAGTCCGGCTGGTGGGCCCCATAGGTGGGTCCCAGCCGGCTGGTCATCTACAGTACTCGGTACACTTATGTCTCATCAGAGTACGAGCGGCATGGTCATTGTGGGAACAGTGAACGCCGTGCGAGCCTGTCGTCAGTATCTGGCCACTGCTCCTGCATCACCCCGCAAAGTCTTCGGTATAGCCGAGTAGTTGTGAGTCTTGTCATCATACCAGGGCGTACCGCGCACTGTGCTGCACATCGCTCTGTCCTCATGATTGATTCCGGCTGCTCTTCGCTGTTCCGGCTACCGTGAGGTAGCTGGCTTGACTTGCTCCTGTCCGGCTTCGCTCAGCCTGCCGGACACGATCCGACTGCCTTGGTTCTTGTCTGGTTGGGGTATCCGGAGGTCATCCCTCCGACACTAGCCCCCGAGCGCGTGTAGATTTTGCCCTTAGGTGAAATGTGCGTGCGCTCCTCATCATTTTGAATTTTCTAGCCAGCTAGGCTTGGCGGTTGTGCTACCCATGACGTCAGTGATGACGCTGGCTACGTGCGCATGCGCCCTCATTACTCTGCGGCGGGCAGCATAACGTCCCGTCGCACGTCGCCTTGGGAACCGCCGCCTGCCTCTTCGGTTTTTGCTCTAGGATCGTCTGTGCGTCCTCTGCCTGCGCAAAGGATCCTGCACTATGCGGAGAGCGAGGGGCGTCCGGGTGGCCGCCACGTGGCATCGCGGATGGTTCCGCTTCCGGGTCTTTAAAGGGGCGCCTGGGGGGAGCGGTTTGTCCCTCCGTTGGCTCCTTCCTCATTCTTCTCTTGCGCTCTTGCCTTCCTCGCATTGCCTCGCTCGCCGCTATCACTGTAGTCCGCCGCGCCGCCCGTTTAGCGTCATCTGCGGTATGGGCCACCGTCACTCCTCCGCCAGAGCGCCTCCCAGCGAACCGGCGATGGCAGCCGAGCGTGGAGCCTGGTGCGGCTCCTCCGTGACGGAGGAGCACATCGAGAAGTATCGAGCGACCCACGTCACCCCGCAAAGTCTTCGGTATGGCCAAGTAGTTGCGAGTCTTGTCATCGTACCAGGGCGTACCGCGCACTGTGCTGCACGTCGCTCTGTCCTCCTGATTGGTTCTGGCTACATTGGTGTAGCCGGCTGCTCCTCGTCGTTCCAGCTACCGTGAGGTAGCCGGCTTGACTTGCTTCTGTCCGGCTGCGCTCAGCCAGCCGGACATGATCCGACAGCCTTGGTTCTTTTCTGGTTGGGGTATCCAGAGGTCATCCCCCTGACACTAGCCCCCGAGCGCGTGTAGATTTCGCCCTTAGGTGAAATGTGCGCGCGCTCCTCATCATTTTGAATTTTCTGGCCGGCTAGGCTTGGCGGTTGCGCTACCCGTGACGTCAGTGCTAACGCCGGCCACGCGCACACGCGCCCTCATTACTCTGCGGTGGGCAGCGTAACGTTCTGTCGCACGTCGCCTCGGGAACCGCCGCCTGCCTCTTCGGTTTCTGCATTGGGATCGTCTGCACGTCCTCTGTCTGCGCAAAGGATCCTACACTGTGTGGAGAGCAGGGGGCGTCCGAGTGGCCGCCACGTGGCATCGTGGATGGTTCCGCTTGCGGGTCTTTAAAGCGGGGCCCGGGGGAGCTGTTTGTCCCTCCGTTGGCTCCTTCCTCATTCTTCTCTTGCGCTATTGCGTTCCTCGAATCACCTCGCTCGCCGCTGTCACTGTACTCTGCCGTGCCGCTCGTTTAGTATCTTCAGCGGTAGGGGCCACCATCACTCCTCCACCAGAGCGCCTCCCAGCGAACAACGATGGCATCCGAGCGTGGAGCCTGGTGCGGCTCCTCCGTGACAGAGGAGCACATCGAGAAGTATCGGGCGACCCGTGTTCTTCCGTCGGAGGAGGAGGTGGGGGTGAGGCTCGCGCCGGTGGGGGAAGAGGTGCTGCACCCGGTGGAGGGGAGCGGGTCATCTACGTATTGCATCTGGCCCGCGGCTTTGTGCTTCCGATGCACCCTTTCTTCCTCACGCTTCTCGCGTTCTTCGACCAACGCCTACACCACCTAGGCGTCGATGCCATCGGGAC
Source organism: Avena insularis (assembly GCA_023614405.1). Taxonomy (NCBI): domain Eukaryota; kingdom Viridiplantae; phylum Streptophyta; class Magnoliopsida; order Poales; family Poaceae; genus Avena; species Avena insularis. Next base: position 351,975,323 of record CM042688.1, read on the forward strand.
GCTGGCACACTTCGTAGCTTTCTGCGAGAGCTACCTCGGGATCCAGCCGGATCTCGGGCTCTTTTGCCGGCTCTTCCGAGTCCGGCCATAGGTTCAGTTCACCAAGGGACCGCTGGTGACGTGCGGCGGTGCCTCCATTTACTCCCACACGTAGACCGGCTACCCCAATTTCCGGCTGTAGGACACGGTACGGCTGCGGCAACAGTCGTATTTCTACGTCCGCAACCTCACCGCCGTGGACCAGATCAACGTGCCGGCGTTCTAGGACGTGAAGTCCAGCCGGCTACAGTGGGATCTTAAGATCTACGGCGAGAAGACGGAGTCGGACGTGATGCTGCAGCATATGCACGCCCTCGTCACCGCTGGTCTGACCGTCCTGGACATCACCCTCAGCTAGATGTCCAGGCTGATGATGCCGCTGCAGCAGCGGGCACACAAGATGTGCTTCTACTCCGGCCGGCTGGACCCGACCCGGCTATCCCGCTATCACCAAGTGATGCTAGGAACCATGTCAATTCAAACATAGAGGCGCAGAGCTACGAGTCGAATGATATATACGTGGGCCCAAAGTGCTTCATACCAAGGGTCCGCCAAACCAACTTTTCGGAGGGATTCGCTATCTCAAGACACATTCAATCCTATGATGGTGTAGCCCAGCCAGACACTTGGCTCCAGGATTTCTTCCAGGCTTGCTGCATCACCAAAGGAGGAAACAACTTGGTCGCAGTCTCGTATCTCCCACTCATGTTGCGAAGACAGCTATGTCATGGCTCAATAAACTCCCGAATACACAATTCACAACTGGTATGATATGCAAAGTTCATTCTTTTGATATTTCAAGAGTACCTATAGGAGGCCCTGCACAGTCGAAGACTTGCAGCCTTGCATCCAGAAAACCAGACAAACTTGCCAGGACTACCTGGGATGATGAATCAACACAAAAAACTCCTGCGAAGGAGTCAATGACCAGACCACGATCGAAGCTTTCATCGGAGGGCTCCCAATTGGATTACTACGTCGCCAGTTGAAGCGCGGCAAGGTTACCAACTTGGGGGAGATGATAGAAACGGCAAGCAAATATGTTGATGTTGACGATGATTCAGAAGGTTTGCTGAACGGCCTAGCTATGCCTCAATCGGCAAAACGGCCAAAACAACAGTAGACCTAGAAGCGCAAGAACACCTCGAAAGATAAACCCAACCCAGAAAATGCAATTGTCAATGCAACTTTTGGGTCTAGAGGACGAGGAGGGTGCGGAGGCGGCCAGGGACGAGGTTGTGGAGCTTCTCGAGTCTAAGGTAGAGGAGACTTGCAACTTGGTAAAACCAACTCTTTGGCCGACATTGCCAATAACCCATGTGTCCATCACCCGGACGAGAATGGGAGCTCTCCCCACACAAATGTTGAGTGTCCTTTCGACGATGACACTAAGAAAGACAAAGCCACTGGCTACAGGGCCAAGCGACGAAAAGGAAAGAAATTTCCGACAAATATAAGGAGTCCAAGGAAGATTTCGACATGGAATAAGCGGACACCGCTAATCCCAAGTCAGATGATAAGAAAGCTTACCCAACCAAGAAATATACTTACGTCTGCTTCCTCGGATCCCAGCCTGCCAAGGTCAAGAAAGCAGTAATGCATGAGCTCAACTTAACTATTTCGGCTATCCCCCAATATCTGTATTGGTCAAAAGTGAAAATTACCTTTGGCCGAAGCAATCATGTGCCTAAACCTCATAGGCGAGGAAAGTACGCTCTGGTTATCAATCCACTTATCGACGGCTATGAGTTCTCAAAGACCCTCATGGACAGTGGCAGCAACATCAACATCCTCTATGTCGAGACACTACACCGCATGGGGATATCAAAAACCCAGGTGAATCACAGCAGCGTGGTTTTCCATGGAATCGTCCCCGGAAGGCAAGCGAACTCTTTGGGAGAAATTACTGTAGACATTACATTTGGAACGCCAGAGAACTATCGGACTGGACCATTGTATTTCGAAGTGGTGTCGTTCAAGAGCACATACCACGCTATCTTTGGGCGTCCGTCTTACTAGCAATTTATGGCTCGCCCTTGCTAAATTTACAATATGATGAAGCTTCTAGGTCCCAAAACGTTATCATAGTCCGGGGAAACCCGAAGAAGGCATGAGAATGCGAGGACGGAGTTGCGGCATTCACCAAAGCCATGCTACATGCCGAGGAGTACCAGGAGATTAAGAAGAACACTAATCTGTCTGAGATACCCGCTATGAAGAAGGAGGTGCTGGAGCCAACTACAGAATTCAAGGCATCAGAAGAGACAAAGACAACACCATTCAAGGGTGATGACCCCTCCAAGGTGACGGAGATAGGCGTAGGCTTAGATTGCGCATAGGAAAATGCGCTCGTCGAGTTCCTCAAAGCTAATAAAGATATCTTTGCATGGCAACCTTCTGACATGACTGGAGTACCTATGGAACTCGTCCAGCACTCTCTCAATGTTTATCCTAATGCTAGACCCATCAAACAGTCCTTATGGTAATTCAGCGATGAAAAGTGTAAAGCTATAGCTAAGGAGTTAGCCCAGTTAGAACTAGACGTATTTATTGAAGAGGTCATGCACACAAGTGGTCAGCAAATCCTATAATGGTTCCTAAAAAGGACACCACTGATTTAAGAATGTGTGTCAATTATAATGCCTTGAATAAGGCTTGTCCCAAAGATCCGTTCACTCTTCCTAGAATCGAGCAAGTTATCAATTCAACAGTAGGCTCATAACTCCTATGTTTTCTCGATGCATAGTCCAGTTATCACCAAATACGCATGAAGGAGTCAGACAAACTAAATACTTCATTCATCACTCCCTTCAGAACCTTCTGCTACATAACGATGCCTTTTGGGCTCAAAACCATAGGAGCTACTTATCAGTACACTATGCAACGTTGCCTCCATGATCAAATTGGACCAGTGTACATGCATATGTGGCCGACATAGCTGTGATGCCCAAAAAGAAGGAAACTCTAATTTCTGACTTGGAGGAAATGTTCACGAATCTATGGAAATATAACATAATGCTTAACCCACAAAAGTATTTCTTTGGAATTCCAACCAGAAAATTGTCAGGTTTCATCATTTCTCAAAGAGGCATAGAGGTGAACCGGGATAAAATAAAGGCTATACTCAACATAACCAGGCTAACTCACTTGAAGGACGTACAATGGCTCACTGGTCACAGCAGTTAGTTGGTTCGTCAGCCTACTTGGTGAGAGAGCCGCACCATTATACAAGCTCTTGAAGAATACCAACAAATTTGTTTGGACCGACGAAACTGAGGCTGCACTCCAAGACCTAAAAGTAGTACTTTCATCTGCCCCCATTCTTGCAGCCCCAGAACCTCAGGAACCTATGCTGCTTTACATTGCTACAAAACATAGAGTCATCAGTGTCGTCATGTTGGTGGAGCGAGAGGAAGAAAAGAAAGAGCACTTGGTGCAGCGTCCGACTTACTATCTCAGTGAGGTTCTGATAGAATCAAAGCAAAGGTATCCTCATTACCAAAAACTAGCCAATGGTGTGTTCTTCATAGTCAGAAAGCTACGACATGACTTCCAAGAGCACAAGATTACCATGGTGAGCATAGCTCCCATGAGGGACATAATCAACAACGGCGATGCCATAGGATGCGTTGCTAAGTGGGGAATTGAGCTAGCAGCTTTTGACATTGAGTATAAACCATGGACAGTGATCAAATCCTAGATCCATGCCGACTTTGTTGCTGATTGGACAGAGACGACAGAAAACACCAACACCCTAGAGTCGGAATACTAGACCTTACATTTTGATTGGTCGAAAGCGCTCGGGGGCTAGCATGGTGCTCAAGTCACCCCAAGGAGATAAATTGTTCTACTTCTACATGTTCACTTCACGGCAACCAAAAATATTGCCTAATATGAAGCACTGTTACATGGAATTATAATTGCTAAAGAAATCAGCATCTACCGACTCATGTGCTATAGGGACTCAGATTTAGTTGCTCAGCAAGTATCCGATCACTCTAGGGCAAACAAGCACATGGTAGCCTATAGAGATATCGTGGATGAACTATCAAAATCATTCGAAGGGTTTGAAGTTCAACACATTTCCCAAACAGAAAATGAGGAAGCAGATGCATTATCAAGGATAGGCTCTACACATAAAAAGGTCTCGGATGGAGCTTTTTTGGAGCACCTCAGAGTTCCCTCTATCACAGGAGTTGATGAGGAGTACCCGGCCAAATCTGACTCACCTCTCATAGCAGTTCTAGCTATTATTCCTAGTTGGACAAAACCCTACCTTGATTTCTTGGTAGATGGAAAATTAACCGAAGACGAAGTTCTGAGCCGATAGATCGTCTGACGAGCAAAATCCTACACAATAATTAGTGGTGGGCTCTATAAGCAGAGTGTATCTGGGGTTTATAAATGCTTTGTTTCTCCGAAAGAAGGAGTGGAAATCCTAAGGGAAATCCACGAAGGAGAATGCGGACACCACGTCACGGCCAAATCTTTAGTGGCAAAAGCTTTTCGACACGGATTTTTCTGGATTATAGCTAAGTCAAACATCGAGAGGCTGGTCAAAACATGCATAGGTTGCCAAAAATACGCCAAGCAAGCCCATGTTCCGGTTGATCAGCTGTGAACAATTCCGATTACATGGCTTTTTATTGTCTAGGGGCTTGACATGGTAGGACTGTTTAAACGCGCTCCAAGTGGATTTATCCACCTATTAGTGATGGTGGATAAATTTACAAAATGGATTGAGGAAAAACCTGTCACAAGTTGTGATCGAGCTATAGCCAAAAGATTCGTCGAGGACTACATAATTCGATTTGACTATCCGCACAGTATCATTACAGACAATAGGAGCAACTTTTCAATAGGAGAAATTGCCAGGTTTTGCGAAGATCAAAGGATCCGACTTGATATTGCATCAGTCGCACATCCACAAGCCAATGGACAAGTCGAAAGGGAAAACAATTTAATTCTACAAGGCCTCCGACCTAGGCTCGAAGTGTTGGGCCATGCAGAGATAAATAAAACATTTTCCCTAACGCGGTACACCCAAGATCTAGCTCAGGTTATAGGCCACGGGATTACCGCTAGACGCGCAGATTCGGAAATTGATGCAGCGCGTCGAAGCAGTGCTGAATGATCCCCGGATAGCCCTCTGAATCCCACGGACAGCTTATTTGAATCCCACGAACTCCTTCGCTAGATCCCCACGAGCTTTCCTGTCTCCAGCGCCGCACGTGCAACGCCTCTACCAGTATCCACACATACAGGAAGGAGCTTCGGACAGAGGATTGCTAGATCCTATCTAGCCCGAAATGGAAGTGGAGAAAGTGACGGCTAGGTCAGGGACTATCCCTTGTCACTCCACTTATATACACTCCTAGTTGGGCTCAATGCTTGAGGCCCATCTAGGCTGTACTCCAATCTCCATATGGATCTAATTCACATGGGCTCCTTACCCTTAAGTGTGTGACCCTGTAGGTTCACGTACACCTGGACACGACATGAGCTACTCCTCCAAGTATCCCGTCATGGCTTTGAGTCCAACTCACTCCCATGAACACTCGGTCTCAAGTCGATAGATGGTAGCGGCCTCTAGCAAGACGTGCCAACTCCCAAGTGTCGTAAAGTCATAAGACGAACCTTCAATGTGACTTTCGTCCAAGTCCCTTTGCCTCATGATATATCTGTTAACCTATAGGCGAGTAGTTTCCATCCCTTAAATAGCTTAACTCTCTTCTCGTACCATGATGTGTGATTCACTGGACTAACTCTTAGTCCGACTCCTCAGTTAACACTTAACTGAGTAGTGCATGGCCATGCTTCCGAATCATATCACACGAGAGGGCCTAGAGAATATCTCTCCATTACGGAGGGGCAAATTCCATCTTGGCAATCCACGTCACGTAGCTTGCTTCACAACCAACCCGAACTCTACCTTTATAACTACCCATTTATGGAACAGCGTTTGAGAGAACCTAAGTTGGCGATCCACAACTCGGATCATACAATCACCTCAGGTCGAAGGATTCTATTGCTTGAGACTCCAAATGACAACATGCTCGTTGCATCTCAACTGTGGGTCAGTCCGACTCGCTAAACTCTTTAGCCGAATCAGTGTAAGTCGGAATAGCATCACCATGCCCATGACAAGTGGAACCATGTCATCAGCCGACTTGCACATTGGTCTAAGTTGTGTGTCCAGCACAACCTCAACAACCGAGGACAATCTAATATGAACAATCATGAATACTTAGTTCCACAACTGAATCACGCATTCAGTGATATATATCTGATGTTCATATAAGGACAACTTTACTTCATGAATACTTTGGGAAATATCATCAACCATGATTGCCTCTAGGGCATATTCCCAACGGTCTCCCACTTGCACTAGAGTCAATCATCCGACATCACATGTCTAGGCATCTAATGCCCATGGCTCTTACGTGCGCCTCATGCTTAGGATGTTGAAGTGGCTTTGTCAATGGATCTGCAACGTTTGCATCCGTGTGTACCTTGCATAACTTGATATCACCATGATCCACGAACTGGCGAATCAGGTGGTATCACATGAGTATATGCTTGTTCTTCTGGTGTTGTCTAGGTTCCTTGGCTTGTGCAATAGCACCATTGTTGTCACAATACACGTCTAACGGATTGGACAAGCCCTGAACCACACCAAGATCAATCAGGAAGTTCCTGATCCAAACAGCTTCCTTTGCTGCCTCCGAGGCAGCAATATACTTAGCTTCTGTTGTAGATGCAGACACAATATCTTGCTTGCAACTCTTCTAGCTCACAGCCTCTCCGTTCATAATGAACACGTACCCAGATTGTGAACGAGAATCATCTGAGTCAGTAAGGTAACTCGCATTCGTGTAACCCCTACACTGAGTTCAACCTCACCTCCATAAACTAGGAACACATCCTTAGTCCTTCTCAAGTACTTAAGAATGTTCTTAACTGCTGCCCAGTGGATTTCTCCAGGGTCAGCCTGGTATCTGCTCACAACACTTAGAGTATAGGAAACATCCGGCCTAATACAAATCATGGCATACATGATGGACCCGACTGCCGAGGCATACGGAATCACATTCATCCTACTTTGCTCATCAGTTGTCGAAGGACACTGAGTCTTGCTAAGTCTTATGCCATGGGACATCGATAAGAACCCCTTCTTAGATGATTCCATGTTGAATTTCTTCAACACTTTTTCCAAATATGTACTTTGGCTCAATCCAATGAGCCGCCTGGATCTATCTCTATAGATCCTAATTCCTAGTATATAAGTTGCCTCACCCAAGTCTTTCATTGAGAAACTCCTTTCCAATGACTTCTTGGTTTCTTGCAACATCTAGACATCATTTCCAATCAATAATATGTCATCCACATATAAGATCAGAAAGTTTACTTTGCTCCCACTAAACTTCTTGTATAAACAAGAATCCTGATCACTCTTGATGAAGCCAAACGATTTGACTACCTCATCAAAGTGAATGTTCCAACTCCGAGATGCTTGCTTCAATCCATAGATGGATTTATGAAGTTTGCATACCTTGTCAGCATTAGCCGGATCGACAAAACCCTCGGGCTGTACCATATACACGTCCTCGGTTAATTTTCCATTAAGGAAAGCCGTTTTGACATCCATCTGCCATATTTCATAGTCGAAATAGGCTGCTATAGCTAACATGATCCGTACTGATTTAAGCATCGCTACGGGTGAGAAAGTCTTATCGTAGTCAACTCCTTGAACCTGCCAGAACCCCTTCGTGACAAGCCGTGCTTTATAGATAGAAACGTTTCCATCCATATCAGTTTTCCTTTTAAAGACCCATTTGCACTCGATGGGTCTTGCACCGTCTGGCAGATTAACCAAGTTCCAAACTTGATTATCATCCATGGACTTTAACTCGGATCTCATGGCTCCAAGCCATGACTCAGAATCAGAACCCACCATCGCTTCTGAATAAGTTGTCGGCTCATCACTATCCAACAATAATATATCACGAACACTTCGCAATCTTTCCGATCTTCGCAGTGGAGGTGCAGCTGCCAGCTCAGCTACCACGACTGGTTCAACCTCCAAGGCTTTTGCCAAATCGCTATTGACCGGTTCCTCTCGAACATCTTCGAGCCACAGTGTACTCCCACTGACTTCCTGATACATTGCAAATGTATCTATAATTTTTGATGTTCCATGCTTGGTTTTATCCACTTTCTTGTGTTTTGTTCCAACTTTGGAGTACTTTTCATATGATTTCTTGGACTAACCTATTAACAAGAGCCAGAGTACCAGTTGCCTGTTTTCTGCTATTTTGGTTCCAGGAAAGTCAGAAAATGAATATTCTCGGAATTGGACGGGACAAAAGCCAAAGTGCCTATTTTTCCGGAAGTCATCAGATGCCAGAATACGAGACGGAGAGGGGCCAGGGGGCCACCACACCACCTGGCCATGCGACCTAGCCTGGCCCGCGCCAGGGGGTGGTGTGGCCTCTCCTGGCACCCGCTCGGCCTCCCCTTCCGACTATAAGATGCCCTCGGGACGTAAACCCTTAGTACACGATCAAAAATCCACGAAAGAGTCTGTAGCTGCCATCATCTCCATCCCTAGATGGGGAGGGATATGAAGCTCTTCCCGGCACCCTGCCGGAGAGGGGAATTCACCTTGGAGGCCTTCCTCATCACCATGCAAGACTCCGGTGTGATGCGTGAGTAGTTCATCCTTGGACTACGGATCCATGTAGTAGCTAGATGGCTGGTTCTCCTCCTTTGTGCTTTCATGTCTAGATCTTGTGAGCTCCGTGTATGATCAAGATCATCTATTTGAATTCTGCATGTTGTGTTTGCGGGGATCCGATGGATATTGAGATGCTATTTCAGAATGATTATTGATTCTATCATGTCTTTGTTATTTGTGATCTTGCATGCTTTCCGTTGTTAGTAGCTATCTTGGCCAAGTAGATGCTAGCAACTCCAAGAGTTAGTATTTATGCTCGATAGTGGGTTCATGCCTCTAGTAATCTGGGGAAGTGACAGAAATCTCTAAGTTACTAGACGTGCTCTTGCTACTAAGGAGAAAACAACAATCCTTTGTTCATAGAACAATCATATTGTTTACTTTACACGTAGTTCGTAAAGCAATAATCTATTGCTTGCAACTTAATACTGGAGGGGGTTCGGATGATAACCTGAAGGTGGATTATTAGTCATAGATGCAGTTGGATGGCGGTCTATGTATAATGTTGTAATGCTCAATCAAGTCTCAAAGGAGTCAAGATGATTAGTATATGCATGTATTTCTTTCTCGATGTTTGTTAATTGCCCCGCTGTAATTTGTTCACCCAGCATGTTATCTATCTTAAGGAGAGCCACCTCTAGTGAACTATGGATCCCGGTCCTTGTCTTTTATATTCAATCTACAATCTTTTTCTTCTTTGTGTTTACTTTCTACAAACTTTTACTTCTTTCCATGCGATACGTTTAATCCTTTGTTTTCTGCAAAACATGGTGAGATTGACAACCTCATCGCAAGTTGGGGACAAAGTTCTGTGGTTGTGTTGTGCAGGTCTCCACGTTGCTACTAGCACCGGTAGTGCGCCCTGCCAAAGCTCAGCTAGTAACACCTTTGGGGTGTTTCCTTGCTCCTACTGGTTCGATTAAACCTTGGTTTCATAACTGAGCGAAATTTGCTACTGTGCTCATCATACCTTCCTCTTGGGGTTCCCAACGAGCTCTACATCAACCACGCACCAGCACTTTTCTGGGCGCCGTGCATTGAGCCATCACTTCCTGACTGAGAAACTCTTTCTCAAGGAAGACACCATTCCAAGCGACAAACACTTTTCCCTCTTCTCGGTTGTAGTAGTAACCCAAGGTTTCCCTTGGATACCCAACAAAAATGCACTTATCAGACTTGGCTATAAGCTTGTCTGACTGAAGTCGCTTGACAAATGCTTCACAACCCCAAATCTTAAGAAAAGACAAACTTGGCTTCTTGCCTGTCCACATCTCATGTGGTGTCTTCTCTACCGATTTTGATGGTACTCTATTTAGTGTGAACGCCGCTGTTTCTAGATAATAACCCCAAAATGATAAAGGTAGATCTGTCCAACTCATCATTGATCGTACCATGTCCAACAAGGTCCGATTCCGCCATTCTGACACATCGTTCCTCTGCGGTGTACCCGGCGGAGTGAGTTGAGGAACTATTCCACAACTCTTCAGATGGTCATCAAACTCATGGCTCATGTACTCGCCTCCTTGGTCTGACCGAAGAAACTTTATTTTCTTGCCGAGTTGATTTTGTACTTCATTCTGGAATTCTTTGAACTTTTCAAAGGCTTCCGACTTATGTTTCATCAAGTATACATATCCATATCTACTCAAATCATCAGTGAAGGTAATGAAGTACTCATAACCACGCCTAGCTGTCTCGCTCATTAGACCAAATACATCACTATGTACTAGTCCCAAAAAGTCAGACGCCCTTTCGCAACTCCTTGCAAAAGGTGTCTTGGTCATCTTGCCTAGAAGGCAGGATTCGCATGTCTCGAATGACTCCAAGTCAAACGAAGTTAGGAGTCCATCATCATGGAGCTTCTTCATGCGTTTCCAACTTATATGACCAAGTCGACAATGCCAAAAGTAAGTCATATTCAGATCATTTGGTTTCAACCTTTTCATATTTATGTTATAGACTGACCCACCATCAAGATTCAAAATAAATAACCCATTCTGAACGGGTGCAAAGCCATGAAACATATCATTCAAATATAAAGAACAACCATTGTTCTTAATATTAGACTCATAGCCTTGTCTCATCAAACATGAGGCAGAAATGATGTTTCGACTAAGTACTAGAACATAATAACAAATATTTAGTTCCATTAAGAATCCTAAAGGTAAATGAAGTTGCATCGTCCCGACTTCCAACGCAGCAACTCTTGCTTTGTTGCTGACCCGAATGTCAACCTCGCCTCTTGCTATGCCCCTAGTTCTTACAGGTCCCACCACGAAGTTGCGATATGAATGACTGATCCGGTATCATATATCCAAGAACTACCGAGTGCATCAGCAAGATAAATGTCTATAACACTGCAAACAAATGTACCTGAGTTGGAAGTCACACCTCCACTCTTGGCTTTATCCGCCAAAATCCTTGCTGCAAGTACTCTTCCAGTGGCCATCCGCCTTGCAATAGAAGCATGCGAAACCGGCTGAAGGAGATGACTTAGTCCCTGAGGAAACACTTGGGATCTCATCCTGAGCATTACCTCCTGACTTAGCCTTCTTCTCCTTAGTCCAAGAACTCTTCTTAAACTTAGCCTTATTCTGTACCACCAACACTTGGCTAGTACCTTTCTTGAGATCAACCTCTGCCTGCTTAAGCATCCCATGTAATTCAGTGAGCTTCTTATCCATACCATGCATGTGGTAGTTCGATATGAACTGACCATACACACTAGGAAGAGAGTTCAGAATTATATCCGTAGAGAACTCTTCGCTAATGGGGTAGCCAAGCCTTTCCAGAGACTGCACGTAACCAACCATCTTGATCACATGCGGATTCACCGGATCACCATCCTTAAGCTTACAACTCAGCAAGGCTTGAGAGACTTGATATCTCTCGGTCTTTGCTTGAGCCTGGAACATACTTTTGAGGCTTTCGATCATATCGTAGGCCTCAACATTCTCGAACTGCTGCTGTAAGTCCGGTTCCATGTGAGCAAGCATAAGACAGCTAATTTCTATAGACTCATCACATGTTCTACCATAGGCATTGGTTGCTGTGACACTCTCATTCTCATCCAGCACATTTGGAAGCGGGTTGCCTAGAAAATGGTCCTTTTTTCTTGTTTGAGAACAATTCTCAGATTATGATACCAGTTGGTGAAGTTTGTTCCATTAAGTTTATCTTTCTCTAGGATGGTCCTCAAAGCGAAATTGGATAACTGAGGGAGACTTCTACTAGGTGCCATTATCTACAACAGAAATATGCAAAACACTTAAGACAAGTATTCATAAAAGAGCAGGCGTATTAAACATTTTAATACTTATGCTCCCACTAGAACCAACATCCCTCCGATGGTTACTTAGTGATTCAGGACCCTAAATAAGCAAGCCAACTAGTGAGCTTTAGCATCACCACTAGCCGTCAAGTGATCTAGGTAGGCAACTCCTTGCCAATCGCATCTCATGTGACTTCTGTTGGTCGGGTGGCATCTCATGCCCCGGCTCCCGACTGCCCTCTCCCTGAGCCCCACAACCGTTGTCATAGACCCGTCTAGCTTACCAAGTGCTTCCACTGTAAGAGTCTGACTCGAACCCATCTAGTCGAAAAGAATTGATAGCACCTCAATTTTATGATCCCACTACCAAGAATGTCCGACTTGTGATGGTGCAGCACCGACGGGGAGGGCGACTAGACCTTCTTTGAGGGGTTAAAGTTTAACCACTATCTCATAGAGGTAAAACTAGAGACATAACAATCACACAAAATAATCCAATTATAATGAGAAATGGTATGGCTCCCTTCATGGCGATCTCCATCTCCATGAACATGTTCATCATGCCTTTGGCTACAGTGTCCTTCAAGTCCTCCAAACATGCTACACTAGCACTAAGGAATATACAAGAAGATGGCATCTCATGCCGACACGGAGGTCGTTATACAATAACAGTGACATCACTTTGGCTCCAGCCGGATGACAAACTCGTGATACACATATCACGTATGGATTACACACATCACATGCACATAAGCAATACCATTCACAACTTCCTGCAAAAACAAGTTATGCATAGATATGATATCTATCGGCATTGTGAGCCTCGCAACGACATCTAATGCGCTACGACAGGGCGAAGCCGGCGGTCCCAAATCTGATCCATGTGTAGATCTGACCAATCTCATTGATCATCTGCACCTGATCTTCCATGCACCCCCGAGTGCGATTGATCCAATCAATCTTGCACAAAACCTATCTATCTCATAGATCGACCACCGAAACCCTAAGTGGATCCTATCCACCACCTCGTGCATATCACATATGCACAGATCTAGAGCCTAAAACCAGAAGCTTTCACTCTGATACCACTGTTGGGCCACGCAGAGATAAATAAAACTTTTTCCCTAACGCAGTACACCCAAGATCTAGCTCAGGATATAGGCCACGAGATTACTGCTAGACGCACAAATGCGAAAGTTGATGCAGCGCATCAAAGCAGTGCCGAATGATCCTCGGACAGCCCTCTGAATCCCACAGACAGCTTCTTTGGATCCCACGAACTCCTTCGCCAGATCCCCACGAGCTTCCCTGTCTCCAGCGCCGCACGTGCAACGCCTCTACCGGTATCCACATTATAGGAAGGAGCTTTGGATAGAGGATTACTAGATCCTGTCTAGCCTGAAATGGAAGTGGAGAAAGTGACGGCTAGGTCAGGGACTATCCCTTCTCACTCCACTTACATACACTCCTAGTTGGGCTCAACACTTGAGGCCCATCTAGGTTGTACTCCAATCTCCATATGGATCTAATCCACATGGGCACCTTACCCTTCAGTGTGTGACCCTGTAGGTTCACGTACACCTGGACACGACATGAGCTACTCCTCCAAGTATCCCGTCATGGCTTTGAGTCCAACTCACTCCCATGAACACTCGGTCTCAAGTCGATAGAAGGTAGCGGCCTCTAGCAAGACGTGCCAACTCCCAAGTGCCGTAAAGTCAGAAGACGAACCTTCAATGTGACTTTTGTCCAAGTCCCTTTGCCTCATGATATATCTATTAAGCTATAGGCGAGTAGTTGCCATCCCTGAAATAGCTTAACTCTCTTCTCGTACCATGATATGTGATTCACTGGACTAACTCTTAGTCTGACTCCTCAGTTAGCACTTAACTAAGTAGCGCATGGCCATGCTTCCGAATCATATCACACGAGAGGGCCTAGAGAATATCTCTCCATTACGGAGGGGCAAATCCCATCATGGTAATCAACGTCACGTGGCTTGCTTCACAACCAACCCGAACTCTACCTTTATAACTGCCTGATACGTCCAAAACGTATCTACTCTCCCGAACACTTTTGATATTGTTTCTCCTCTAAACTTGTGTGATTTGGATGCAACTAACACGGACTGACGCTGTTTTCAGTAGAATTGCCTTGGTGTCTACCTTTTGTGCAGAAAATCAACTATCAGGAAAAATCCCGGAAAATATGCTAAAAATCCTATTTCACCCGAAGACTCTAGGAGCCAGAATACGAGACAGAGAAGAGCCAGGGGTGGCCACACCACCTTTGGCCTTGGCCAAAGCAGCCACGCCCGGTGGTGTGCGCCTGCACCCCTGGTCTCCTCTTCGCCTATAAGAAGCCTTCTGACCTAAAAACTCCGGGGGGTTCGATGTTTTTCCAGAAGGAGTTCCGCTCCGCCGCCACCACTAGATTCCACGAAACAGCACCAGAAACTCCGTTCTGGCACTCACTTGGACGGGAATTGAGGAGATCATCGCCATCATCATCACCATCGCTTCTCCATCGACCATCCATGTTTCCCCCATCTATGAGTGAGTAATCCCCTGCTGTAGGCTATGGGGATGGTAGGGATTGGATGAGATCGTTCATGTAATGGCATCAGATTGTTAGGGCATGGTGCCTAGTATCTACTATTAGTGCTTTATGACTTTGTTGCGACTTGTTATGCTTAATGCTTGTCACTAGGGCCCGAGTGCCATGATTTCAGATCTGAACATGTTATTGATTCATTATGATAGTATTGTTTTTGGTCTTATCTACAAGTTGTATACACACGTTGTTGTCCAGAACCAATGGCCCTGAAGTGACAGAAATCGGGATAACCGGAGGGAATGTCTTTGATGTGAGGATCACATGTGTTCACAGAGTGTTAATGCTTTGCTCCGGTGCTCTATTAAAAGGAGCACCTTAATTTCCAGTAGTTCCCTTGAGGCCCCGCTGCAAACGGGCTGGCAGGACAAAAGATGTTGTGCAAGTTCTCATTGCGAGCACGTATGACTATATATGGAACACATGCCTAGGATTATCTAGTACTTGGATGCTTTATCTTATTTATCTACAATTGTCCTATGTTCTGATTGCTATGTGAATTGTCTTGTCCATGCAACGCCCGTCCATCCATCCCTATGCCTACCGCACTTGAATCCCACTGTTTATTGCTTTTGTTACTCTTTGTCTTTACTACTCTGCTACTTTGCTATTCCTACTACAAACTGTTACTCTTGATAAACTGCCGTGAGCAAGATTGTTTCCAGGTGCAGCTGAATTGACAACTCAGTTGTTAAGGCTTATAAATATTCTTTGGCTCCCCTTATGTCGAATCAATAAATTGGGTTTCACTTCCCTCGAAAATA
This sequence comes from Avena insularis, assembly GCA_023614405.1. Classification (NCBI taxonomy): domain Eukaryota; kingdom Viridiplantae; phylum Streptophyta; class Magnoliopsida; order Poales; family Poaceae; genus Avena; species Avena insularis. The sequence goes on from CM042688.1 coordinate 351,990,747, forward strand.
CTGCGATACACCCCCTATACTTGTGGGTCATCAAGACTATTTTCTGGCGCCGTTGCCGGGAAGCATAGCTTTATTTATCAAGTTCACTTGGATTCTCTATTGTTTGCTGCTATCCATCCATCATGGCTAAGCCTCGTGATGGCAAGTTTCCTATTTTACCATCCACTACAAGAAGAGGTACGGTTCTGAACACCTCTATTGCTCTTGATTCACCGTCTGTTATAAGTAAGCTCGTTACAGCACCACATACACACTGCTACTACTGCTGAATCTGAAACTTCTGATGCTTATGATGCTGCTTCTACTGTGCTTGATAAGGGTGGTTCATTAGGTCCTTTCCTAGATGCTATGATTGCTAGAACTATAGCTGGAAATACTGAAACTCCTAATGAAGACACTACTACACCTGTTAGTTCACCTGAGTCTAGTGAAAGTTATGATATTGAAGATGGTAAAAACACCCATGATAGGAGCGCTGCTAAGAGTCTCCTTCAGAGGCGTACTATTAGACCCAAATTGTCTCCTATTGCTAAGTTTGCTGCTTCTCTCATAAACATTATAGATGAATATTATGATTTCTCTCTCGATCTATCTTACATAGCTATTGTTGAGAAAGAACCTTTTTGTGGGACTAAGAATGAAAGTGCGGTAGCACATACGAATGAACTTTCTACCATGAGTGGCTTGTTTTCTGATGATATTAAGATGCGTACTTACTTTGTTGCTAAGATTTTCCCCTTTTCACTGAAAGGAGAAGCTAAAACTTGGTTTAGTAATTTACCTCCTGGATCTATTGATAGCCCTGAGTGCTTGATTAGTACTTTCCTGCAGAAATATTTTCCTCCTAGTGCTAGACATGCTATTTTGTAGGAACTTTTTGATTTTAAACAGGGAGAAAAAGAGGTATTGCCTGAATCTTGGGCAAGGTTTTATGCTTTGATTCATGCACAAGCTGGAAGTCCATTACCTAAGAATGAGCTTCTTGATATATTTTATAATGGACTAACCGAAGAATCTAGGACATACCTAGATAGTTGTGCTGATTGTGTTTTCAGGAATAGGACTCCTAAGGAAGTTGAGGAATTAATGGCTAAAATAAGTAAGAATTATGAAGATTGGACTCCTCCTAAACAAGCTATACCTGAAGTAATTGTACCTGAACCTTCTATTCCGGTGCCTATTCCAACATCAAAGAAGAGGGGAGTTATTGAATTAAATGATGAAGTGATGAAGGAAGCTAAGAAATGTCTTAAGGAGAAGGGAATTAAAGCTACAAATGTCAAGAATTTACCTCCTATTGAAGAGTTGTATAAGCCTATTCCCTACTCATCCACTATCGAGGTACACTCTCTCTAACACTTTGATGAAGGTGATATACCTTACTCTAAACCTCCGAATCAATGCTTAGAAGAATTCGATATCTTTATTGTTAAGCAAGATAATTTTAATAAAAGGGTGCAAAATCATCTAATGGAAAACACTAGAGCTACTGTTGAGTTGAAAGATATTGTGGAAAGAACCTCTAATGCTGTTAAAATGATTGTTAAACACTTTCAAATGGTTCAAACTCAAATAGATCAACTTGTTAAAGTGCAAAACGACTTGCTAGTTAATGCTGCTAAAGAAAAACATGCTTATGAAATTAGAACTAGAAGTGGTGCTGCTACCCAGGATCCTCTTTATCTTGAGGGGCATCCCAAAATAATTGAGCAGGATTCTCAACAAGCTGAAAATAGTGGCTCGACTCGTAAGAAAAGGAAAAAGAAACATAAAGCTGTTGTAGAACCCTCTGAACCTGCTTTAGATCCTAATAGTATATCTATCTCTGATGCTGAAACTGAAAGTGGTAATGAAGAAAATGAAGTTCCTAATGAAGAAAAAGTTGAAGAAGAACCTGAAAACCACACTAAGAATACCAAATACACTAAGGAGGATTTTATTGCTAAGAAACATGGTAGTGAAAGAGAGCCTTGGGTCCAAAAAAACCTATGCCTTTTCCTGATAAGAAACACAAGTCAAAGGAAGATGAACACTAAAATAAGTTTTGTGAGTGGATGAATCCTTTATTCTTACAAATTCCTTTGACTGATGCTATTAAATTGCTTCCTTACTCAAAGTATATGAAGGATATTGTCTCGAATAAAAGGAAGATCCCTAATGAAGAAATTTCTACTTTGCTTGCTAATTATTCCTTTAATGGTAAGGTTCCTAAGAAACTTGGAGACCTAGGGATTCCAACTATCCCTTGCTCTATTAAGAATAGTTATGTTAGAACTACTTTGTGTGATTTGGGAGCTGGAGTTAGTGTTATGCCTTTCTCTCTCTATAAGAGGCTTCAACTAGAAAAATTAATACCAACTGATATATCTTTACAAATGGCTGATAAATCTACCACTATTCCTGTTGTATATGTGAGGATGTACCTGTTCAAGTGGCTCATAATTGCTTGATATTAACTGATTTTGTTGTGCTTGAAGTGCCTGAAGATGATAATATGTCCATTATTCTTGGGAGGCCTTTTCTTAATACTGCAGGAGCTGTTATCAATTGTAATCAAGGAAAGGTGACCTTCAATGTTAATGACAAGGAACATACTGTCTATTTCCCAAAGAAGATTGAAAGGACTTATGGGTTGAATTCAATTGAACATGTTGAGGGCATTCAAGTTGTAGAAATATATTGTCCCATACCAAGAGAAAAAATTTAAACTATTATGATTGGGACCGTTGCTATCAAGGTTGAGGTAACATAATCATTAGTGGAATACAAAGTTTTGTCTCATATGGAATTGTTTTGGTAGCAAGACCCGATCAACCTTGTTAACAAAAGGATTTCATTGAACAAAATAATGTTTTCACTATGATTATCTCCGTTTACTTCTATTCTATCCATTTTAGTTTTTGTTTTCGTTTAGTTTTCTTTTTGTTGTTAGTTGCTTGCATGTTAGAGTGTCTTAGAACTTCTGTAGTTCTAGCTTTGTTTTGTCCTTGCATCTTGTTTCCAAAAAAATCTGTCTGTCAGAAAATCATTCTTGTATGCCTGAAAAATGCCCAAAAATAAAGTGTCTCGAAAAATTCCAGAAAATTCATATTAAATTTTTACGTGAAAAAAAGGGCAGAGGAGTACCTGGGAGGTACCAGGGGGACCCACCAGGTAGGCACACCACCTGGTGGCGCGGCCTGCCCTGGGTGGCGCCATGCCCTGGTGTGGGCCACCCCTAACCCCCCACTAACTCTCTCACCTGCCACTTTCTTCTCTCTTCCAAGTAAGCTTCAGTTCATTGCTCAAAATCGTGTTCTTGCTATGCTTGCTCTCGATTTTTTCGATCTCCTTGCTCAGCCCATCTTTCTTGCTAAAATTTGGAGCAATTGTTCCCTAGTATGTGACTCCTCTCCTTGTCCAAGTAGATTTGTGTTTTGTGCATTATATCTTGAGTATTTTGCTGCTGTAGGTGACAGGTTATGAGAGCTTGTAAGCTTGTTTGATGCTTAGAGATATAGTTTTGATGCATGTTTAGGCCTCTCACAAGTCCCTATGAGTAGAATACTTCATTATATTTACTTTGCAATCACTTGTTTAATAGGTGTTTAAATTTCAGAATAGAAGATGAGTGAGCACCACCTAAACCAACATGAACTATGGGTGCCTGAGATCATGAAGGTCCACCGGGAGGAGGAAGTTTTTCCCTCCATTTATCCATGTTCTGAGTTCATGAGAGCTGCACGAATTCTCCAAGATTTCCACACTTTGGTTTCTAGTGCAGGGTTGGAGCACTTTTTGGAGGATGAACCTTGTCAATTTGTGAAGCTAACCATGTCTATGGTGCAGGATTTCCAATTTAGTCACTCTTTGCCTAACCCCATGGTCCATTACAAAATTTACAATATTGTTGTCGACCTTTCTCTCGATGACTTTTGTGCAGCTATTAAGGTACCTCAATGGGGATCATGTAGAAGGATTAAGGAGCGACCTGAACCACGTATGGATTTATACACAGAAATTTTCCAAGGGAGCACCTTCTCGAAGGAGAGTGGAAAAATCCGTAACATTCATCTTCCCTCCATTCGCTACTTTGCCTACTTTATTGCCAAGTGTGTTCTTGCTAGGAAAACTGCCAATAAGTTATCTTCATATGATCTAGCATTTATCTCTACTGCTCTTAAACGAGATAGGTCTTACAACTTAGGTGCTTTGATAGCTTTCCGTCTTGCTGCTAACCGTGAGAAAGGTAGAGTTTGTGGAGGCCTCATTGCTTTTCGTTTACTAGTATTGCATGGTTTAGTGCCTCATCATCTAGACCTACAGTTTCCCATAGAAAGGCTTGATCTTAATTCCATGATACAACATCAATTTGTTTCCTCTTGGGCTAGTATGAGTGAGTTATCTTATGAAATAACCTTTCTCAAAGCCGGTTGGAGAAAGAGCAAGTCCGAGCGTGTTCTTCTTTTGCCTGCACTTGTTTTGTTTAACCTTGATAACATGGAAGGATGGTCCCTCACCGAGGAGGAGCTTGATACGTACTTGGGAGAGCTCTCCCAACAGGAGCAGGATACTAGAAGGGAGGTCACGGATGATTCGGTCCAGCCCTCGAATGAGGGAGAGTCTTCATATCAGCAGCCTGCTTATGATTGGGGAGCTTCTTCTTCTTCCCATGGGCCCAACTACGACCATTCTTATCAAGATCCGCCTGCTTGGAACCCCTATTCGTACATGGATTGAGACCCACTTAGGCCAAAAGCCTAAGCTTGGGGGGAGGTACGCCGGCACCGCACTCATCTCCTTATCATGTTGCGTCGGTACTTTGTATATTCATGTTTCGTTCTCTTTTTAGTTTTCGTTCTTTCTTTGCTTTTGCTTTTATAAAAAACAAAAAGACCAAAAATATTTCTGTTGTTTCTCTTTGGTTTGCTTCTTCTTTTCGCCTTGGTTTGTGTTTCCCTTTTTCCTTTGTTTGAACTATTCGAAAAACCCAAAAAGATTTTGCTTTGCTTGTTTTCCCTTTTTGGTTGTTGTTTTAAAATCGAAAACAACAAAAATATTTGTCGTTCTTCTTTGGTTTTGTGAGTTTGCTACAGGATTCAGCAGTCCTCAGTGGATATTGGTCTTATATTATTATTCAAGCCACACAAGTGAAGAGCGATAATGAGGATTAATGACAACTTGAGGCGTGGTAAGAGGCTCGTAACAAACTCTATTTGTTTTCATTTTTGTACATATACTCTTCACTGTGGGCATGCTTAGTCTGTTCATGTAGGCTATATGTTATCTTTGGATGCTTAGTAGTTCTTGCTTTCTTATGATTGGCTCTAGCTCGCTAATAGTTTGTAGCATGTCTTATGAATGTTTGCTTGCATTATTCTATTCATAACTTGGTATGACACCGTGGTATCCTCCTCTGAATGTTTCATTTGAATTAACTTGGAACATGCTCACGCATGCACATGACTGTAATAATTAGTTAAGCCTTGATGAATTATTTTGCCTTGAGGATCTTGAATCACTTTCATGCCATGATTAGTCCTGTTTTGTTGCAAGCATGATTATGACAGCTATTGCTCTCTCGTTTGCCGCTCCCTTACTATTGCTAGCCTTCACTTACATTGAGTTTTACTCAAGTTTCCAACTCCCTAAACCAAATATTTCCAAAGTGTCCACCATACCTACCCATTAGCATTATTTGCTACTTCCGTGAATATTCAATATGCCTTGTTTTCTTCCGAATAAAATGTTTACTTGTTATGAGAAAGTTAGTTAGTAAAGCTCTCACGAACTTGATGGCACACTTTATTTTCCGCACTTAATAAACCTGAACCATTGTGACTATCCATGAAAGTTATATGCTTGCAAATTATAGGCTGGGGATTAGCAGAAATGTGCTGTCACGGGGAACGCCTTCAACACTTGTAAATATATACCTAGTTGATACCTTGCTCTTTTGTTTGCGGATGTCGTCGGTGTGAAATAAAAGGGGAGCTTGTAAGTCCATGGAGTTATGTATGTGTGTTAGAAAGCGCTGGGCACTGGTCTAATCCATGCTGACATGGTGGAAACCTGCAGCGTAACCATAATGATATCTATGAAGCATTCTTCTTATAAAAAAAGAGAGATAGCTATTGAGAAAAAAAGATTGATGAAAAGAGGAAAGAGAGAAAAAAGCACCATTTTCCCATGGTAAATAAGAAGATTGCTGAGATACTCACTGTCTGCTTGCCTTGTCATTTTGGTATGGGGATTCTTCCGTATCATCGGGCAAGGGGTACCCCGTTGGTGGTTCTCTATGATACACACATATTTACGATGGCAAGAACTTACCGGTAACTAAAGTTGAGTAGCATGAGGAGCGGCCCTCGTACTCAAGGGACATGGGATTTTCAGTTTATAGTTTGTCAAGCATATATCTCAGATTGGACCTCACTTTCACCTTAACCACATTAAAGGTGCTTATGATAGGGGCAATGAGAGCTCAAAGCTAATGAGTCTCCACATATCCACATATCCGGTAACTAAAATTATTCAAAACCTTTTCTTTTACTTGTTGAGTCTCCACATATCCTTTGAGCACCTTCTTGAGAGCATAGTTGTCATTCTTTGTGCTTGTCCCATTACTTGATTATTTGTGTTATGACTTTGATGCTTGTATCTTTGATATCTTTACTTCTAGCCATCACTTGAACTTCAGAGGTGCCTTGACATTCATAATCAAAGGCAAGCGAGATACCACTCTATCATACCTTTTTATGAGCATTGCAATGTCGCTTATGTTTATGCTTCATGCTACTTATTATTTTTGAGTTGGAATCTCTTCATAGCTTGCAATGCCTATTAAGTAAACTTAGTTGCATACTCTTCATTCTGAACTGTCTAAGTAGTTGATCACATTGCTGAGATTATTTACATCATATGAAGCAAATGTGTTCGTGAAAGTTCTTTTATCGCACTCAGTTTTCAACTGAATTGCTTGAGGACAAGCAATAAGCTAAGCTTGGGGGGAGTTGATACATCCAAAATGTATCTACTTTCCCGAACACTTTTGCTATTGTTTCTCCTCCAAACTTGTGTGATTTGGATGCAACTAACACGGACTGACGCTGTTTTTAGCAGAATTGCCTTGGTGTCTACTTTTTGTGCAGAAAATCAACTATCAGGAAAAATCCCAGAAAATATGCCAAAAATCCTATTTCACACAAGACTCAGAGCGAATCACGAGACGAGAAGAGCCAGGTGGCCACACCACTGCTGGCGCTGAGCCAGGCCAGCCGCCGCCAGGTGGTGTGGGCCCCCCAGGCACCCCCTCGGTCTCCCTCTTCGCCTATAAGAAGCCTTCTGACCTAAAAACTCCGGGGGGTTCGACGTTTTTCTAGAAGGAGTTCTACTCCGCCGCCACCACCAGATTCCATGAAACAGCACAAGAAACTCCGTTCTTGCACCCTGCCGGGACGGGGAATTGGAGGAGATCATCGCCATCATCATCACCATCGCTTCTCCATCGACCATCCATGTTTCCCCCATCTATGAGTGAGTAATCCCCCGCTGTAGGCTATGGGGATGGTAGGGATTGGATGATATCGTTCATGTAATGGCATTAGATTGTTAGGGCATGGTGCCTAGTATATACTATTAGTGCTTTGTGACTTTGTTGCGACTTGTTATGCTTAATGCTTGTCACTCGGGCCCGAGTGCCATGATTTCAGATCTGAACATGTTATTGATTCATTATGATAGTATTGTTTTTGGTCTTATCTACAAGTTGTATACACACGTTGTTTTCCGGAACCAATGGCCCCGAAGTGATAGAAATCGGGATAAACGGAGGGAATGGCTTTGATGTGAGGATCACATGTGTTCACGGAGTGTTAATGCTTTGCTCCGGTGCTCTATTAAAAGGAGCACCTTAATTGTCAGTAGTTCCCTTGAGGCCCCGCTGCAAACGGGCTGGCAGGACAAAAGATGTTGTGCAAGTTCTCATTGCGAGCACGTATGACTATATATGGAACACATGCCTAGGATTATCTAGTACTTGGATGCTTTATCTTATTTATCTGCAATTGCCCTATGTTCTGATTGCTATGTGAATTGTCTTGTCCATGCAACGCCCGTCCATCCATCCATCCTTATGCCTACCGCACTTGAATCCCACTGTTTACTGCTTTTGTTACTACTGTCTTTACTTTACTACTGCTGCTACTTTGCTATTCCTACTACAAAACTGTTGCTACTGATAAACTGCTATGAGCAAGATTGTTTCCAGTGCAGCTGAATTTACAACTCAGTTGTTAAGGCTTATAAATATTCTTTGGCTCCCCTTGTGTCGAATCAATAAATTGGGTTTCACTTCCCTCGAAAATACTGCGATACACCCCCTATACTTGTGGGTCATCACTGCCCATTTACGGAACAACGTTTGATAGAACCTAAGTTGGCGATCCAAAACTCGGATCATGCAATCACCTCAGGTCGAAGGATTCCATTGCTTGAGACTGCAAATGACAACATGCTCGTTGCATCTCAACTGTGGGTCAATCCGACTCGCTAAACTCTTTAGCCGAATCAGTGTAAGTCGGAATAGCATCACCATGCCTATGACAAGTGGAACCGTGTCATCAGCCGACTTGCACATTGGTCTAAGTTGTGTGTCCAGCACAACCTCAACGACCAAGGACAATATAATATGAACAATCATGAATACATAGTTCCACAACTGAATCACGCATTCAATGATATATATCTGATGTTCATATAAGGACAACTTTACTTCATGAATACTTTGGGAAATATCATCAACCATGATTGCCTCTAGGATATATTCCCAATACGAAGCACCACTTCATCGTGCTACAGGTGCCTGGGAGGATGATTGCCATATGTTATATAGAGCTTACGAACTACTCCTAACAGTCCAACCGGATACACACCTTTCTTTTTGGTTTATGGCGTAGAGGCAACACTTATGGGTCATCTTATCCATGTTTCTCCCCGAGTTGCTACGTACGTTGAAGAATATGTCGAAGTTTCTCGATAATATGACCTTCATGTACTCGAAGAAGTTTGCGTCGTTGCTAAATAGAGATCTACAGCCTATCAGCAGAAGTTATGCAAGTATCATAGTCAGAGAGTCAAAAATCATTCCTTCAGAAAGGGTGATCTAGTTCTCCAACTAGTGCAACAGAGAAAGCACAAACTTTCCCCAATTTGGGAAGGACCCTTTATGGTTAGCAGAGTACTGCACAACAGGTCATACTATCTAACAGACCCGAGACCAGACAAAGAAAGACATGCTACTAGGAAAATAAAGAGAGCTGGAGGAAGTACAATCCGGATAAATTAGACTGTCCATGGAATATTTCTCATCTACGTCACTTTTATTCTTATAATTTCTTTCTTTGTCATCATATAAACATGTTCAAAGTGAAATAAAGTATTGGTTCCCTCAATGTTTTTCTGAGATGTTTTAAATAAAATCTTATTTCCGAATGATCATGTTATAGTCAAAAATCCCAGAATACTTGAAAGTACTTTGTGCTCATGTTTGTTCTGGTTAGATTTCAGATTCTCTAAATATGCTACCTTCGGGTGTAAGTCTCATTTTCTGTGTGTGCTTTGGTTTTTATCAGATTGCTTAGACACGGGAATTTTCTGAGTAGTGAATGGTTGGTACTAGAAGCTGTCTCTATTTCCAAGTTTAAACTGGTTTAGCAGTTCATCTCCTTTGCTCGGCAATGTTTCCGTGCTAAAATTTTGCTGGCTCACGAAAGGAGCGAGGCAGAAAGTCAAATAAATGATAAGTATCAACAAAAAGTTCTTAAGTAATTTTCGAGCACAAAAAAATCAAGTGCTATAGTAAAACCATAAGTTCTTACAAAACAACACCATAATTTAAACATTACATCACTTGCTTTAGAGTAATGTAAAAGTTTTTGCGATCCTATGTTGCAGGTGAAGGAGACGGGGGATTTGCCGGCTCACTGGTGCTAGCTTCCAAGTCACACTAACTTTTCTCCAAGACAAGGATGTCATAACCGGTCTGTTCGTCGTTGTTGGAAGCTTCAACTTCATCAGCTGGGGGGCTTGGTGGCACAGCGACAAACTAGAAGAATGGCTTCTCGTAGCTGGTCATTTCATCCATGCGACCGGTGTATCCGGCACAATACTCCCATATAGCTCCAACATCTTGATTGTTGCTGTCTTCATCAACAATCGAGATAACCATGGTGACCTGCTAGATTTCCATGCTACCATGGTGACTCATCACCATGGTAAGGGCATTCTAGGCAGTAGTCCGGGCATACAACATTTTCTAGTCCTCAACGAGCTTCAGAAATTCCTTCGCCCTGTCTCGCAGTTCAAAAGCAGAGATCGTATGTACGTTAGATTTATAAACTGATTCACCAACCTCTTCAAGAGTTTGGCAGAAGTCATGAACCAGATCTCTGACTACAACAAGTTGCTCGACGCGGGACTCGGACAAGGATGAATCTAGGATGTTGAGGAGGGCTGTGAAAAAACAAGATTAGTAAAAAACTGACGAAATTTAGTCAGAAAACATCAAAGTGAGAAAACTATATGTTTTGGAAGAAAAAAACTAACCAAAGATGGTTTCATCTAGCTTGGTCCTTTCCTCCCTCAAACTCCAGAGTTCTTCCCGAAGAGCTTGAGTGGTATCAACCTGCCTATCCATTTCCGCCTTCAAATCCAAGATTACTTTGTCTTGACGGGCGATGGTTTGATCACGCTCTTCAGTGTCCAGGTAGTTCGATTCAAGGATGTTACTGACACTACGTTCGTGAGTAGCCTTCAGTTTTTGGAGCTCCTCTCATAATCCGACATTCTCTGCCTCCAATACCTTAAAATTTTCGGTCTCCTCCATGAGTTTGCAGGACTGGCTCAACAAACCTGGAGGGACGAAAGTAAAAGTTGAATAAATATTCGTCACATCTACCAAACTTTGGGTAGAAAGCCAGAAATGTTTACCTTTCGCCTCGTCCTTCTCAACTTTCATTTGAGCATTTTTAAGCCGGAGAGCTTTGATCTCTCTCCGCTTATTGCATATGTTCTTCAGGAACTCCTAGTTGTAAATATTAACTTTTTGTAAGTCAAAATTGTAACAAGAGTCAGAAGTCTACTAAGCCTCAAGCTATTATTTTAACTAAGTTAAATTTCCAACACGGGCCTTGGGGGCTACACTACTTCGTTCCTTGGCATCCTATAAAAGCATAAACTTGGATTCTGTTCACATCCAACTTCATGCTTGGGAGCTAGAGGAAATGATATAAAGATAGTAAAAGAGTCGAAAAATGACTGACAATATGCTCACGATGTAGCTTGTTAAGACTGGCATTGACTTCAGCAGAAACCTTCTCGGTCAAGGTTAAGGGTTGTACTGGTGGAGGCAGAATTTCACCATCCCTTAGTCTTTCGCCCTGAGCACGAATCTTCCCCAGCAAATCTTCAAGCTTCACGTCTTCGTCCTCTTAGGTATCTTCCTCGATAGAAATGTTCCGAGTTTCCAAGCAAGTCAATGCAAGCTTCTGAAGTTCTTCCGCACATTTCTTGGTTCACCGTTATCAATTCCTGAGCCATCAATGGTGACATTGGTTTCTAAACCAAAGTTCACTAGATCTTTAGAATGAGCCTCAACATCACCAGCGCGTGGAGACGAAACATCCTCCAGCGCTGACGATGGGTTGGGGTTAGGAGTCGGGGGAGCGGTAGCATGAGAAACCAAAGTCAACTTCTGATGGCACAGAGTATTCTCGGACCTCCCTTTGCTTTTTCCAAATGGTTTAGCTCTGGGCCATAAAGAGTATAAGAATGTTATGACTCAGAAAGATGATAGTAACACAAGTAATGGTAAGGTGGAACTTGCATTTTTATGACTGGCAGCGTTTGCGGGACTGCCTAAATGACCGGAGTCTTATGCTTCCGAGTAAGCGCCTCTGGCACTCTTCTAGTTCCCCTTCCTCATAAAGAGGAATCAGATCTTCAGGTGGATAACCCTCAAGGGGAGCTAGCTCCGACTCGGGGAATTCAGCAAGCTTACAGTCGGAGATATCTCAACACTGCAATAATATGTACAAGATGGATAGAGCACAACAAGGTAAAAGTCAAATAACTTACCAGGGTCAGAAGATTCTCTGTTGTGTACATTGCCATGGAGACCTCTAGAACTTTCTAGTTAACTCGTTCCTTGATGAACCACTAAATCCAAGTTTTTTAGTCTTCGGAGGGGAGCGGGTTGGGGTTAACCTTCAAACTATCCTGCTTATTGAGGGTGACTGAATGCATCAGTTGGTCCCCGTGGTACTGAAGATGTTGAATCTGACGCGATAGCTAGCAGAAGACTAAGTCAAATCCCTGCAGGCCTTTGTTCATCATTAAGAACTCAATCTGCCTCTTGGTGCGAATCAAGCCTTACTCAGAGTCGACGCTTCTGCATCCCAAGATTCTTGGTGGGCTATAGCACTGTCAATGAAAACCGGTAAGCCTTCTTGCTTGCCAGGAGCCGGCATATCCTTGTGAGAAAAGAAGGTGGCTGACCATCTCTTCAATGAATCACTAGCTATGACCTTGGGATAGACTCGGTCTCTCCTAAGGACTAAGCTGAGAGTTCCAGTATTGTAGGGAACACCAGCAGTGATAGAATATTTTTGGGTGCTAAAATAATACCACAAGATAAGTAGACTCAGTTTGATTCCGAGAAATCCCTCACAAATAGAGACATGAGTACTAATATCTAAAATAGAATTTGGGGGGAGATTATGACGCTAGACACCGTAGTAGGAGGTTACCTCGGAAAAGAATTCCGATGGTGGGAAGCTAAAGCCACGATCCATATGGGTCTCCAAGTGAACTCGACGAGGGGTTAACTCGTCAATGACCATCTTCGATGGACTTAGATTCGAGGGATTGGGAAGCGCTAGACGCGTCGATCGGCTAACAAACAATCACATAGGGAGACAAGCAGTTTACCTAGGTTCAGGCCTCAAAGAGAACCCTACTCCTACTTGTCTACTCTTTGATTATTGGGGAGTCGAAAGTTATCGGGGGTGCGCAGATGCAATCTGGCGAGGTGTATGCTAGGGTTATGTCTATCCTCCTCGCTGCCCTCTCCTAGCCTTTATATAGGGAGAGTAGGTCTCGGGATAGCAGGCCGAGTTAGTTATAGATTAGGGTTTGCCCTCTCGATTTTTCTATCTATTGCTTGTTGTTTCCTACAAGGAGCCGCCTTCCTATGGACCTGGGCCACCCGAATACTTGTTGGTATTCGATTCTACCGTGGTCTCCTCTTGGGATGGACCGTATAGGCTAAAGACAAGTACCCATAGGGTATACCCATGTCAGTAGCCCCCAAGTGTCCAGCCGAATCGTAGATTGAGGTTAAGACTATAAAGTCTTCGAGTGCGTGGAATGTAGGATCATCCGAAAGTTCTTTTAGGTGCCACAATTTGCGCATAGGGATTATTGATATGCGTGCCTGATACATCCGACAGATCGGGATCAGTTAACTACCTTAGGGAAAAACAATGCTATATACTCAAAATCGAGTCCCAGGACTCAAATTCAGAACATTGTTGGCGTAATTCGACTCCTGCCGTGGAGGTCTTATAGAGTCAAATTCTAGTGTTTTAATATGAGCACTCGACGCGTCCATCAAGGCTTTTTCATCGTGCCTATATGCACGGTTTATTCCTGGTAGAGCGCATCAGGTGCGTTGTCAGGTCTTTTGTAGGTCTTATCTTTCTGTTGTAAACGTGGCATCCGAATGTTTATTCATGGCAGAGGTGATTCGGGTGACCCAGGAGATGTTGTCTCTTTATAGGGTATTTTCAACGATTGTGAGGCGGAGCCGCTGAATGCTTCAAATGCTCATGGTGCGGACATGGTCAACGCCTTTTGTCATGGATAACCATTTTTCCTTTGTCATGGCTAAGATGTAAATGTTTTGTATTTTTTCCAAGGCAATTTTGTGCCCATAAAATATTTGGGTGCACGACCAGTGCTCCTGTCATGAGTAGCCCCCGAGTGTTTTGTCAAGTGGTAGATTCGACCAAATACTAGATCAGTCGAAACGAACTCCTGCTAGAGTACGTATCTGGATGATGTCAGTACTCACGATCTGATGAGATCAGTTGCCCACATAAGCGGTGCTGATCGGACATGATAGAGGTGGACCCCAATGTCTGACTGAGATTTGACCAGTCACGTGTAGATTACAGTTTTAACTGCGCCTCCTTGATTTTCGCGTAGTGTGGGGATCGTGCAGCGACATTTTAGTACGCACGCTGCCACATGTGCCTGCCGATATGCTCCACGCGTCCAGATGAAGTTTTGTTGGTTGTTGTATAGCATTCCTTGGTACTTAAGTAGGTGTCTGGTGTGGTAATTTCTGCATTGTGCTTCTTCCTCCCTTTCGCATTGCTACCATTGTCGTTCTTCCTCTGCTTCACTACGCCCATCTTCCTTGCTGCACTAGACGTACTCAAGGGTTTTCCTAGCTATTTTCTCCGCTCTCTCAACCGCCGAAGAATGGGGAAGATGAAGGGCACTCCTGTCGCGGGAACTACCACCACCTCCGCCGTGATGAAGAAGAAAAACGCCATCGCGGACACCGGGTCTGGCACTGCCGCCGCGGCCACGAAGAAGAAAGGGTCCAGGACCCGCATGACCAATGGGTCATGGCGGGGCACAACCCTGAAGGAGCATGAACTCCAGACACATTGCTAGGCCGGTCTGCTTCCGGCCAACGAAGCTGATTGCCAAATCCCCGTACTGGAGGTAATCCCCGATCCTCCCGCTAGGTTTTAGGTGATGTTTCTAGCTTTTATCATCCATGCTCTCTCTCTTCCCCTCCACAAGTTTGTGCGAGGGTTGCTTTGTTTTTATGGGATTCAGATGCATCGGTTGTCCCTCAATTCTATCTTGCATATCGCGTGCTACATTACCCTCTATGAGTGCTAGCTCATCGAGCCGCACTTTGGGATTTTCAAGAAACTATTCAAGCTGAAGAGGCGGTCGGGGTCTGGTTCGGTGGCGTACGATCTTGGCGGATGCGGCATATATGTGGACCCCATTGTCCAGTATTTCAGCCTCAACCTTGTTGAATCCACCCAATGATGGAGGGATTAGTGGTTTTATATCCGAGACCAGAAGATTGACAGAGAAAGGTTCAGGCTTGCCCCCTTTGATCCAAAGGATGAGCTAAGGAAAAGAAGATCTTGGAAGAACACCGTGATTCCCGGTGATTCGGAGGAAGTTGAGGTCTTGTACAAGCGGGTGCTGGATCTTCAACTTGTCCGAGGCAAGGAGGTCACCGGCATGGACCTCATTCCTGTAGGGGTTCACGCATGTAAACAATAAATTTTTCCCTACACCTAGAACCCTAGTTGCCAGGTCCTATGTATTAGTAATGCAGTAACGTGAGGGGCTTTTCGTGATATTACCCTTGAAGACCTAAAAGCGTTGTCAACGCTTGGGAGAGAGTGGTTGATGTAGACGAACCAAAGCTGACCTGAAGATCGTGTTGAAGTCCCGGCAGCTCATGCGGCTCCAACGACTCCTAGTGCCCCAAGTGTTCCACATCCTATGCCTAGCGATGACTCATGCTCCTTCGATGCAACAACAGTTACGAAAGTAGAGCTCCTAGATCTGAATCCCGCAGTGCGACGGCGCTCCATGGTGAAGAAGACTCATACTCGCGTGATCCGGACTTGGGACCACGGTCACAGGAGAGAGAGAGAGAATCAATTGGAGGCCTCCCCAAAATGGAGGAAACCTTTTATTGATTGTTGTGTATTTAATTTCTCAAAACACCTCTCTTTATAAAGGGGAACCCCCTAGCTAACTAGCTTAGCCATGTGGGACTAAACAAAGGAGAGGGGGGAGCTTGGCCAGCCAGCCAAGGCCCTTTGGGGCCCCGTGTGGGGTGCCCAAGGCCCAGCCGGCCACCCCCTCTCTCTCCTCCCTTTGGTCTTTCCCTCATGGGCCCTTTTTCCTCCGGATTTGGCCCAATTAGGTATTTTACCCTTTTTACTTCTTTTTATTTTATTGAATAAATATAATTGAATGATTAAATCAACATTTAACATTCTCATACATATTATGCAATCCACATTGATGCGGAACTCATTCTGGACATCCTCCGGACTTACCGAAACCCTTCCGACTTTCTCTCTTCTCTTTTCTTCGGTAATTCTGCCAATCGTAAAACACTCTCTGAGCATCAACAAGCCCTTAAGCGTGATACCCCACAGTTTGGGAACACTCCAGACATGGTCAGGACCCTCCCGCACCAATGATCAATAGAGGGACATGGATGGCCATGTGACCCTTGTGCATTCCCCTAAATATTTTATCATTTGAACCATGAACGTCGTGTCTTATTCCTTTTGTCTCTCGATACTTGCATTGTCTGAGATATGATCAATGACATCACCATGTTGTGTTCAATCTCGTTACCAACAAATGCTACTTGACTCATTCCGACAAGTGATATCCCCTTGATCAAATCACACGCTGCGTAGCTATTGGATACAACTTCTCCGAGTGGGCCCTCGAGTATCTTTTCCATCACAAGGATGAGCAAATCCCCCTCTTGACGCATATTGCCTCAACTGTTCCTCCGAATACCTGAACACACCTTTATGATCACCATTTCACCGAGTGATGTTTGATGCTATCAAAGTACCCTCGGGTGACAGTGATTAAGATGGCCTCACGGTCTAAGAAATAGTACACTAAGTCTATTCTAATCATCGTAACTTCAACTTCATGACATGATCGGGTCATGATGCGTAGGTTGGGTATAGTTCATCATCTCATTCTCATAATGAGGTGACTCCATTTCCAACTGGCATAAATGCCACATGATCAGGAAACATTGATCATCTGTTGACAAATGAACTAGTGACTAGAGCTTCACCGGGAACTCCTGGTTGTTTATATATCACACGTGTATTGACGTTTCCTTTAAATATAGTTATAGCATGATATAAAACTTAATCATAAACTTTATGAAATATGATAATAATCATCATTACTATTTGTCTCTAGGGCATATTTCCAACAGTCTCCCACTTACACTAGAGTACAAATAAACTAGCTGCATTTATTCTTAATCATTGGCACCATATATCCGAGCACCTTTGAACATGCTTGCTCATGGAAGAGGTTGATTCTTGGGAATGTACTTTATAGTCCAAAATCCTTTGCAACTTACTAATGTCACCTTGATTGACATTAATACTTTATCATCTCATGATAACATCTTTGTGTATGCATCGTAGTTATGGCAGCAGAATGAGGTCGGTTTTTAGGAGCCATTAGTGTCTTTAGATCAGCCACTTCAAGCTTTCTCATGGGCACTGTCCCCTGGGACACAACTCTGTGTAAAGACGAACTAGTCTGCCATAATTGTATGCATCACTTTAGATGTTACCCTTATCTATTATTATAAATGTAACCATCGAAACACTAGTGCATCATGTGCAACTTTTGATGTTTTATCACCTCGCTTCCTACTTGACTTTAGTCGGTATTATCGATATAGGAGTTTCCAATCTTATAAGGTTAACACATTCCCATATAACATAACCATTTATGCTTTAATATATGTCATCCTTCATGGATTTGGAATCATGTCTACAGTTCTCAAATAGACACCACGAACAAACTTAGCTCAATGTTCCATGATTCTTACTTAATCACTTTCCAAACATTCCTTCTCGGATCATATATTATGTTAAGTTATCATCAGGGTTTTTCAACATAGAACCTATGTCTCAACATAGTGGATAACGATCATCCTTTTCTTTCTTTCAACCATCGATGTTTAACTTAATGCTATTTATAATTTGAGTGACCAAGGACCAGTCCTTAATCAATTCTTATTTCGAAACTCTTTTCAGAATCCCTTTTAGGAATACTACATAATATTGTAATATACTTATTATCAACTTCTAATCTCCATAAATCATTATTTATCGGTACTTGCGCTTTTATTCTTAATGTGTTGTACACACCCTTAAGAATCAATCTTTAAGATCTCACTTAAAATATGTTCCCAACATATTTGAGTTTGAGACTTATATTGCTCCCACTCAAAATATGTTCCCGATATATTTGAGCTCGAGACGTATATTGCTCCCACTCAAAAAATATGTCATTCACATATTGTTTTAGGAAGACTTTCATAGATCGCCCTCAGTTTCATGCAAATTGCATATCCACTCACTATTTTGAATAACTTCAAAATCCTTTGATCAATTATTGAACTGAGAGTTTTATTATGAGATGCTAGTACCTTACTAGTATTGAATCCACTAGACTATCAGCACTTTTGAATCAAATTCTTTTGAATTTGTCCAATACATTATTCATGACAGATCGTACCTTAGTCATTCACCTTTTCCTTCATGACTTTGTTCGTAGGTATGTCATATTCCGGTAATATGAAAATTTATTCACAAATGTCTCCATACAAGATGTGGAGTACATTTTGAATCCTACTTCATGTACTGAAAACACTAGTAGGGAAAACAAAATGATCATTATCATCGATTCTTTCCTTTAAGAAGAGAATAGTTCAGGAACACTTTCCGTTGCACTCCTCAACACTTTGATGCAAGGTTTTGAATCATCATCGTGTTTTTACTATCTCACATAAGCTTCTCAGTCGAGAACACAAACTTTCTCGCGGGTGTACCAAAATTCAAGCAATACAAGTTTTGCCTTTATTTTGGATCTAGCCATGGATTTTGTATTCATAGTTTCCAATGAATATACTACAAGGACTTATTCGCTATTGTTTTGGTTATCTCTAATAACTCAAAAACTTCTATGATAATACATACAAGATATGGCACCGATATCACGAATTCAGATGGTTCACTATATTATAATTGAATGTTTACTATTTCTAACTAATGGTCTCTACACTTACACTACAACGATTTGTTTGGCACCATCTATTCACCCACTTGATAATTAATATCACATTGTGATGCTTTGCACTTTGACGTTTCAAATGCATTGCATTTCACAATTTCTTTATGCCAATCTTATAACATCGAATTTTATTACTATTGATCAAATCATAGTAATTAAACTCTCCTTTATCTTTAATACCCTTGGATGATAAAATATTTTGATTATATCAAATAGTTTCATACTCATGTTTCCTTTGGTAAACCTATTTACAAAATTAAACAATTATATAATGATAATCACCATTTTGTTGAAATACAATACATCGAATATGCATTCTCTTTCAAAAATTCATCAAACACTTTGTATTCATGCAATACACGATGTTTAAGTTATCTTGCCGAACTTGGCATGATTCATATGCAATAAGAAATCAAATGTCTTTCACATATTATCAATATAACTTTGAATTTAGACAATGGTTTCATTCAAAATGAATATATAATTAAGTTGGGTATTTTTCAAGGCATGTTTCTATGTTTTACAAATGTTCATGCATTATTAATTAGTTTCCACAACCAGGATAATTCACACATAATCGAACAAGTTATGAACGCAGATAGAAATCATTCATAAAAGAGGTACAACTGTTTGTTACAAACTCATATGAATAATTGTCTCACGAAATGTGAGACACACTAAAGAAGTTCACAATCCACCGATTACAATAACTATCCAAAAAACGATAAACTAAGTCATAAATGTCGAGGGAGAGTGTTGTTGGCTATCATCATCATGCCCACCATCAACACGCAACGTCACCTCCTCTCCAGCAAGCAGCTCTCATGCAGAAGGACTTGTTTTCACCAAAACAGAATAAGTATCAAATACTTTAACACTGCAATATGTGTTTGCAAGATTACAACATTTATAAAACTGTATGTCAAATATATACCTTTGTCATCGATAACCTCTCCAGTGATTGGTTCAACCTTTATGTTTCTGAAATGTAATATGAAATCATGTAAATCCAATGTTTTCGGATCACCACTCATAAGGCTACTCCGGACATGTCCTTCGTAGCTAGGAGGCAGCAATAGAAGTAGCACGCCTATCGCAAATGACTCAGTCATCCAGTAGTTCATGAAGTAAACCAGTCTTACGTGTGCATCAAGCATGCATTCCAAGTGACTCTTCGGACAGGTTTGTTCCTCCATCTGTATGGAAAGGAAATCTCCAAGCAGCTCCTGCTTCCACATGCGCACATGGCTTATGAACTCTACTCTCATCTGATCTACCATCGCATATGGGTCAATATCACCGATGAGAAGATGTAGTTCATCCATCATCCCGTAACGCATTATTATCTGGATGAAAGTTGACATCTCTTGGCGACAATATCATTACAGACAACAGGAGCAACTTTTCAATAGGAGAAATTGTGAAGTTTTGCGAAGATCAAAGGATCCGACTTGATATTGCATCAGTTGCACATCCATAAGCCAATGGACAAGTCGAAAGGGTAAACAGTTTAATTCTACAAGGCCTCCAACCTAGGCTCAAAGCACCACTTCATCGTGCTAAAGGGGCCTGGGCGGACGATTGCCATCTGTTATATAGAGCTTACGAACTACTCCTAACAGGCCAACCGGATACACACCTTTCTTTTTAGTCTATGGCGCAGAGGCAATACTTCTAAGTGATCTTATACATATTTCTCCCCGAGTTGCTACGTACGTTGAAGAATATGTCAAAGTTTCTTGATAATATGACCTCGATGTACTCGAGGAAGTTTGTGTCGTTGCTGAATAGAGATCTACAGCCTATCAACAGAAGTTATGTAAGTATCATAGTCAGAGAGTCGAAAATCATTCCTTCAGAAAGGGCGATCTAGTTCTCCAACAGTGCAACATCGAATTTTATCCCGGAGCGTTTCCCTACAGAAATCGTCTCTGTCGCGGAGCTGCCGCGTTCGGGTGGTAGCACCTCCGCCACGTCCTGCGGCGTGGAGGTCATGATGGCCGGCTCTAGCTCTCATCCCCGCCAGCCGTGGGAGCGGGGCGCGGACGTGGTTGGAACTTCTGCCCCTCCGCAGCCTTGGAACCCGATGGAGGATGCCATTGATTGGCTCTAGACGCCGGTTAACCTCGGGGATAACCCGGAGGAGGCAGAAGCCAACTTCGCCATGGAGAGACAGATCCTCCAGGAGGCCATGGAGCTGGCGGCAACCCGCAAGCAACTCGAGATCACCCGGCGCGAGTACGACCGCGTGCACGGCTTCACTCCGGCTACCGCGGAGCCGAGCCAGCGTGGCCAGGTACGGCACCGAGGCGGCGAACTAGGCGGTAGAATGGAAAAGGATGGGGAGCCGGATCCCGCGCCCACCCTCATCCGGCCTACCTATAGCACGCCCATCAAGAACCTGCGCGCGGCGCGAGCCGCAGCAGAGGAACTGCCCAAGCTGGAGGGCGAGGAGCGAGCCCGCCAGCACGCCCGCGTGCAGGAGCTCCTCCGCATCGCGGACGAGCAGGCTGACGCCAACCGGCAGATGCAAGAGGACCCCAGCTACTCTAGGGGGAGCAAGCTCCCTACCAAAAGCAGGGGCACGCCGAACGACACCTAGCAGGCGTCCTCCCCTCAGCCGGCTAAGGCCCGCAGCAGGCGTCGCAGCTCTGGCAACAAGGGCCAGCCGCGCCAGGAGCAGACAATGAACAACAACCCGCCGCCTCCCCCTCCCCCAACCAGAGCGCCTAGACCCGCCGGTTCACGTCTCTCGGGCCGGGTGGGAGCGCCCAACCCGGATTGTCCGGATGCCCGTGACCGCATCGAGCTCCTACTCAAGCGCGTGTCACGGAGGAAGAAGATTCTACCGGCCCGGTTTGTTTCGGACCCCGCATCCGGAACGAGCCTTTTCCGGATAAGTTCTCCCTTCCCAGAGACACCCCCAAGTACAACAGCAGCATGAAGCCAGAAGATTGGCTGACCGACTATGCTACGGCAGTCGGCATCGCCCATGGGAACAAACGCACTGCCGTGCGCTACGTCCCCCTTATGCTAACCGGATCCGCAAGGACGTGGCTCAATAGCCTTGCGCCCAACAGCATCAACGCCTGGCGAAACTTCGAGAAGGTATTCGTCCGCAACTTCAATGGCACGTACAAGTGTTCGGGGCGCCCACGCGACCTGGCCTTGTGCGTCCAGGGTGACCGCGAGACCGACCGCGAGTACCTCGCCAAGTGGACGGAGCTGCACAACACCTGCGAGGGCATTCTGGAGAGCCAGGCCATCAGTTTCTTCATCGAGGGTTGCCGAGAAGGCACCATGCTTCGCCACCGGCTACTGTGTGACGAGCCGAAAACCGTGGCGGAACTCATGACGGTTGCGGACCAATACGCCACGGCAGATGCCGCCATGAAGAAGCCCCTCCGAGTAAATGCTGATGGCCGTCCGACTCCTACAGAGCCGGCTCGCGACTGTCCAAGCAATCCAACTCGCGAAGCCGGATCCTCCAGGCACCACGGCAATGATAACCAGTTCCATGGGGACCGCCAAGCCGGATAGCAGAAGCCACGCTACCATTCACGGCAGGTCAATGCTATGGAGGGTGCGCCCGACGCACCGGCTAACGATGCAAGGAGGCAGAAGACACAGCTCACCTTCGACCAGATGTTTGACGGCCCGTGCAAGTGGCACAGCGGTCCCTTCAAACCGCTCGACACCACTTTCGAATTGCAGCTGGACCCGCCAGCTAAAAGACCAGGGTAACCAGCCTCGTCTCCCCCCGCCCCCTCCTGGTGGACCACCACCACCAGCTAGAGGAGCCGGTAATGATGGTAACAGCGGCAACAACAACAACGGCAACCCCCAGCCGCACGCCGCCTACCACATCTTCCAGACGGAGCTGGTCGACAAGCACAGCCGCAGGCGACGCTCCAAGGAGGTCAACGCCATCGTCTCTCTGGTCCCCCAGTACCTGAACTGGTCGGAAACCCCCATCACCTAGAGCCGCGCAGACCAGCCGGAGTAGCTGCCGACTCCCGGGGGCTACGCCATGGTGCTCGACCCCCTCATCGTCTCCAACGCGAATACCTGCCGATTCTAACGTGTCCTCATCGACGGAGGCAGTAGCCTCAACCTCCTCTACCAGTCCTCGCTGGAGAAGCTGGGCATTTGCGAATGCAACCTGCGCCCCACTACCACGACGTTCCATGGCATACTGCCGGGGCTAGCCTGCGTCCCGCTGGGAAAAATACAGCTGGACGTCATCTTCGGGACCGAGGAGAACTTCCGCCGCGAACCAATCTGGTTCGAGGTGGAAAACCTGACGAGCTCCTACCATGCTCTCCTCGGGCGCCCCGCCCTCGCCAAGTTCATGGACGTCCCCCACTACGCGTACCTCAAGACGAAGATGCCGGGACCCCACGGCGTGATCACCATCGCCGGCTGCTTCGGGCGGTCGATGGAGTGTGCCTCAGCCGGTTCCAAACTGGCAGAAGCCCTCATCATAGCGGAGGAGAAGCACATGATCATGCGCAATGTGGCCATGGCCTAGCATGACATGCCGGCTAGCAGAAACCGGCTGGAGAAGGAGCTTTCCAGCCGGCGAAGGAGACGAAGAGGATCCTGCTCGACCCCTCCTACCCGACTAAGTTCGTCACCATTGGTGCCGGCTTGGACAACAAATAGGAAGGCGCGCTCGTCGACTTCCTCCATGAGAATCAGGACATCTTTGCATGGTCCCCCAAGGACATGCCGGGTGTGCCGAGGAAGTTCGCCGAGCACTCACTTCATGTGCGGCCGGATGCTAGGCCGGTCAAGCAACCTCTGCGCTGGTTCGCAGAGGAGAAGAGGAAGATAATCGGTGACGCAATCACCCGGCTCCTCGCAGCCGGGTTCATCATGGAAGTGTACCACCCGGACTGGTTGGCGAACCCAGTCCTGGTGCGAAGAAGAACAAGACCTGGTGCATGTGTATCGACTACACCAGCCTGAACAAGGCATGCCCGAAAGACCCTTTCGCCTTGCCCCATATCAATCAAGTCATCGATTCCACGGCCGGCTGTGATTTGTTGTCTTATCTAGATTGTTATTCCGGTTACAATCAGATCCGGTTAAACCCGGCTGATCAGATTAAGACATCATATATCACCCCCTATGGGGCTTTCTGCTACATAACCATGCCTTTCGGTCTAAAGAATGCAGGCGCTACCTACCAGCGCATGCGTATGCTTGCACTCGCAGATAGGCTGAAACGTGCATGCTTATGTGGACGATGTGGTCATCAAGACCAAGGAGAAGCGCACCCTCCTCGAAGATCTGGGAGAGACATTTGGCAACCTCCGCCAATACCAGATGAAGCTGAACCCAGAGAAGTGCATCTTCGAAGTGCCATCCGGTCAGCTCCTCGGTTTCCTTGTATCACAACGAGGCATCGAGGCAAATCCGGAGAAGATCGTGGCATCGAGAGGATGCAGCCGCCCAGGAAACTGCTTGGAGTCCAAAAGTTCACCGGATGCCTGGCCTCCCTCAGCCGTTTCGTCAGCCGGCTGGGGGAGAAGGCACTCCTGTTGTACCAGCTGATGAAGAAGACGGACAAGTTCTCCTGGACTTCGCAAGCCGACTCCGCATTTCATGACCTCAAGCGCATGCTATCCACATCGCCGGTTCTAGCCACGCCGGCTAGCAAGGAGCCGATGTTGCTCTATATAGCAGCCATCAGCCGGGTCGTCAACGTTGTCCTGGTGGTGGAGCGCCCCGAGGAAGGCAAGGCTCAGCCCGTTCAGAGGCATGTCTACTACCTCAGCGAGGTTCTCTCCCTCTCCAAGCAGAACTACCAACACTACCAGAAGATGTGCTACGGCGTGTACCTGGCATGCAAGAAGCTCAAGCACTACTTCCAGGAGCATCTGATTAAGGTCGTGTGCACCGCACCCCTTTCGGAGATCATCGGCAACAAGGACGCCACCGGCCGAGTCGCCAAGTGGGACATCGAGCTTGCCACCTACTCCATCCAGTACGAGCCCTGGCTCACGATCAAGTCGCAAGCACTGGCGGACTTCCTCGTCGACTAGGCCGAGACCCAGTATCTCCCACCGGTTCCGGATTCGAACCATTGGAAGATGCACTTCGACGGGTCGAAGATGCTCGGGGGCTTGGGAGCCGGCATCATGCTCACCTCACCCAAGGGAGACCGGCTGGAATACGTGCTGCAGATCCACTTCAAGGCCTCCAACAACGTAGCCGAATATGAGGCACTGGCGCACGCACTCCGATTGGCCAAGGAGATCGGTATGAACCGGATCCTTTGCTTCGATGATTCGGATTTGGTGGTGCACCAAGTGTCCGGAGAATGGGACGCCAGAGATGCAAACATGGCCCTCTACCGGTTCCACATCCAGAAGCTCAGCGCCTCCTTCGACGGATGCGAATTCCATCATGTCCCCCGCGCCAACAACGAGGCCGCCGATTCGCTCGCCCGAATCGGATCCACCAGGCAGGTGATCTCCTTGGAGCACCTGCGCAAACCCTCCATCAACCCGTCGCCGGAATCAGACTCCATCATCTGGGCAAGGAGCACTCCGGCTGACCGGGCAGCAGAAGCGGGGCACGCGGAGCCTCCAAAAAAGAAGACCCGCACCAACTCCGGCAAGGCAGTGCCCTCCGGCTCGCAAGACCCTGGGGCTGCCGGTTCGCCAAGCAGCTCGGGGGCTACTGTCCCTAGTACATCACCCGGACGACCCCCCGACATCCATCAACCGGAGAGCGGGAGCATCCTCGTCATTCGGGAAGTGCCATCCTGGGCACAGCCCTTCATGAACTACATCGCCAACGGAGAACTTTAGGATGACGAGGTGGAGGCCAGGCAAATCCGGCGCCGCGTGCACACGTACACCATCATCAACAGCGAACTGTACAAGCTCAGCGTATCCGGCATTTTTCAAAGGTGTGTCGATGTAGACACGGGCTACCGGCTACTCAAGGACATCCACCAGGGCGAGTGCGGGCATCACGCTTCGTCAAGTGCGATAGTCGCCAAGGCATTTCGCCATGGTTTCTATTGGCCCACCGCCCTCGAGGATGCTGAGCAGCTGGTCCGCGCGTGCAATGGGTGCCAGCGCTTCGGGCAGCTCAGGCACATGCCAACTTCGGTACTCAAGACCATACCGATCACCTAGCCCTTCGCGGTTTGGGGCCTCGACATGGTCGGTCCCTTTAAGCGAGCACGCGTGGGTATGGCCCATCTGCTGGTAGCGGTGGATAAATTCACGAAGTGGATCCAGGCCAAGCCTATCCAGAAGCTGGACGGGGCGACATTCATCACCTTCTTCACCGACATCATCAACCGGTTCGGCTACCCCAACAGCATCATCACCGACAACGGCATGAACTTCGCCAAGGGGGCCTTCGCTCGATTATGCAGCAACATGGGCATCCGGCTGGACCTTGCCTCAGTCGCGCACCCGCAGTCCAACGGGCAAGTCGAAAGAGCAAACGGCTTGGTGTTGGCTGGCATCGAGCCGCGTCTCATCGAGCCATTGGAGTGGTCACCCGGATGCTGGATCAAGGAACTTTCGGCTATGCTATGGAGCCTCCGTACCATGCCGAATAGATCAACCGGCTACACCCCGTTCTTCCTGGTCTACGGATCGGAAGCAGTCCTCTCCGCGGACTTCGAGTTCGACTCACCGCCCAAGCTCCTATACGACGAAAATGCCAACCAGGAGGCGCGGGAGGACGGAGTGGACCTCCTGGAGGAGGCCCGCGAGCTGGCTCTGTCTAGATCAGCCTTGTACCAGCAACGACTACGCCGCTACCATTCAAGCCGGATCCGCCCAGTCGTGTTCCGCGAGGGCGACCTGGTTCTCCGGCTGGTGCAAGACACGAAGGGCATGCACAAGCTATCGCCACCCTGGGATGGCCCCTTCATCATCAGCCGGGCGCTGCCCGACGACTCCTACTACCTCATTGACGCGTAGCAGCCGCGCAAGAACAAGATGGACAAATCAGACGAGGAGACCGAGCGTCCCTGGAACGCGTCCTTGCTGCGCCCGTTTTACACCTAGTCGCCAGACAGTGTATGTATCACACAAACCCTATGAATGAAAATGTGAACCCCTACGAGATGCTCAGGGGCTCCTTGCTAGAAATGTGGTTTCGCATCTTTTTTTCTGCTTATGGTTTTCCGGCTCCGGCAACCCCTACCTGGGGGCTCGCCGGCTGGTCCGGCCTGCTAAGTCAACAAACCAACTGAGTAGTGTGCGACGATGTCAAAGGCCCACTCTTTGTCTTAGCTACAGACCGCAACCCGGCTGTCCGGCTAGCAAGAGAAAAAGCCCGAGACATCCCACACGAAAAACGGGGAGGAGACGCGATAGACCGGGCGTCCCGGCCTTGCAACTAGCTTAAGCCAATCCGGTTGCTAAGCCGTTAGTACCATGCACAATGTATTGTCAGCTCCCTTCGATTCCGGCTGCAGACCGCAACCCGGCAGCCTGGCAAGGACGCAGCGAAAACAGCAGAGCACACGAGAAAGTGACCAAGTGTCCAGAGAGGCGCGAGCTAGTTTTTGAAAAAAAATCCGTTTTTCGGCTACAATTTGGCAGACTAACCTACTAACCGGTGAGGATGTAAGTGTATGTATATTCTTGTCCGACTACCTTGAGTCGGAATTCAGCAAGAAATGGAGAAGATTCGAAGTCCTTGCCTTCATCAAGCGCTCCGAATCATGGGGGCTAGACCCACTGGGTGCGCTCGCGCGCCCCCAGTGGAATCTTGTAGTTCCCGACTGGCTAAGGGCGTTTAGCCGGCCATTCGGAGCCCAGGTGAGGGCAAGGGTAGGAGCAAGAAAAGGAGAAGAAGATTCGAAGTCCTTGCCTTTATCAAGCGCTCCGAATCTCGGGGGCTACACCCACTGGGTGCACTCGCGCGCCCCTAGTGGAATCTTGTAGTTCCCAACCGGCTAAAGGTGTTTAGTCGGTCGTTCGGAGCCCAGGTGAGGGCAAGAGAAAGAGAAGGCAAGAAAGATTCGAAGCACCTGGCTACGCCAGCTACTCCGAATCTTGGGGGCTACATCGAGTGGGTGCGCTCGCGCGCCCCCACTGGAATGTTAGTCCCCCCGGCTAAAGGTGTTCTGCCAGCGAAGTAACCGACTAAGACGAGTCTAGTCGGATAAAGTTAGAAGAGTTGTGAAATATAAGGAAGATTCGAAGCACCCGGCTACGCCGGCTACTACGAATCTCGGGGGCTACACCCAGTGGGTGCGCTGAGCGCGCCCCCACTAGATATATAGTTCTCCCGGCTAAAGGTGTGTAACTGGGTGAAGTCAGCCGGATAAAGTCAACTGGCGAAATGTTGAAAGTAAATTCAAAGCACACAATTTGAAGGAAATTCAAGCAAGTTCAACATTAGCGAGCAAAGAAAAAAGGGAGGCGAAGCTCCCATAAGTTTACCCGGTGTCAGAGATAGCCGGTACAGATAGACAAGTTTCAAACGGACCTAAAGCAAGACAAATACACCCGGCATCCCGGGGCAACAACTAAGCGGCAAGACCCTTGCCGTGAGGAGCGTCTTGGCCGGCAGAAGCTTCAGGCGGAGCAGGAGGCGCGGTGCTCGATCCCGTTCCGGCGTTCGCAGCCGGCTGCGTCGGGGCTTCCACTTTAGGAGTACCGACGGACTCCAAGTCGGTGAGCACCTCGTCGGGGTCCACGTAGTCGGCGATCTTGATGGCGGATCCTCGGAGCTCCGGATGGTCCTGGCGGATGGCGGCAAGGTCAGCGCCGGCACGGAACACTCCATCGATCTTCTCGACGCGGGCGTCCTTGTACCAGGAGAGCATAAGAGCCAGAGCCATCTCCGCTCCGATCTGCGTCGCCAAGTCTCACAGCCGGTCCACTGCAGCTGGCACCTCCCCCACCTTCACAGCCAGCTGTTGCATCGTCTCCGGAACCTGCGCATCCGGCCACAGGAAGGAGAAGATGTCTCGCGCTGCTTGACAAAGCTTGGCAGCTTCTTCACCAAGAAGGACGACGAGCTCCTGTGCCGTCGGCTGCGCTCCCGACCAGTTCTCCTGCAGCCGGTTGTATGCCAGCAGGTCTATGCCGGGATAAAATGCTGTCAGAAAAGAGAGTCAGATCCGGCTACCGGATCCGGAAAGAAAGGGAAACAGAAAAGAAGAACTTACCCTTAGCCGTATGGCCAACCTGCATCAGCTCCTTCTCCTTCGTCGCTAGCCGTTTGATCTCTTTCTCTTGGTCCTTGTTCTGGGCCTCGAGAAGATTGAAGGCCTCGATCCGGCTGGCGAGAGAGGCATCGCGCTCCTTAATGGTGGCCTCCAGGCCGTCTACCTTCGCGTGCCAATCCTTATTCTGCAGCCACAGAGTAGAGTTGGACTTGCTCAACCGGTCATTCACTTTCTTCAAGCGATCGATCTCGCGCTGAGCGCACACAAGGATAGCTGCGACGAAACCGGCCATCAGTAAGAAAAAAGGACAAGCCGGATGAAGCAAACTTACTCTGGGAGGTCCCGTTGGCAGCAGCAAGCTTCTGCTCTAGGGTCCGGTTCCTGCCGGCTACGGCCTCCAGCAGCCGGATATCCTTCACTACCAGTTCGAGGGTGGCGGCGAGGTCTGTCAGCGAGGCGGCGGAGGAGGCATCGTCATCCACGGTGTTGGCGGCCAAGGACTCCTTCGCGGTAACCGCCGTCGTCCTCCACTCCTCCCCGACTCATCGTCGGAGTTGTCGTTGCCGACAACCACGAGCTCCTTGCCGGTAGCGCCCCTCCGTGCGCCCGTGGAAGAGCCAACGGCTGAGGATCCGCCTCCGGCTGGACCACCACATCCGGCTGTGGACCCTCCGCCCCGGCTGAGGAAGCCGGATCAGATCGAGGTGGTGGCAGAGGCGGCACCGCGGGAGAAGGAGGGGCGCGGGCAGACAAGGTCGGAGCGTGAGGTGGTGACCCGGTTGGCGCTCGCGCCGGGCTTGCCGCTCCAAAGGAGACCATCATGCTAAGAAGACAGAAGACAGGAGAAAGTAAACAAAAGCAAGTAAGCCAAGGGCAGAAAGGTGGGAAAAGAAGCAGGCAGAAGATGATGAAAGAAGAATAGGAAGGACGTACCCCTGCACAACCGGAGGCAGCCCCTTCTTCCGACCCAAGAGACTCGGTGGAAGGGCGCCGGTCCGGCTCCTCTTGGGGGCCTGCTCCTCCGCGGCAGGCCGGCGGGAGCTGGAATGGCTGGAGCCGCTCCCGCCAGCTTCGCCGTCCGTCGTAGAGCGCGTCGCCAGATCGGTGGTCGGCGCAGCCTCCTCCTCCTCGTGAACCTCCGCGTGGGGGCCGGCAGCCGGCTCATCATTCCAGCTAGGGAAGGCATCACCATCCCCGTCCGACTCCTCACCGGACCGCCGAGCACGCGGCTCTGGCAAGTCAGGCGTGAACTCCTCAAGGGGAGCCTCACCCTCCTCTCGAAGAATGCAAGCGAACATCTGCCGAATACAAGAAGTTAGCCGGACAAAACAAGAAAGAAATGCAAGAAGAATAAAAGAAGCTTCCGGGTAGAAGAACTTACCCGGGGCGCGCGGTTCTCCCGGCTGTAGGGTGCCAGACTGAACTTCCAGCCCTCCGACAGCCGCTCCTTGGTGATCGTCCACACCCACTCCTTCAGGTTGTGGTAGCGGGGATCGCGGCGCGACAGCCGGGTCGGGTCCAGCCGGCCGGAGTAGTAGCACATTTTGTGTGCTCGCTGCTGCAACGGCATCATCAGTCGGGACATCCAGCTAAGGGTGATGTCCAGGCCGGTTAGCCGACAGGTGACGAGGGAGTGCATGTGCTGCAGCATCGCGTCCGACTCCGCCTTGTTGCCATGGATCTTCAGCTCCCAGTTCTGCCGGCTGGACTCGACATCCTGGAAAGCCGGAAGATTTATCCGGTCGACATTGGTGACGTTCTTGACATAGAAGTACGACTGCTGCCACAGTCGTACCGTGTCATGGAGCAAGAACTTGGGGTAGCCGGATTGGGCGCGGGAGTAGATGGAGGCGCCGCCGCAGACGACTAGCGGCCCTTTCATGTACTGCACCTGCGGCCGGACTCGGAAGAGCCGGCAGAAGAGCCCGAGATCTGGTTAGATCCTGAGGTAGCTCTCGCAGAAGGCCATGAAATGTCCCAACGTCCCGATTGCGTTGGCGCCGAGATGGTGGAGGTGGCGATCGAAGAACACCAGGAAGGTGAGGAAGAAGGGATACACCGGCAAGGCAAATCCGCGTGCTAGATGGGAGAGGAAGATGACACGCTCCCCCTCCGCCGGGTGTGGCGACACCTCTCCCGCCGGCGCCAACCGCACCGCCACTTCCTCCTCCGGTGGAAGGACGCGGGTCGCGCGGTACTTCTGAATGTGGTCCTCCGTGACGGAGGAGCCACACCAACCTCTACGGTCGGCTGCCATTACCGGCTGACAGGGAGGCTCGGCGGCGGAGGAGTGACGGTGTCCTGTACCACCGACGACGAAGAGCAGGCGGCGCAGCGGGCTACAGCCGCAGCAGAGCAAGGGCGCAAAGGGCAGGAGTGCACTGGGAAGAGGAAAACTGGAGCGGGGGAGTGAAGGAGGGGAACTGCTCCCCCCGCGGCGTCCCTTTAAAGGACCAGAAGCGCAACCGTCAACTACGCCACGTGGCGTGCATCCGGACGACCCTCACCCCAACCGCTGCACAGATCCCGTGCGCCGGCACGAGATGCGCAGAAGATCCGGGAGCGAGAACCGAAGCGCCGGGCAGCAGTTTCCTGAGGCGACGTGCGACGGGATGTTACGCTGCCCGCCGCAGTGTAATGATGGCGTGTGCACGCGTGGCCGGCGTCAGCACTGACGTCATGGGTAGCGCAACCGCCAGGCGTAGCCGGAGACAAGTTCAAAACCAAGAGGGAGCGCGCGCACATTTCGCCTAAGGGCGGAATCCACACGCGCTCGGGGGCTAGTGTCGGGGGGATGATCCCCAGATACCCCAACCGGACAAGAAACTGGGTAGTCGGATCGCGTCCGGCTGACCAGATGCAGCCGGACAAGGCAAGACAGGCCGGCTATCGCATGGTAGCCGGATCAGCAAGAAGCAGCCGGCTATGACAACGTAGGCGGAGCCAATCAGTGAGACAGGACGACATGCGTATCAGTGCACGGTATGCCCTATACGATGACAAGATCGGCAACCACCCGGCCATACCAAAGACTTTTCGGGGATGACGCAGGAACAGTGGCCCGATGCTGACGACAGGCTCGCAGGCCCGATGCTTATACTCCGATGTGACATACCATACCGGGTACTGTAGATGACCAGCCGGGTGGGACCCGCATGTGGGGCCCGCCAGTCGGACTGGCTAGTGAGACCGTTGCCTCTCTGCCTATATAAGGAGAGGCAAGGGCATCCGTAGAAAGGGTTGGTCTCAGTGCATTTAAGGCAGTAGCTAGAGAATATAGCTCAAGGAGCACTTGTAGTTCGTATATCCCTCATAGTCAGATCCGGCAGGAGTAGGAGCTTTACCTCATCATGAGTGCTCCGAACCTGGGTACTTCCTGCATCCAGCTATGCTTCCTTGTATCCAATCCCGCCTGCGGACACCATCGATAGCTTCCCTGCTAGTCCCCACACCTCTATCTAACCTCCTTAGGTACTGTCGTTCCCAATACAACGACACCGACCGCGAGTACCTCGCCAAGTGGACGGAGCGATGCAACACCTGCAAGGGCATTCTGGAGAGCCAGGCCATTAGTTTCTTCATCAAGGGTTGCCAAGAAGGCACCATGCTTCGCCACCGGCTACTGTGTGATGAGCCGAAAACCATGGCGGAGCTCATGACGGTTGTGGACCAGTACACCACGGCGGATGCCGCCATGAAGAAGCCCCTCCGAGTAAATGCTGGCGGGCGTCTGACTCCTACGAAGCCGGTTCGAGACCATCCGAGCAATCCAGCTGGCGAAGTCGGATCCTCCAGGCGCCACGGCAACGACAACCGGTTCCATGGGGACCGCCAAGCCGGACAGCAGAAGCCATGCTACCACGCATGGTAGGTCAATGTTGTGGAGGGTGCACCTGACGCACCGGCCAACGATACAAGGAGGCAGAAGCCGTGGCTCAACTTTGACCAGATGTTTGATGGCCCGTGCAAGTGACACAGTGGTCCCTTCAAACCGGCTACGCACACCACTCGGAATTGCAGCTAGACCCGCCAGCTAAAAGACCAGGGTAACCAGCCTCGTCTCCCCCCGCCCCCTCCTGGTGGATCACCACCACCGGTTAGAGGAGCCGGTAATGATGGTAACAGCGGCAACGGCGGCAACAACAACAACGGCTACCCCCAGCCGCACGCCGCCTACCACATCTTCGAGACGGAGCTGGACGACAAGCATAGCCGCAGGCGACGCTCCAAGGAGGTCAATTCCATCGTCTCTCCGGTCCCCCAGTACCTGAACTGGTCGGAAACCCCCATCACCTGGAGCCACGCAGACTAGCCGGAGCAGCTGCCGACTCCCGGAGGCTACGCCATGGTGCTCGACCCCCTCATCGTCTCCAATGCACGCACCTGCCGATTCTCGCGCGTCCTCATCGACGAAGGCAGCAGCCTCAACTTCCTCTACCAGTCCTCGCTGGAGAAGCTGGGCATTCGCGAATGCGACCTGCGCCCGACTACCACGACGTTCCACGGCGTACTGCCGGGGCCAGCCTGCGCCCCGCTGGGAAAAATCCATCTAGACGTCATCTTTGGGACCGAGGAGAACTTCCGCCGTGAACCAATCTGGTTCGAGGTGGTAAACCTGACGAGCTCCTACCATGCTCTCATCAGGCGCTCCGCCCTCGCCAAGTTCATGGCTGTCCCCCACTACGCGTACCTCAAGACAAAGATGCCCACGGCATGATCACCGTCGCCGGCTGCTTTAGGCGATCGATGGAGTGCGCCTTAGCCGGTTCCAAACTGGCAGAGGCCCTCATCATAGCCGAGGAGAAGCGCGTGATCATGCGCAATGTGGCCATGGCCCAGCAGGACATACCGGCTAGCAGCAAACCAGCTGGAGAAGGAGCTTTCTAGCCGGCGAAGGAGACGAAGAGGATCCTGCTCGACCCCTCCGACCCAACTAAGTTCGTCACCATTGGTGCTGGCTTGGACAGCAAATAGGAAGGCGCGCTCGTCGACTTCCTCCGTGAGAATCGGGACATCTTTGCATGGTCTCCCAAGGACATGCCGGGTGTGCCGAGGGAGTTCGCCGAGCACTCCCTTCATGTGCGGCCGGATGCCAGGCCGGTCAAGCAACCTCTGTGCCGGTTCGCAGAGGAGAAGAGCAAGATAATCGGTGACGAGATCACCCGGCTCCTTGCAGCCGGGTTCATCATGGAAGTGTACCACCCGGACTAGTTGGCGAACCCAGTCCTGGTGCTGAAGAAGAACAAGACCTGGCGCATGTGTATCGACTACACCAGCCTGAACAAGGCATGCCCGAAAGACCCTTTCGCCTTGCCCCGTATCGATCAAGTCATCGATTCCAAGGCTGGTTGTGATTTGTTGTCTTTTCTAGATTGCTATTCCGGTTACAATCAGATCCGGTTACCCGGCTGATCAGATTAAGACATCATTTTTCACCCCCTATGGGGCTTTCTGCTACGTAACCATGCCTTTCAGTCTAAAGCATGCAGGCGCCACCTATCAGCGTTGCATGCAGAAGTGCTTGCACTTGCAGATAGGATGAAACGTGCATGCTTATGTGGATGATGTGGTCATCAAGACCAAGGAGAAGCGCACCCTCCTCGAAGATCTGGGAGAGACATTTGGCAACCTCCGCCAGTACCCGATGAAGCTAAACCCGGAGAAGTGCATCTTCGGAGTGCCATCCGGTCAGCTCCTCGGTTTCCTCGTATCACAACGAGGCATCGAGGCAAATCCAGAGAAGATCGCGGCCATCGAGAGGATGCAGCCGCCCAGGAACCTGCTTGGAGTCCAAAAGTTCACCGGATGCCTGGCCTCCGTCAGCCGTTTCGTCAGCCGGCTGGGGGAGAAGGCACTCCTGTTGTACCAGCTGATGAAGAAGACGGACAAGTTCTCCTGGACTTCGCAAGCCGACACCGCATTTCATGACCTCAAGCGCATGCTATCCACATCGTCGATTCTAGCCACGCCGGCTAGCAAGGAGCCGATGTTGCTCTATATAGCAGCCATCAGCCGGTTCGTCAGCGTCGTCCTAGTGGTGGAGCGCCCCGAGGAAGGCAAGGCTCAGCCAGTTCAGAGGCCCGTCTACTACCTCAGCGAGGTTCTCTCCCTCTCCAAGCAGAACTACCCCCACTACCAGAAGATGTGCTATGACGTGTACCTGGCATGCAAGAAGCTCAAGCACTACTTCCAGGAGCATCTGATTAAGGTCGTGTGCACCGCACCCCTTTCGGAAATCATCGGCAACAAAGACGCCACCGGTCAAGTCGCCAAGTGGGCCATCGAGCTCGCCGCCGACTCCATCCAGTACGAGCCCCGGCTCACGATCAAGTCGCAGGCACTGGCGGACTTCCTCGTCGACTGGGCTGAGACCCAGTATCTCCCACCAGTTCCGGATTCGGACCATTGGAAGATGCACTTCGACGGGTCAAAGATGCTCGAGGGATTGGGAGCCGGCATCGTGCTCACCTCGCCCAAGGGAGACCGGCTGGAGTACGTGCTGCAGATCCACTTCAAGGCCTCCAACAACATAGCCAAATATGAGGCACTAGCGCACGGACTCCGACTAGCCAAGGAGATCGGTGTCAACTGGATCCTTTGCTTCGGTGATTCGGATCTAGTGGTGCAGCAAGTGTCCGGAGAATGGGACGCCAGAGATGCAAACATGGCCCTCTACCGGTTCCACATCCAGAAGCTCAGCGCCTCCTTCGACGGATGTGAATTACATCACATCCCCCGCGCCAACAACGAGGCAGCCGATTCGCTCGCTCGAATTGGATCCACCAGGCAGGCGATCCCACCAGGGGTTTCCTTGGAGCACCTGCGCAAACCCTCCATCAACTCGTCGCCCCCACTGGAGGTGTAGTTCTCCCGACTAAAGGTGTGTAATCGGGTGAACTTAGCTGGATAAAGTCAACCGGCGAAATATTAAAAGAAAAGTCAAAGCACAAGATGAAGGGAACTCAAGCTAGTTCAAAATTAACAAAAAAAAGGAGGCAAAGCTCCCATAAGTTTACCCGGCGTCAGAGACAGATGGTACAGACAGACAAGTTTCAAACAGAATTAAAGCAAGACAAATACACTCTGCATCCCGGGGCAGTGGCTACGCGGCAGGACCTTTGTTGTAAGGAGCGTTTTGACTGGCGGAGGCTTCAGGCGGAGGAGGAGGCGCGGCGCTCGATCCTGTTCTGGCGTCCACAGCCGGCTGCGTTAGGGCTTCCACTTCAGGAGTACCGACAGACTCCGAGTCGGTGAGCACCTCGTCGGGGTCCACGTAGTCGGCGATCTTCATGGCGGATCCTCGGAGCTCTGAATGGTCCTAGCGGATGGCGGCATGGTCGGCGCCGGCACGGAAACCTCCGTCAATCTTCTCGATGCGGGCGTCCTTGTACTAGGAGAGCATAAGAGCCAGAGCCATCTCCGCTCCGGCTCGCGCCGCCAAGTCCCGCAGCCAGTCCACCGCAGCCGACACCTCCCCCACCTTCGCAGCCAGCTGCGCCATCGTCTCCGGAACCGGCGCATCTGGCCACAAGAAGGAGAAGATGTCTCACGCCGCTTGACGAAGCTTGGCAGCTTCTTTGCCTAGAAGGACGACGAGCTCATGGGCCGTCGGCTGCGCTCCCGGCCAGTTCTCCTGCAGCCGATTGTATGCCAGCAGGTCTATGCCGGGATAAAACGCTGTCAGAAAAGTGAGTCAGATCCGGCTACCAGATCCAGAAAGAAAGGGAAACAGAAAAGAAGAACTTACCCTTAGCCGTGTGGCCAACCTGCATCAGCTCCCCCACCAGAGCCTTCTCCTTCGTCGCCAGCCGTTTGATCTCTTTCTCTTGGTCCTTGTTCTAGGCCTTGAGAAGATTGAAGGCCTCGATCCGGCTGGCGAGCGAGGCGTCGCGCTCCTTGATGGTGGCCTCCAGGCCGTCTACCTTCGCGTGCCAATCCTTATTCTGCAGCCGTGGAGTAGAGTTGGACTTGCTCAGGCGGTCGTTCGCTTTCTTCAAGCGATCGATCTCGCGCTGAGCGCACACGAGGATAGCTGTGACGAAACCGGCTATCAGTAAAAAATGGACAAGCCGGATGAAGCAAACTTACTCTAGGAGGTCCTGTTGGTAGCAGCAAGCTTCTACTCCAGGGTTCGGTTCCCGCCGGTTGCGGCCTCCAGCAGCCGGATCTCCTTCACCGCCAGTTCGAGGGTGGCGGCGAGGTCCGTCAGCGAGGCGGCGGAGGAGGCGTCGTCATCCACGGTGTTGGCGGCCAAGGGCTCCTTCGCGGCAATCACCGCCGTCCTCCACTTCTCCCTCGGCTCGTCGTCGGAGTTGTCGTTGCCGACAACCACGAGCTCCTTGCCGGTAGCGGCCCCCCGCACGCTCGCGAAAGAGCCACCCGGCTGAGGATCCGCCTCCGGCTGGACCACCACGTCTGGCTATGGACCCTCTGCTCCGGCTAAGGTAGCCGGTTCAGATCGAGGTGGCAGAGGCGCCACCAGCGAAGGAGGCGCAGCGTAAGAGGCCTCGAGCGTGAGGTGGCGACCAGTTGGCGCCATGCTGGCTCGCGCTCCAAAGGAGACCAGCGTGCTAAGAAAAATGTAAGACAGAGAAAGGAAACAAAAGAAAATAAGCCAAGGGCGAAGGCAGAAAAGAAGCATAAGATGATGAAAGAATAAGAGGAAAGACGTACCCCTGCACAACCGGAGGTGGCCCCTTCTTCCGGCCCAAGCGACTCGGCGGAAGGGCGCCGGTCCGGCTCCTCTTGGGGGCCGGCTCCTCCGTGGTAGGCCGGCGGGAGCTGGAACGGCTGGAGACGCTCTCGCCAGCTTCGCCGTCCGTTGCAGGGCGCTGCACCGGATCGGAAGCCGGTGCAGCCTCCTCCTCCTCATGAACCTCCATGTGGGGGTCGGTAGCCGGTTCGTCGTTCCGGCTGGGAAGGTATCACCATCCCCGTCCGACTCCTCGCCGGACCGCCGAGCACGCGGCTCGGGCAAGTCAGGCGGGAAAACCTCGAGGGGAGCCTCACCCTCCTCACGAAGGAAGCAAGCGAATATCTGCCGAATACAAGAAGTCAGCCGGACAGAACAAGAAATAAATGCAAGAAATACGGAAGAAAGCTCCGGCTAAAAGGACCTACCCAGGGTTCGCGGTTGTCCCGGTTGTAGGGCGCCAGGTTGAAGATCCAGCCCTCCGGCAGCCGCTCCTTCGTGATCGTCCACACCCACTCCTTCAGGTTGTGGTAGCGGGGATCGCGGCACGACAGTCGGGTCAGGTCCAGCTGGCCGGAGTAGTAGCATCATCAACCGGGACATCCAGCTGAGGGTGATGTCCAGGCCGGTTAGCCGGCAGGTGACGAGGGAGCGCATGCGCTACAGCATCGCGTCCGACTCCGCCTTGTCACCGTGAATCTTCAGCTCCCAGTTCTGCCTGCTGGACTCGACATCCTGGAAAGCCAAAAGATTGATCCGGTCGACGTTGGTGACGTTCTTGACGTAGAAGTACGACTGCTGCCACAATCGTACCGTGTCGTGGAGCAAGAACTTTGGATATCCGGACTGGGCGCGGGAGTAGATGGAGGCGCCGCCGCAGACAACTAGCGGCCCCTTCGTGTACTGCAGCTGCGGCCGGACTCGAAAGAGCCGGCAGAAGAGCCCGAGATCCGGCTGGATCTCGCAGAAGGCCATGAAGTGCGCGAATGTTCCGATCGTGTTGGCGTCGAGATGGTGGAGACGAAGATCGAAGAACGCCAGGAAAGTGAGGAAGAAGGGATGCACCGGCAATGCGAACCCGCGCGCCAGATGCTAGAGGAAGATGACACCCTCCCCCTCTGCCGGGTGCAGCGACACCTCTCCTGCCGGAGCCAACCACACCGCCACTTCCTCTACCGGCGGAAGGACGCGGGTTGCACGGTACTTCTGGATGTGGTCCTCCGTGACGGAGGAGCCACACCAGCCTCCGCGTTCGGCCGCCATTTCTGGCTGACAAAGAGGCGCGGCGGTGGAAGAGTGACGGTCTGCATCATTTACTTAAAAGCAAGCGGCAACGGCAAGCTGCAGCAGAGCAAGGGCGCAGAGGGCAGGAGCGCGGAAGGGAAGAGGAAAACTGGAGCGGGGGAGCGAAGGAAGGGAACTGCTCCCCCCGCGGTATCCTTTTAAAGGACCGGAAGCGAAACCGTCCACGGCGCCACGTGGCACGCATCCGGGCGACCCCCACCCCAACCACCGCCCAGATCCCGTGTGACGACGCGGGATGCGCAGAAGATCCGGGAGCAAGAACCGAAGCGCCGGGCAGCAGTTTCCCGAGGCGACGTGCGACCGGATGTTATGCTGCCCGCCGTAGTGCAATGATGGCACGTGCGTGCGTCGCCGATGTCAGCACTGACGTCATAGGTAGCACAACCGCCAGGCGTAGGCGGACACAAATTCAAAGTCAGGAGGGAGCGCGCGCACATTTCGCCTAAGGGCGGAATCCACACGCGCTCGGGGGCTAGTGTCGGGGGGATGATCCCCAGATACCCCAACCGGACAAGAAACCGTGCAGTCAGATCGCGTTCAGCTGACCAGATGCAGCCGGACAAAGCAGGCCAGGCCGGCTACCTCATGGTAGCCGGCTCAACAAGAAGCAGCCGACTACGTCGCCATAGCCAGAACCAATCAAGGAGACAGGACAACGTGCGTATCAGTGCACGGTACGCCCTGTACGATGACAAGATCGGCCACTACTCGGCCATACCAAAGACTTTGTGGGGATGACGCGGGAACAGTGGCCCGGTGCTGACGACATGCTCGCACGGCATCCACTGTGCAAGCGACAGCCATACCGCTCGTACTCTGATGCCACATACCATAACGGATACTATAGATGACCAGCCGGCTGGGACCCGCATGTGGGGCCCACCAGTCGGACTGGCCAGTGAGACCGTTGCCTATCTGCCTATATAAGGAGAGGCAAGGCCTAAGTAGAAAGGGTTGGTCTCAGTGCATTTAAGGCGGTAGCTAGAGAATACATCTCAAGGAGCACTTGTAGTTCGTATATCCCTCATAGTCAGATCTGGCAGGAGTAGGAGCTTTACCTCATCATGAGGGCTCCGAACCTGGGTACTTCCTGCGTCCATCTACACTTGCTTGTATCCAATCCCGCCTGCGGACGCCGTCGATAGCTTCCCTGCTAGTCCCCACACCTCTATCTAACCTCCTTAGGTACTGCCGTTCCCAATACAACGACAGGAGCGGTTATTACCGAAGTAATAATTTCCAAGACTCAAAGAAACAAAAACAAAC
Source organism: Avena insularis (assembly GCA_023614405.1). Lineage (NCBI taxonomy): Eukaryota > Viridiplantae > Streptophyta > Magnoliopsida > Poales > Poaceae > Avena > Avena insularis. Next base: position 352,031,108 of record CM042688.1, read on the forward strand.
TGAATGCAAGAACAAATTGGGTTGTCTCCCAAAAAGCTCTTTCTTTATACCCATTAAGATGGGCATGATAATTTTGAAGATGCTCATATAGGAATATGAATTGAAGTGAAAGAGAGCATTAAGAAGAAAAAATACACACATTTAAGTCTAACCCACTTCCTATGCTAGGGGATTTTCTAAACAAACAAGTTGTTGAAACCAAAGGCTACTTGCATAAGAAGGCAAAAGAAGTGCAACACAGAAACTTTCAGCATAAAACGAGGAAACTTGATATTATTGAGATACATAAGAACACTTTTCCCTCTCTCATAATAAATTTCAGTATCATGCATAAACTTAACAATATAACTATCACAAGGACCATCATAGCAATGATTACTTATTCTAACAGAAAACACAGGAATACTAGCTCTCATAACACTACTATGTGAAACAATATTAGAGGTATCCTTACAAAGGATAGTGTGTCCCTCTTCTTCATATTTAGTAACAAAGTATTTCACATTTGCTATTATAGGTTCATCAACCATTTGTTTATCAGGTTCAACAACTTTATTCATACTTTCATCTACCATACTAGCCATCATAGAATGTTCCCTTATCTTAACCGGGAAAGGCATTTTCTCAATATAAGGTTCAGGTAAAACATGATTAGCAGTATAAACTTCAGTATTTCTTGCAGGAACACTCTTAGCAACATCTTTATAAGGTTCATGATACTTATTCCACTGCTTTTTAGGCACTTCAATATAGAAGCAAAAGCCTTAAAATAAGAAGCAATAGCTTGAGAGTCTAGACCATAAGCATTTTTAATATTTTGAAAGTCATCAGTTCCCATAAAAGATTCAATGCATTCATAATCATAATTTATACCTGACTTTCTACCTTTGTCCTAATCCCATGCTTCAGCATTGTCTTGAATACGGTCCAAAAGATCCCATTTAGCTTCTTCTTCCATGAGAGTGAATGATCCAGCACAAGAAGCATCCAATAAATCTTTATCATGTAGAGGGAGCCTTGCATAAAAGTTATTGATAATAATATTGTTGGGGAGCTCATGAATGGGACATTTGAGCATTAGTAACTTCAATCTCCCCCAAGCTTGAGCTGTACTCTCTCCATCAAGAGGCCAAAAGTTGTAGATTTGATTCCGATCTTTATGAATCTCACTAGGAGGATAAAACTTTGAATAAAAGAGAGGTACTATTTCCTCCCATTCCAGAGCTTGACCATTCTTCAGCAGCTTATACCATTCCTCAGCTCTTCCTTTCAGTGATAATGAGAATAACTTCTTCTTAACTTAATACCTCCACACTTGAACAACCCGCATAATTCGTGTATAAAGAGTAAATAATCACCGGGATGGACAGTTCCATCCCCAACATAGTAGTTATCCATAAAACGATCAATAATTCTTGTAGGTATTTTGAAAGCATCATTCTCAGCAGGTGGCGGTTCATCTACTACCTTAGTAGTGGTAGTAGCATTACCAAATAAGAAACTCAGCGAATTATCCATAACGAAAATAAAGCAACTAACAAAAGTAAACAATACTCACAGTAGAAGTTTCCTTTACCAGTTCCACTCTCCAATAGCGCTTCACTCCCTGACAACGGCGCCAGAAAATAGTATTGATGACCCACAAGTATAGGGGGTGTATTGCAGTATTTTTGATAAGTAAGAGTGTCAAACCCAACGAGGAGCAGAAGGTGCTGGCTAGTGGTGTGGATCAAGAATTCTCTGCAAATACTTAGCAAATGGATTTTTAGGGGTTTTTGATAAAGCAATAAACAAAGTACGAGTAAATAAAAGACAGTAGGAATAAATGCAGCAAATGGCCCAATCCTTTATGCAGCAAAGGACAAGCCAGTTGTATTACTTAAGATGACCAAACGTTCTCGAGGACACATGGGAAGACTGTCAAGTGCTTTCGCTTCATATAGTTGATTAATCTTCTTTAGCTTGCTAAGTGTTGTGTGGGTGAACCTGTGCTAATGTACCGACCTTCCTAGGACTAATACATACTTGTGATTATACCCCTTGCAAACATCCGTAACTACAAGAAAGTAATTAAGGTAGAAACCTAACCACAGCTTTAAACTCTAAGACCCTTATGTCCCTTGTGCAATGGTTTCCTAACGGGGGTTCAGGTTTCTGTCACTCCGGCAACCCCTACGATTAGTAGCCAAATACACAATGCATTCCCCTAGGCCCATATAGGTGAAGTGTCATGTAGTCGACGTTCACATGACACCACTAGAAGAAGTACACCACAACTTAAATATCAAACCATTGAATCTTTCTCAACACAACTCCACTACTAACAACATGACTTCTCCCATGTCCTCAAGAACAAAACGAACTACTCACAAGACATCATATGGATCATGATTAGAGATGGAATAATGATGTATAACAATCTGAACATAGACAATAATTCAATGGTTCACTCAATAGCATCAACTACAAAGAGTAATCAACACCGGGAAAGTTTCCCCTATGAACTATGCAAGATTCAACACAATTGTTACAGCAATATGGAGATGGTGATGAGGGTGCTGATGGTGAGGATGGTGGTGATGATGATGATGATGATCCCGATGAAGTCTAGCTTGATGGTGGTGTTGATGGCGACGATCTCCCCTCTCCGGGAAGGAATTCCCCCAACAGAAATCTGTCTGCCGGAGAGATCTTTCTCTCTCGGTGTTTTCCGCACCATAGAGGCGGCAAAATCTTTCTGTGGTCGCTCCCCGAGTCTTAGGGTTTCGGGAGGATAATATACGCCAGAGGGGAGTGCCTGCAGTGGGACAGGGAGGCCACACCACCTGCTGGCGTGGCCTAGGGCTGCCCGCGCCAGGGGTGGTGTGGGGCCCCTATGGCCCAGCTCCAGCCCACTTCTGGCTTCCTTCGTCTTCTAGAAAAATAGGATTTTCCGTATATTTTCCCGGATTTTCTGATCTTCGTGAATTTTGCCTCCAAACAGCACCTTTTCCATCAGAATCCTGACTGCAGTGGTCCATGCTCCAAAAGTCATCAACCATGCAAAACAGATGAAATAACATAAGTATCACCTCTCAATATGAAATATATCAGTGATTAATAGTGAATTAAGACATAGAATAGTGATGCAAAATGGACGTATCAGTAATGTTCAAGCACAAAAAAACAAGTGCTAGAGTAAAAGCATAAGTTCTTATAAAACATCACCATAATTTAAACATTACATCACTTGCTTCAGAGTAATGCAAAAGTTTTTGCGATCCTATGTTGCAGGTGAAGGAGACGGGGGATTTGCTGGCTCGCTAGTGCTAGCTTCCAAGTCCCACTGATTTTTCTCCAAGACAAGGATTTTAGACTCGGTCTGTTTGTCGTTGTCAGAAGCTTAAACTTCATCAGCTGGGGGGCTTGGTGGCACAACGACAAACTAGAAGAATGGCTTCTCGTAGCTGGTCATTTCGTCCACACGACAGGTGTATCCGGCACAATACTCCCATATAGCTCTGACATCTTGATTGTTGTCGTCTTCACCAATAGTCGAGATAACCATGGTGACCTGCCAGATTTACATGCTACCATGGTGACTCATCAACATGGTAAGGGCACTCTAGGCAGCAATCCGGGCATACAACATTTTCTAGTCCTCAACGAGCTTCAGAAATTCCTTCGCCTTGTCTCGTGGTTCAAAAGCAGAGATCGTATGTAGGTTGGATTTATCAACGGATTCACCAACCTCTTCAAGAGTTCGGCGGAAGTCATGAACCATATCTTCGACTGCAACAAGTCGCTCGACGTGGGACTTGGACAAGGATGAATCTAGGATGTTGAGGGGGGCTGTGAAAAATCAAGATTAGTAAAAAACTGACAAAATTTAGTCAGAAAACATCGAAGTGAGAAAACTATATGGCTTTGGAAGAAAAACACTAACCAAAGATGGTTCCATCTAGCTTGGTCCTTTCCTCCCTCAAACTATGGAGTTCTTCCCGAAGAGCTTGAGTGGTATCAACCTGCCTATCCATTTCCGCCTTCAAATCCGAGATTACTTTGTCTTGGCGGGCGATGGTTCGATCACGCTCTTCAGTGGCCAGGTTGTTCGATTCAAGGATGTTACTGACACTATGTTCATGTGTAGCCTTTAGGTTTTGGAGCTCCTCTCGTAATCAGACATTCTCTGCCTCCAATACCTTGAAATTTTTGGCCTCCTCCACGAGTTTGCAGGACTGGTCAGCAAACTTGGAGGGATGAAAGAAAAAGTTGAATAAATATTCATCACATCTACCAAACTTTGGGTAGAAATCCAGAAATGTTTACCTTCCGCCTCGTCCTTCTCAACTTTCATTTGAGCATTTTTAAGCCGGAGAGCTTTGATCTCTCTCCACTTATTGCATATGTTCTTCAGCAATTCCTGGTTGTAAATATTAACTTTCTGTAAGTCAGAATAGTAACAAGAGTCAGAAGTCTACTAGGCCTCAGGCTGTTATTTTAACTAAGTTAAATTTCCAGCATGAGCCTTGGGGGCTACACTACTTCGTTCTTTGGCATCCTATAAAAGCATAAACTCGGATTCTGTTCACATCCAACTTCATGCTTGAGAGCTAGAGGAAATGATATAAAGACAGTAAAAGAGTTGGAAAACGACTTACAGTATGCTCACGATGTAGCTTGTTAAGGCTGGCATTGACTTCAGCAGAAACCTTCTCGGTCAAGATTAAGGGTTGTACTGGTGGAGGCAGAATTTCACCATCCCTTAGTGTTTCATCCCAAGCACGAATATTCGCCAGGAAATCTTCAAGCTTCACGTCCTCATCTTCTTAGGCCTCTTCCTTGACAGAAATGTTCTGAGATTCCAAGCAAGACAATGTAAGCTTGTGAAGTTCTTCCGCACATTTCTTGGTGAGGCCAATATTGGCGGCACCAGGAATCTTCAGGAGATTGTCGGCAAAAGTTTCAGTAGAGGGATCATTACCCTTAGAGGGTTCCCCTTATCAATTCCCGAGCCACCAATGGTGACGTTGGTTTTTGGACCAAAGTTCAATGGTTCTTCAGAATGAGCCTCAACATCCCCAGCACGCGGAGACGAAACATCCTTCGGCGCTGACAATGGGTTGGGGTTTGGAGTCGGGGGAGCGGTAGCATGAGAAACCAAAGTCAACTTCTGCTGGCGCAGAGTCTTCCCAGACTTCCGTTTCCTCTTTCCCAATGGTTTATCTCTGATCCATAAAGAGGATAAAAATGTTATGACTCAAAAAGATGATAGTAACACAAGTAATGCTAAGGTGGAACTTACATTTTTATGACTGGCAGTGTTTGCGGGGCAGCCTAAATGACTAGAGTCTTATGCTTCTGAGTAAGCGCCTCCAGCAACTATTCTAGTTCCCCTTCCTCATAAAGAGGAATCAGATCTTCAGGTGGATAACCCTCGAGGGGAGCTAGCTCCGACTCGGGGAGATCAGCAATCTTAAAGTCGAAGATATCTCAGCAGTGCAATAATATGTACAAGATGGATAGAGCACAACAAGGTAAAAGTCAAATAACTTACTAGGTTCAGAAGATCTTCGTCATGTACATTGGCATGGAGACCTCTAGAACTTTCTAGTTAACTCGTTCCTTGATGAACCACTAAATCCAATCTTTTTAGTCTTTGGAGGGGAGCGGGTTGGGGATAACCTTCAAACTATCTTTCTTGTTGAGGGTGACTGAATGCATCAGCCGGTCCCCGTGGTACTAAAGAGGTTGAATCCGATGCGATAGCCAGCAGTGGACTAAGTCAAATCCCTTCAGGCCTTTGTTCTTCATTAAGAAGTCAAACTTTCTCGTGGTGCGAATCAAGCCTTACTCAAAGCCGATGCTTCTGCATCCCAAGATTCTTGGAGGGCTACAGCATCGTCAATGAAAACTGGCAAGCCTTCCTGCTTGTCGGGAGCCATCATATCCTTATGATAAAAGAAGGTGGTTGTCCATCTCTTCACTGAATCACTAGCTATGACCTTGGGATAGACTCGGTCTCTCCTAAGGACTAAGCTGAGAGTTCCAGTATTGTAGGGAACACCAGCAATGATAGAATATTTTCAGGTCCTAAAATAATACCACAAGATAAGCAGACTCGATTTGAGTCTGAGAAATCCCTCACAAAGAGAGACATGAACACTAATCTCTAAAATAGAATTTAGGGGGATATTTTGAAGCTCGACACCATAGTAGGAGGTTACCTCGGAAAAGAATTCCGACGGCGAGAAGCTAAAGCCACAATCCAGATGGGTCTCGAAGTGAACTTGATGAGGGGTTAACTCGTTAATGCCCATCTTTGATGGACTTAGGTTCGAGGGATTGGGGAGCGCTGGAGGCATCGATCAGCTAACAAACAAGCACATATGGAGACAAGCAGTTTACCTAGGTTTAGGCCTCAAAGAGGACCCTACTCCTACTTGTCTACTCTTTGATTATCGGGGAGTTGAAAGTTATCGGGGGTGCGCAGGTGCAATCTAGCGAGGTGTATACTATTGTTATGGATGTCCTCCTCGCTGCCCTCTCCTAGCGTCTATATAGGGAGGCTAGGTCTCAGGATAGCAGGCCGAGTCAGTTACGTATTAGGGTTTACCCTCTCGAGTCTTCTATCTATTGCTTGTCGTTTCCTACAAGGAGCCGCCTTCCTACGAACCTGGGCCACCCGAATCCTTGTTGGGATTCAATTGCACCGTGGTCTCCTCTTGGGTTGGACCGTATAGGCTAAACACAAGTACCCATAGGGTATACCCATGTCAGTATCCCCCAAGTGTCCAGCCGAATCGTAGATTTGGGTTGAGACTATAAAGTCTTCGAGTGTGTGGAATGTAGGCTCATCCGAAAGTTCTTTCAGGTGCCACAATTTGCGTCATAGGGACTTTGATATGTGTGCTTGATACATCCGACGGATCGGGTTCAGTTAACTACCTTAGGGGAAAACAATACTATCTACTCAAAATCGAGTCCACAGACTCGAATTCAGAACATTGCTGGAGTAATTCGACTCCTGCCGTGGAGGTCTTATAGAGTCGAATTCCAGTGTTTTGATATGAGCACTCGATGCGTCCGTCAAGGCTTTTTCATCGTGCCTGTAGGCACGGTTTATTCCTGGTAGAGCGCATCAGGTGCGTTTCCAGGCCTTTTGTAGGTCTTATCTTCATGTTGTAAACGTGGCATCCGAAAGTTTATTTATGGCGGAGGTGATTCGGGTGACCCAGGAGATGTTGTCTCTTTGTAGGGTATTTTCAGTGATTGTGAGGTGGAGTCACTGAATGCTTCAAATGCTCATGGTGTGGACGTGGTCAACGCCTTTTGTCATGGATAACCATTTTTCCTTTTCTCATGGCTAAGATGTAAATGTTTTGTATTTTTTCCAAGGAAATTCTATGCCCAAAAAATATTCAGGTGCATGACCAGTGTTCCTGTTATGAGCCCCTAGTGTTTGGTCAAGTCGTAGAGTCGACCAAAGACTAGATCAATCAAAGTGAACTCCTACTGGAGTACGTATCTATATGATGTCAGTACTGATGATCTGATGAGATCAGTTTCCCACATAAGCGGTGCTGATGGGACATGATAGAGGTGGACCCCAATGTCTGACTGGGATTTGACCAGTCAGGCGTAGATTACGGTTTTAACCGCGCCTCCTCGATTTTCGCATAGCGTGGGGATTGTGCATCAACGTTTCAGTACGCACGCTGCCATGTGTGAATGACGATATGCTCCACGCGTCCATATGAAGTTTTGTTGGCTGTTGTATATCATTCCCGGTACTTAAGTAGGGGTCCGGTGTGGTAATTTCCGCATTGTGCTTCTTCCTCCCTTTCGCACTACTGTCATTGCCGTTCTTCCTCTGCTTCACTACGCCCATCTTCCTTGCTGCACTAGACGTACTCAAGGTTTTTCCTAGCTATTTACTCTACTCTCTCCATCACTGAAGAATGGGGAAGAAGAAGGGCACTGCTACCGTGGAACTGCCGCCACCGCCGCTGTGACGAAGAATAAAAACGCCACCGTGGCCACCGGGTTTGGCACTGCCGCTGCGGCCACGAAGAAGAAAGGGGTCAGGACCCGCGTGACCAACGTGTCATGGCGGCGCACAACCCTGAAGGAGCATGAACTCCAGACACCTCGCTAGGCCAATCTGCTTCTGGCCAACAAAGCTGATTGCCAAATCCCCAGACCGGAGGTAATCCCCGATCCTCCCGCTGGGTTTCAGGTGATGTTTCTGGATTTTATCCTCTAGGGTCTCTCTCTCCCCCTCCACAAGTTCTGTGAGGGTTGTTTTGTTTTTATGGGCTTCATCTGCATCAGTTGTCCACCAATTCTATCTTGCACATCGCGTGCTACATTACCCTCTACGAGTGCTTGCTTGGAATCGATACGCACTTTGGGATTCTCAAGAAACTGTTCAAGATGAAGAGGCAGTCGGGGTATGGTTCGGTGACGTATGATCTTGGTGGATGCGGCATATAAGTGGACCCCGTTGTCAAGTATTTCAGCCTCAACCTTGTCGAATCTGCCCAACGATGGAGGGATTAGTGGTTTTATATCCGAGACTAGAAGATTGGCGGACAAAGGTTTGGGCTTGCCCCCTTTGATCCAAAGGATGAGCTGAGGACAAGAAGATCTTGGAAGAACACTGTGATGCCCGGTGATTCGGAGGAAGTTGAGGTCTTATACAAGCGTGTGCTGGATCTTCAACTTGTTTGAGGCAAGGAGGTCACTGGAATGGACCTCATTCGTGTAGGGGTTCGCGCATGAAAACAATAAATTTTTCCCTACGCCCAGAACCCCCGTTGTCAGGACCTATCTATTAGTAATGCAGTAACGCGAGGGTAAGACCGAAAAAGTGTTGTCAACGATCGGGAGAGCATGGTTGATGTAGACGAACCGAATCCAACCTCAAGGTCGTGTTGAAGTCCCGACAGCTCCTGCGGATCCAACAACTCCTAGTGCCCCAAGTGTTGCACCTCGCAGGGAGTCACACACATCCTGTGTCTGGTGATGACTCCTGCTCGTTCGATGGAGCAGCAGTTATTGTCGTTGTATTGGGAACGACAGTACCTAAGGAGGTTAGATAGAGGTGTGGGGACTAGCAGGGAAGCTATCGACGGCCCGAGCGTAGATTGGGTACAAGCGTGAAGGGACACAAGAAGTACCAGTTCTGGGCCCTCGTGGTGAGGTAAAGCCCTACTCTGCCGGATCGACTATGTAGAATACACGAACTACAAATGCTCCTCGAGATGTATGTGCTAGCTGCTGCCTTAAATGTATGACCAACCCTTTCTCGAGGCCTTGCCTCTCCTTATATAAAGAGAGGCAAAGGTCTCATCTAATCATTGGCGGGCCCCACAGGCGGGTCCCAGCCGACTAGTCATCTACAGTATCCAGTATGGCTTATCTTATCGGAGTATGAGCGGTATGGCTATCATAGGAACAGTGGACGCCGTGCGAGCCCGTCGTCAGCACATGCCACTGTTCCAGCGTCACCCACGCAAAGTCTTCGGTATGGGCGGGTGGTTGCCCGTCTTGTCATCGTCTGGCATACCGTGCCGCAACGCATACGTCTCTGTCTCCGCTGATTGGGTCCGGCTACGTCGCCGTATCCGGCCATTCCTGTTTCTTATCCGGATGGGGTACCCGGGGATCATCCCCCTGACAGTTATGGAAGTAGAGCTCCTGGATCTGAATCCCACAGCGCAACGACGCTCCACGGTGAAGAAGACTCCTGCTCGCGCGACCCGACTTGGGACCACAGCCACAGGAGAGAGAGAGAATCAATTGGAGGTATCCCCAAAATAGAGGAAACCTTTTATTGATTGTTGTGTAATTAATTTGTCAAAACACCTCTCTTTATATAGGGGACCCCCCAACCATAGCTAACTAGCTTAGCCATGTGGGACCAAACAAAGTAGAGGGGGAGCATGGCCAGCTGTCCAAGGCCCTTGTGGGGCCCACGCGGGGTGCCCAAGGCCCAACCGGCCACCCCCTCTCTCTCCTCCCTTTGGTCTTTTCCCTCATGGGCCCTTTTCCCTCCGGATTTGCCCCAATTAGGTATTTGACCCTTTTTAATTCTTTTTCTTTTATTGAATAAATATAATTGAATGATTAAATCAAGATTCAACATAATCTTACATATTATTCAATCCCCATTGATGTGGAACTCATTCCCTCTCATTTCGGACATCCTTTGGACTTACCGAAACCCTTCCGGTTTTCTCTCTTCTCTTTTCTTCGGTGATTCTGCCGATCCTAAAACACTCTCTAAGCATCATCAAGCCCTTAAGAGTGATAACCCACAGTTCGGGAACACTCCAGACATGGTCTGCCCCCCCCCCCCCCCGCACCAATGATCAACAGAGGAACCTAGATGGCCATGTGACCCCTATGCATTCCATGAAATCTTTTGTTGTTTGAACCATGAACATCATGCCTTATTCCTTTTGTCTCTCGATACTTGCATTGTCCGAGATTTGATCAATGGCATCACCATGTCGTGTTCAATCTCGCTACCGACAAATGCTACTTGACTCGTTCCGACAAGTGATATCCCCTTGATCAAATCACACATTGCGCAGCTATTGGATAAAACTTCTCCGAGTGGGCCCTCGAGTATCTTTTCCATCACACGGATGGACAAATACCCTTCTTGACGCATATTGCCTTGAATGTTCTCTGAATACCTGAACACACCTTTATGATCACCATTTCACCGAGTGATGTTTGATGCTATCAAAGTACCTTCGGGTGACAGTGATTGATATGGCCTCACGGTCTAAGAAATAGTACACTAAGTCTATTATAATCATTGTAACTTGAACTTCATGACATGATCGGGTCACGATGCTTAGGTTGGGTATAGTTCATCATCTCATTCTCATAATGAGGTGACTCCATTTCCAACTGGCATAAATGCCACATGATCAGGAAACCTTGATCATTTGTTGACCAATGAACAAGTGACTAGATCTTCACTGGGAACTCCTAGTTGATTATATATCACACGTGTATTGATGTTTCCTTTAAATACAGTTATAACATGATACAAAACTTAATCATAAAATTTATGAAATATGATAATAATTGTTATTACTATTTGTCTCTAGGGCATATTTCCAACAGTGTCCCACTTGCATTAGAGTACAAATAAAATAGCTGCATTTGTTCTTAATCATTGGCACCATATATCCTAGCACCTTTAAACATGCTTGCTCATGGAAGAGGTTGAGTCTTGGGTTTGTACTTTACAGTCCCAAATCCTTTGCAACTTACTAATGTCCCCTTGATTGATATTAATACTTTATCATCTCATGATAACATCTTTGTGTATGCATCGTAGTTATGGCAGCAGAATGAGGTCGGTTTCTAGGAGCCATCAGTATGCATCATTTTAGATGGTACCCTTATCTATTATTATAAATGTAAACCATCAACATACTAGTGCATCTTGTGCAACTTTCGATGTTTTATCACCTCGCTTCCTACTTGACTTTAGTCGATGTTGGGAATATGCCCTAGAGGCAATCATGTATGATGTTATTCCCAATGTATTCATAAATTTATTGTCCATGTATGAACTACTGTTATGTTTCATTGAATATGTTATTCGATTGTGGAACTATATATTCATGTTGTTCATACTAATTGTCCTTGGTCGTTGAGCTTGTGTTGGACACACAAGTTAGACTAATGTGTAAGTCGGCCGATGACTCGGTTCCACTTGTCATGGGCATGGAGATGCTATTCTGACTTACATGGATTTGGCTAAAGAGTTTAGCGAGTTAGACTGACCCATATTGAGATACAACGAACAAGTCGTCATGTGTATGTCTCAATCAATGTAATCCTTAGACCTGAGGTTATGGTACAATCCGAGTTGAGGATCACCAACTTAGGTTCTGTCAATCATTGTTCCGTCAAAGGGCAATCATAAAGGAAGAGTTCGGGTCGACTGAGAATCAAGCTACATGATGTGATTAACCAAGATGGGATTTTGCCCCTCCGACTGGAGAGATATTCTCTGGGCCCTCTCGGAAGACATGATTCGGAAAGCATGGCCATGCACGACTCAGTTAAATGTTAACCGAGACGATCGACTAAGAGTTAGTCAGATGAATCACTTATCTCGGATCGAGAAAGAGAGTCGAACTATTTAAGGGATGATGGTTATTCGCTTATAGTTCGACAAGGCATATCGTGAGGTAAAAGGGACTTAAACGAAAGTCACATTGGAAGGTATGTCGTCATGACTCTTTGTTACTTGGGATTTGGCACGTTCTGCTAGGAGCCGCTACTGACTGATGGGTCACAGGTGAGACTCGGATCGTGTCCGAGTCACCATGAGCCTGTCGGGTCACACACTTAAGAGCGGGAGCAAGTTTGGTTTGGACCCAAATAGGAAACAGACTGAGTCAGTGAGTTGGAGTCATAGTGACTAATATAGGCCTTTTAGTGAATGGTCCACAAGTGAGTGGAGCCCACTTTCACTCCCTATATAAGTTGGGGCGCAGGTGCTTAGAGCACACGGTGTCGTGGGAATGACCACGACAGTCGCTACTAGGGGTAGCGATTGATAGGATTGATTGCAAGAGCTGGTGGCCATCTGTGGAGCAAGGTGGGGGTGGAGACACATGAGTTTACCTAGGTATGGCCCCCCGATTAAACACCTATTCCTGCTAGATTGTATTGGTATCGAGCGAGTTACAGGGGTGGCAAGCTCAGCGAGTCGCTTGTAGGGATGTGTGATGGAACGTGAGTACAAAGGGAACCCTAGGGAGGTTTATATAGGGGGTACCTCACTAGGGTTTACAGATATACAACTGAACTAATCAAGGATTCAGAGGATTTAACCTAATCCGACTGGGATTCAGCTATGCTTCTGGACCTCTAGCTTCCAGTCGCTAGGCTTATTCTCAGTCGCATTCCAGTTGTCGTCCTGCAGGCCCACTCGCAAGGCCCTTGGCACAGTCGAAACATCCTGCTGGGCATACCCCATTCAGCGTATCCCCATCAGTAGTCCCCGAGGCCAGTGGCGATTTAGTGCAGATGTTCATTTGGCAGTCAGAGTAGGCGAGTCCAATTTGGACGCCCAATCAAATCAGCGATGGACTCCGTCGATAAAGGAGGAAAGTTTCCCACCCGGTCTCTAGTCGCAGCATTGGCGAATGGACTTATGCTCGAGTCGCTGCACCTTGTCGATTGGACAAGGCGTACCAGCAGGCGAGTCGAGTGGAAGAATTTGGACCGCCAACTTGATCAAGCGAGCCATTGGGTAATCTAATGGTAACTTCGGCATAATTACCGTGGATAATGGCTATCCCGATATTGGCGGGTAGCGCATCTTTATAAGGAGAGTGGGAAGGAACCCTGCAGATCTTCTTCCAGATTCCTCACTGCCGTGCACTCCCAGTATCTCTATCTCCCCACGATCCAGAATTTCCGGACCGAGCGACCTCATCTTCTCTTTGATGGCGCCTCCGAAGGATTTGTGGGGGAAGTCGAAGTGTACAGCTGTGCAGCTCAAGTCGTTGGAGGACGCGGGGGTTCTCTGCAAGGGGAATTGGCGAATTCCTGCGCCCTCCGAGACCAAGCCGAAGCCGCGCGCCGGTGAATTCATTTGTTTCCTGAGCCATCTAGAGAGGGGCTTGGGATTCCCCACCTCGATCTTCTTCCGGCGGTTCTGCATGTACTACACGATCAAGCTGTCGAATCTTGGTCCACACAGCATCGAGCAGTTGGCAATTGTAGCACCCTAGTAAAACCACTACTAGAAAATCGCTTGTTTTTTCTATCTTTGTGCATCATCATGATAGCATGCTCATATCATAATATTTGGTTTATCTAAAATATACTTGCAAAATGTTTTGTTGTAAAAATAAATAATAAAAACATATTCTGTAAAAAGTTTTAGTGGGGGAGTCAGCCAGCCGACAGGCCCAAAATCCCAGCAGCCAGCCAACTACCACCCCACAGAAACCCTAGCCTCTATCCAAACCCACACCCCTCCACTCGCTCGTCGCCGCACACAACACCTCGCACGAGGCTGCACCCGACATGCCCGACCTAGACCCGATGTACACGCTACACGCGTTGCACACTATGCAACCCCGCTCGCCTCTCCCTCATGCGGCCCCACCACGCACTCATGTACCCTGTCTCCTTCCCGCATCGAACCACCCACCTCATCTCGCCAGGAGCCCGCCGCCGCCGGGGTCGCCCCTCTCCTCGAGCTTGTCGCCCTCCCTCTCCATGCGCCCATCTTCCCGGTCGAGCCGCCGTCCTTGGCCTCGTATCTCCGCCACAGGAGCTCGCTCTGCCCACCTTGGTGCCTCCCAGTGAGCATGCGCTGCCGTCTGCAAGCTTGCCTCGGCCGCGCCACCTCTGCTCCGGCCGGTGACCTCGCCCCTCTCGGCCTCCCCACCTGGCGAGCCGCCGTCTTCGCGTCCCAGGGCAGCAGCACCGTTGCCGACCTCGTCCGCCATCGCCTCAACCCCTGGCACGCCCTTCCCCGAGTCCGCCGTCCCGAGCTCGTGGATCGGCGACCGCCTCATTGGACCCCAATATCGCACCTCCCCTTCCGGCCCTGCAGCGAGCTTGACCCCGTTGCCTGTCGGCAAGCCCCGCCGTCATGGTGCTCGCCTCCCTCGGCCTCTCCCCAACCCCAAGTGTAGCACCGCCCTATGCCCTCCTCTCCGACCCCAAGGTCGTCTCCGCGTCCCGCGAGCCTTACACGTCACGGTCCATCCTTGCGTCTCTGTTCTCCTGTTTGGGTGCTGGCTTAGTGCCATATGAAGTTGATTCTGACGTTTGCCTCTAGCGCGGGTGGCCATGTTGCTGGTTCTGTCTAGCTGATGTGTCCCCGAAGCGATTTCTTTTGTTCCCTGGACTCGCGATGGTGAGGTGAAGACACAGTATTGTGACTGTGGGAAGATGGTAAGATGCCACCCGAAGAATACCGAAGATCTGTGGTACCCGAAGTTCGTCACCAGACTGGTACATCAAGATCTCCTTCTTGGTACATCAAGACCCCTGAATCTGGACTCTCAGAACGCCAATATCTCCTTCCCGGACCCGGAGACACCGAGATCCCGAAACCCGATCCCGGCGTCCGAAGACCAAACCCCGAAGACGATCTGGAGATCCTAGAACCCCCCTACGAGCCCCCAAGTTCATCAAACCCTAATGTGTGACCCCTATCCGAGATCTCCTTATTTTTATAAAATATGACATTCATCTGTTGCATATTAAATTGTTCATGATGGCATACATATTCATATGTTTGGGAGGTATTTTGTCGACTCATCTAATAAATAAATATGGATACTAAATGTGGGCTATTCTAGTCTTATAACTCCATTTAAATTTGTGTAACGAACCGGTGACATGTTTTGCCTTGTTAAGACAAAATTTAAATTGTGGGGTACCTAAACAACATGAACAGCCTAATTAAGTATCAGGACCCCGCTTCCACTTAATATTGCCTAATCGCATCGCATCTTTGCCATGTCATGCATCATACATGCATCATGTTCGATCTTTTGCCCTAGTATTAAATAGTGGATGTTTCTTCCAGTGCTTTACTTCTTCCTGGATAGGACGGTGAGATGTTGTGAGATTCGACAAGTTCTTCGGATAATGTATCTTCGACAGTGTTTCCTGGACGAGCAATCTCCCCCTTTCTATCTATTTTGCATTTATAGTCTTTACTTCCTCCTGTTGATCTATTACTATCCTTGTTGTGATGCTTTAGTTTCCATGCACCATTTATATTCCATGCAGCCTCTATATTGCCTTGGACACATCCTATAGCATGTTGTTTCATAGACAGTCGGCCTTGTGAGTCGTAGTTGCTTGCTCAGGTGCTGCTTCGCGTTGTTGTCGTTTCACCGTTGTTGGAAGGTTGACACATGCTTAATGGTGGAGATGATCATGGATTTAATTACAACTTGATATTAAAATGCTAGGAATAGATATAACTAATGCAGAGGCACCGGTGGGCAATAGCTAATATTTGGTTCTTCCACGCTCACTTGTGTCCCGTAGGCCCCGAGTACTTGATACCTGTTCCTTGACTATTCGCACTACCCACATACGGGAGACCCGATGGATCCCCCTTTGCCTGAGCTTGATTTGCACTTTATTTCTTGGGGCCACAAAGTAGTTTAGGGATTTATTACTATCCTATACTTATGCCATGCTTTACTACTTTATTTACGATTATGCGTGGAGCACCTGTACTGTTCTAGAATGCGGAGTGTTTTCGTGGTATCGACAAACCCAGTCACACTTTCGGGTTCCCAGTCGTTTACAGCCATTGACGTAAGCCCTGGGTCCATCTCGGAGCTAGCCAACTTCATTGCGGGTAGCTTAGTGGGGTGGCCCCCTGAAATAATTTATGAATCCTGTGAATGCATTGTCGTGAGGCCTCGTTGCTTTTTATTTGGTTCTTCCTGAGGTTGATCGTGTGTGTGTTGCTATTTGTGCACCCCTACAGGGTAAATCTTTTTGAAGCCGTGTCTACGGTTATGGACGACTTGGAGCACAGTATCTCGATCATAGACAACTATAACTAAAGTAGTGCTATAAATTTGACTTTGGTATGACTAGTAATCATCTTCACTACAATGGGATGATTAAATAAAAGTGCCAACAACTGGTGGAAGTTTGGGATATCTCTGGCTAATTGTATCTGACTAGTAAGTATTACAACTACAACGGAATGGCTAACTAAAACTGCCCACTACTTATGATATCAGGATGACTCATGATATCTATATCTGACTAGTAAGAGCTGCAAATATAATGGAATGAATAAAACTACCAACTATGTCATTTCCTTGGTTTGACTTCCTCGTTTGGTTTCGAGGGGGAAATACCAGGATGGGTATGATTGGTTTTAGTATCAGGTTGGTCCCGTATAGGTCTTTCTCACCTCTCTCTGATAGCCGCCAGATGTACCGAGACTCTATAGGTTGTTCAGTGCATGCTTCGCTGCCGCTTCAGTCCACCATACCTATGTAGGCGAGAGCCGCCGAGTTCTAGAATCATCGTGTACTGGCCTCAGTACTGACCGCTCCCTTTTTCTTTTGCCCTTTGTCGGCACCCCTTTTGTTTTAGTAGGTATGAGATCGATGTTGTTAGCAGGGTTATCCTTCCAGCTTGGCCTGGGCAGGGTTATGGACGCCATTGGTTATTCTTCAGGGCCCTTAGCCCCATTTGCATCTTATCCGTACTCGAATCTTGTATCGTTCTCAAGGTGATTTGGATCTTTATACTGTATATCTGTATTCTTGACTCATGGAGTCATTGTTGTATATATATGTTTCGGTGGGTTCCATCATGGACTATTGTGTAATAGTATTACTCCGTTTTCCACCTGCACGCAAGTGCCAGGTGGGCATCTTTGAATCGTTTCTATGTGGGTTTGGCGGGAAGTGCTAAAACTTGCATAGGGACGATTCGAGGGTGTTACAGCAATCTTCGTCGCCTTCTACGAATGCTACCTGGGATGCTGGCCCTACTTCTCGCTGTGGCTGGAGCTGTTCCATGGCCGCATCGGCCTCCACGGATTAGGCGGCCCCATCCTGGCGACAGGCGGTGTTACCTTCCAATTGAAGCCGAAGGCAAACTTCTTCAAGCCCCTGCTGCCGAAGAAAGCTGCGAGCGAGTGGAAGAAGAGTTGGTTTTATGTGAAGTAGTCCACTCCCTCCGGCAAAGTGGAACTCCCAATGTACGTTGCAGAAAGGAGCGAGCCCTGCCGGCTGATAGCAACAAAGCTCCCCGACGACTAGAAGATGGCTGTCACGAAGATGATGGAGCAGATCTAGGTCTTGAAGAACAAGGGGCTTGAGACAATCAACCTCTACAACTGCTGGCTTGGACGGCGCCTGGTCCCACTGGCGACCCGGCCCCATTGGATGTACGAGAACACCGGGAAGAATGACCCTTCCAGGACGAGCAAGGAGTCTTGGGAGGCCACGGACTACAAGGCCGCCTTGAAGAAGATCATGGACACAGAGTTTACCAACGGGACGACTGGGCTCGCTCCGTACGTGGCTGTGAAGAATGAAGCCCCCACGGTGAGTTTTCTTTGTTACTTTGTCTTCAGTCATGACTCACGCGGGTGCAATTTGCATCCGCGACTCATAATGTTCAATCGTGATTTCTAACCGAACCAATCCTCCTTGTCCACTCTTAGTTGTTTTAGGTCCTCGAAGCCTGGCTTTCCCCACTCGATGAGGAGATTCCCAAAGAGCTCGAACAGGGGACCAAAGGGGAGTCCTCCGAGAGTGAAGAAGAAGCGAGTGAGGTTCCCCTGCCAGCGCTCATGGCCCACAAAACTCGCATGCAGAAGCAACGCAAGATCGTGGCGAGTCGCGGCATTGACGAACGCGACGACAACGACGAGATCTTGTAGGAGCATAGCTCTTAGCAAATGACCACGCCGGTGAAGCCCACACAGAAGCTGAAGTCGCCTGCGAAGAAGCCAGCACTGAAGCCAGTGTCGCCACCAAGATCAGTGGTGGCGTTTGAGTCGGATGAGGAGTCTGGTGACGAGGCGGCCAAAGCTTCAACCAAGATCCCTAAGGATACAACTCTGATGAAGGGAACAGAAGCTATGGACATAGTGGTGGAATCGGAGGTTCCACTTGCCACGATCGCGCCAACGGTTCGGCTGCCGTGGAACCAGGGGCTACTGAAGGCACGGGGTCGAGGTTGCCGCCACCAGCGGAAGCGGCTGTGTCGC
Source organism: Avena insularis (assembly GCA_023614405.1). Taxonomy (NCBI): domain Eukaryota; kingdom Viridiplantae; phylum Streptophyta; class Magnoliopsida; order Poales; family Poaceae; genus Avena; species Avena insularis. The sequence goes on from CM042688.1 coordinate 352,049,856, forward strand.
CCGGGCCAGAGGTCCTTGCGACCACAACCTCGACATCGAAGAAGCCCACGGTGTCGTGGGCCGCGAGTTTCTTCGAGAAGGGGTTCTTGCGCAAGTTGGGCCTAGAGCTGGATAAGCTTGCCCATATTAGCGTGGGACTGCGCTATCTCCCGATCTCCAAGTAAGTTTGATATTCTCTTTTTCCATGCTTCAATATTTTCTTGCGTAATTTGTTGGATGATCGTGTCTCCTTCGCAGGTCCGGCGCCAAGAAGATTGGTCGCCCTACGGTGGCCAAGATTCCGCCAGTCGATATCTGAGGGGAAGCCGACCCCTCTAAGAAGAGGAAGCCTGTTGAGGAAGATGCACCACGCGAAGGTGCGAAGAAGAAGAAGAAGAAAGGGGGTGTCTTTGACGTTGCGGCAGGGGAAACGCGGAGGAGGGTGACTCCGCTACCCGGGCGGAAGAAGTGATGGCCGCTTAGTTGGAGCCAATCAAGGAGGCCCCACCATCGGAGCCACTGGCCCCGACGACTAGCGCCCCAGTGAGGGTGGCCTCATCGTTTTCGTGCTTTATGGCGAAGGTGTTCTCGACGGCGGCGGAGACTCAGTCGCCACAAATTCAAGAGATCATCGACGAAGACGTTGGGCAGCGGCACGGGCGCACATCTTTTGTTGTCCCTTCGACAGACGCCGATGAGCTTCACATCATGCTTGGAGCCGCCGTTCAGGTATGTCTAGTCCCCGAGTGCCTGGTCTCTGAATTTCAGTGGCTAAGCCCTTAGAGTTTTTAGTCGTCCAGTCCCCGAGGGTCTAGTCACTGAATTTCAGCAGCTAGGCACTTAGGATTTTAGTTGTCCAGTCCCCAAGGGTCTAGTCGCTGAATTTCAGCGACTAGGCACATAGGTTTTTAGTCGTCCAGTCCCTGAGGGTCTAGTCTCTAAATTTCAGCGGCTAGGCACTTAGGATTTTAGTCGTCTAGTCCCCGAGGGTTTAGTCGCTGAATTTCAGCGGCTAGGCACTTAGATTTTTAGTCGTCTAGACCCTTATTCTTTTTTTTGTTGTTAGGGCCTGCAAAGGGAATCATCCGATTGGCAAGCCACGAAGGAGCGCCTAGAGCGCGACCTGCGTGCAGCGCAGGAGGCCAACCGGTGACTCCAAGAAACTACTAGTGAGTGGGTGTTTCCTTTGGCGAGCTCGAGCCATTGTTGTTTGTGCAAGACTGAATTGTGATGCTTTTGCCTCATAGATGGACTCCCTGCTGCGATTGCCAAGGCACGCGAGTGGTATGTTCCAGCTGCTGAACTAGAAACAGCGAAGGAGCGAATCGACTCACTGGTGAAGGTGCTGGAGGAGGCGAAGGCATCAATGATCTCTTCTGAGGAGAGGTCCAAGGCTGCAGTCGCGGCGGTGGAGGAGTAGCAGAAGGCCTCCGACTCGATCATCCTCGGGTTGTAGGGTGACCTTGGTGCTCTTGAGAAACACGTGACGGAGAGCTGCCACAAGCTTCTTGGTGAGTGTCTTCTCTTCCTTTTTAGTATGCGGTGAGTCCCCGAGCGGGTGAGTCCTTAATGATATTGGCTTTCTAACATTGCAGCCATGATAGGTCAAAGCGACCCGATGGTGTAGACCTTCGACGCCTCGCAGTCCATGACTGTGGTGGTGAACACGGCCACCGCCTCGGCGCTGTGTGTCCAAGCCGTGCTTCAAGGAATGTCCCCCACCGAGGTTATTCCTAGGGCGTTGACTGAGGTTTGGCGCTATCTGGAGGAGGCTCTTGCCGTTGTCGAGTGGATGGCGTGATTGGCCTTTAGGCGTGGGGCCACCACAGCATTGAGCCTTGGACTCACTCACTTCCCCAGAGACTTCTACCTCGACGATGTCACCAACGGTTACCCTTCAACGACTGGCTCGGTGAAGATCTCGAAGTTTCTGAGGTTGACCGCCAAGGCTGCTCTGTTCACTGAGCGAGTATTGGCAATGGGAGATTTGCTGTCGTACCAGGAAACGGTGGTGGCACCGGGCGACCCCAAGCCGGAGCACCGTGACCTGAAGTCGGAGCAGCCCTTCCGGTCGGTGTTGTCGAAGTCGTTGATGATGTACCCAACGAACTCGTGGGAGCCATTCGTCCGGGTCAAGGGTGATGGAGGCGCCTCTTCGTTGGAGCCTGCAAAATGAGTTGCTGCCCTACGGGGCTTTTGTATGTTATGGCGATTGGCCACTTTTGTAATGTAAACAATGTATATCTATGGAAGTAAAAGGAGTCAATCGACTCGCAATGCATGGTGAAGTCTGTTCTATGTTGAGTTTTTAGGTGTGCGAGTCCCTGAGCGCGTCCGCCCTTTATTGGGGTTTACCTCGTTTGTGTGTAACTTTGATGATATTAAGTTTTTATTTTGATTGGAATCGACTCGTGGAGTCAGTCGCTTGGCGACCCCAAGGGACCCCTTTTCCCAAACACGAGCAGGGTCGACTGAGGTGAGTCCTCGAGCGTGACAATCGCAGGCCCAAGGTAGGTGAGGATCTAGTGTGTTGTTTGTAACGCGTCTCTCCTCCTGGCTCAGAGAGTCAAGTCGCGTGGCGAGTCCAAGGCAGGCTCTCTTACTTGGTGTCTTCCTGATCCGTGTAGGGTTTTTGTTGATAAGTCCCCATGCGTGGTACTTAACCGTTCGAGTCGCTATGCACAAGGATGGGGAGGACGGGTCGCTGTGAGAAGCGTTATCGTTTTTCTTGGCCCGGCGGGCCAGTCGAGCGAGGCGACTCCAATGGGGGCTCTGAGGTGGCGTGTTCGTGGACGACACAAAGCACGAGTGTGTTTGGTGCCCTTGGGCCGTACTACTTAGCCGTGCCGGTCACTCGACCAAAGGTTTACTTCCGTGGGTAGCATATTGCTAAGCGTACGAGTGCGATTAGCACAAGAATATGGCGAGTAGGCACAATTTGTGCGATCCAAATTTTTATTATATAGCAGTTGAGTACAAGTTTTAGTTCTATGTGTAGAACTTTCGGAGGAGGTTTAGATTCCATGGCCTCCCAACTTCGAGCTGGTCATCGCCTCTTACATCGATTAGGTAGTAGGCGTCGTTGCCTAGGACTCGCCCTATGGCGAATGGCCCCTCCCATGGGGGGGAAGCTTGTGCATGCCCTTCTTGTCCTAGACCAGTCGTAAGACCAGGTCACCTTCCTAGAAGGTGCAAGTCCGGACTCGGTGGTTGTGGTAGCGGCGGAGTCCCTGCTGGTAGATGGCGGTGCGGGAGCGAGCTAGGTCGCATGCCTCGTCGAGCTGGTCGACCCCGTCTTGGCAGGCGATCTCATTTGCCACCTCCACATAATTGACGACCCGAGGCGAGTCGTGCTCCAGGTCGGTTGGTATTACGGCTTCAGCGCCATATACCATGAAGAAGGGTGTGAACCCGGTGGAATGGTTGACAGTGGTGCGGATGCCCCATATCATGGAGGGGAGCTCTTCGACCCAGCATCCAGGGGTTCGTTTGAGGGGCACGTGAAGTCGTGGCTTGAGTCCATGGAGGACGCTTTGGTTGGCGCGCTCTGCCTGGCCATTCGACTCTGGGTGGGCGACTGAGGCGAGGTCGAGCCATATGCCATGCTCCTCGCGGAATTCCGCCATGGGACCTTTGGCGAAGTTGGTGCCGTTGTCTGTTATGATGCTGTGCGGGTAGCCATACCGGTAGATGAGCTCATGGAGGAACTTGGTGGCTGTCTTGCCATCACACTTGTTGATCGGCTTGGCATCAACCCACTTGGTGAACTTGTCGACTACGACTAGGAGGTGGGTGAAGCCAGATGGGGCCTTCTTGAACGAGCCGACCATGTCCATGCCCCATATGACGAACGACCGGGTGACAAGGATGGTCTTGAGTGCCGAACCAGGGACGTGCGTCTAGTTGGCGTACTTCTGGCACCCAACACACCGTTAGACGATGTTGATGGCGTCGGCGTGCGCAGTGAGCTAGTAGAATCCATGTCGCATGCCTTCGGCGACTAGCGATCTGGCGTTAGTGTGATGGCCGCAATCGCCGGCATGGATGTCTTGGAGGATCTGGCATCCTTCTTCTGGCTGTACGCAGCGCTGGAATATGCCAGTCACACTGTGTTTGTGGAGCTCGCCGTTGATGATGACAAAAGATTTGCAGCGGCGTACTATCATTCGCGCCTCTGTCTCGTCGGTGGGCAGGACCTTGTGCTCGAGGAAGGCGACATATGGTGCGGTCCAGTCGCTGGGTTCCATGACCATGGCGACTAGGGCGGGCTCGGGCTGCAGGGGTATCCTGATGTCAATCTCCTTAGGCGGGGAGGCCAAGGGCTTGTGGATGATGTCGAGGAAGACACCTGCGGGTGGTGTTTGGCGGGCTAACCCAATGCGGGAGAGGGCGTCGGCCTCCTTGTTCTTGCGTCTATCGATCCACTCGATAGAGTAGCCCGTGAAGTGGCCTCCTAGTTGGTCCACCGCTTGGCGGTATGCTATCATGGTGGGGGAGACGGTGTCGCAAATCCCAGCGACTTAGCCGGCGACTAGGTCGGAGTCACCGTAGCACAATAAGAGATTGACGTTCATCTCCTTCGCGGCCTGCATGCCGGGAGGAGGGACTCGTATTCATCCATGTTGTTGGTGCAGGGCATGAAGTCGAGGTGGAGTACGTAGCGGAGCTTGTCGCCTTTGTCCGTGTTCTTGGACCCGTCGAAGTGGAGTGACCAGTAATGGAGGTAGGGTAGCTTCTCCGGCTGCTGTGCATCTTCCCAATCGGCGAGGAAATCGGCCAAAGCCTGTGATTTGATCGCTTTGCGTGGCTTGTACTTGATGTTGTGGACGCTGATTTCAATGGCCCACTTGGCGACTCGCCCAGTTGCCTCGCGGTTGCGGATGATGTCCTGCAGCAGCACGGAGGAGACAACCATGATGGGGTGCTCCTGGAAGTAATGCGGGAGTCGTCGCTGGGCTCTGAAGACCGCATACACCAATTTTTGGTACTCCGGGTAGTGCCGTCTTGAGTCCGTTAGGACCTCGCTGATGTAGTAGACGGGGCGATGTACGGGGCGCTCCTTGCCCTCTTTCGGTCGCTTGACAACCATCACGGTGCTGACGACTCGAGTGGAAGCCGCGACGTAGACGAGCATTAGCTCTTTGTCGATTGGGGCGGCGAACAGTGGTGCCGCCAGCAGCACTTCCTTGAGCGTGTTAAGCGCATTGTCCGCTTCTTCGTCCCATTGGAACGTGGGTGCTTGCGCATCAGGCGGTAGAGAGGCATTGCCTTCTCACCGAGCCGGGGGATGAAGCGACTGAGAGCCGCGACTCGCCCGGCCAGCTTCTCGACGTCACATAGGCACTCGGGTTTCCCGAGCCTCGTGATGGTGTCGATCTTGGTGTGGTTAGCTTTGATGCCTCGTTTGGAGACCACATACCCCAAGAGCTGTCTGGTGGGCACGCCAAAGGTGCACTTCCCTAGGTTGAGCTTGATCTTGTACCTCCACAGATTCGTGAAGGTTTCGGCCAGGTCGGCGAGCAGGTTGCTCTGGCGGGTGGATTTTACCACCATGTCGTCGATGTAGACGTGGATCTTGTGGCCAATTTGACTTGCAAGGCACTCCTACATGCACCGTTGATAGGTCGCGCCAGCGGTCTTGAGGACAAACGTCATGGTGGTGTCGCAGAAGGCACTGAATCGCGTGATGAACTCCGTCTTCTCCTCGTCCTCGACCGCCATTTTGATCTGGTTGTAACCAGAGTATGCATCGAGAAAGCACAACGACTCCGATCCCGCGGTCGAGTCGATGTTCTGATCGATGCACGGTAGGACGAACTCCTCCTTAGGGCAGGCGCTGTTGAGGCTATTGTAGTCGATACACATTCTCTAGGTGTGTTATTTTTTAGACCAGGACTGAGTTTGCCCGCCACTTGGAATACTTGATTGGCCGAATGAAGCCTGTTGCGAGTAGACGTTGTACTTCTTCGGCGATTGCTCGGCGATGCTCTTCATTGAAGGACCGCAGCGACTATTTCACTGGTCACACTTTGGGATCGGTATTAAGTTTATACTCGGCGAATTCCCTTGAGACACCAGGCATTTCGGATGGTTTCCATGCGAAGATGTCGCGATTCTCACGCAGGAACCCGATGAGCGCGCTTTCCTATGTGGGACTCATGTTTGTCCCGATGATGACCATCTGGCTAGAGTCACCTAGGACGAGCTCGACGATGCGGGTGTGTGTGGTTGCCTCCAAGGTGGAGCTTCCGGCGGTTGGCTTCTTCAGGATGGTGGGGTCATCCTTGTCGATGTTGCTCGCGTATTTCGCGAGCTCGTCCACGTGGTTTGTCTCTGCGGCGATGACTGCGTCGGCGAGCTTGGTGCCTTTGTCTTCACACTCCACGGCCATGTCGGGGTCGCCGTGGATGGTGATGATGCCGCTTGGCCCCAGGAGTTTCATCATGTTGTAGGCGTAGTGTAGGGTCGCCATGAATTTGGCGGACGCCTGGCGCTACAGGACATAGTGGTAGGGGCTACGGAAGTTCACCAGCAAGTTTCCCTTAAGTGGATCACCCAAGGTTTATCGAACTCAGGGAGGAAGTGGTCAAAGGTATCCCTCTCAAGAAACCCTGCAATCAAGATACAACAAGTATCTTGTGTCCCCAACACACCCAATACAATATTCAGGTGTATAGGTGCACTAGTTCGGCAAAGAGATAGTGAAATACAAGTATTATGGATGATTATAAGTGGTAATTGCAATCTGAAATAAGAGTGGCAGCAAGCAAACATGTAACATGACTGATTGTAAACGGTGTTTCAATGCTTAGAAACAAGGCCTAGGGATCATACTTTCACTAGTGGACACTCTCATATAAATATCTTCTCTTCATTATGCTACCCTGAGCTACTCTCTGGTTGGACGATGTAGGGCTATAATAGCACACCTTAATGTTCACATTCCCCATCTAGATAACCCCTCACTATCACCTTGAGCGCTATATGGTTCCAACAAACACCACAATATCATAGAGACATCCAACTCAAATTATACTCATGATCAGTATTTCTATAACCTTAGCCTAAGTGCCACACGGTGTGCACACTGTCAACTTCACACACGTGGGGATAAGCAGATATTAATTAAAGTACTTGAGTAGAAGAATAGATCTATAGATTACAAAGCTCATGATCTCATAAGATCACACATAGAGAGAGATGAACACATAGCTACCGGTAGAGCCCTTAGCCTCGAGAGAGAACTACTCCCTCCTCATCATGGGAGTCAGCAATGGCGATGGAGATGGCGATGGGAGTCGATGGAGAGGGCTCTGGGGGCACTTCCCTATCCCGGCAGGGTGCCGGAACAGAGACTTCTATCCCCCGAATCTCCTCTTCAGTAGCGGCGGCGCTGCAGAACTTTTCATGGAATTCTGATCTTGTCTAGGGTTTTCATCTCGGGGGGAATATATAGGCAAAGGGAGAGGTCGAGGCAGAGACCGAGGTGGCCACACCACCCCCTAGCATGGCCTGGCCTGGCCCGTTCCACCAGGTGGTGTGGGCCCCTCGTGGCCCCTCTCCGTCTCATCTTCTGGCTCCGTGAGTCTTCTGGTAAAATAGGAACTTCGGTTTTTGTTTCGTCCAATTCCGAGAATATTTCTTTACTAGCTTTTCTGAAACCAAAAATAGCAGAAAACAGGCAACTGGCACTGCGGCATCTTGTTAATAGGTTAGTTCCAAAAAATGTATAAAAATAACTCAAAGTGTAAACAAAACATAAGATAGTTGATATAAAACAATCATGGAGCATCAAAAATTATAGATACGTTTATGACGTATCAAGCATCCCCAAGCTTAACTCCTGCTCGTCCTCGAGTAGGTAAGTGATAAAAAGAATAATTTTTGAGGTGACATGCACCATCACAATCTTGATCAAGGTATTGTAAAACATTGATAGCTGGGATCATAGTACTCTAACATAAACATGAAAGATATAGTTCTAACAATAAAACAAAGCAACTAAGTTGCAACAAAAAAAGGTACAAACAAAATATCATGAATAAAAATGCATTGAAAGACGTTTGTTTGTTTGACATATAGAAAACATAATAAGAGTGGTAATCATCTTGTCCTTCATGGATTAGCAGAACATAAATGCATAGGACAGCTTCAAAGTTCATCAGGGTGACTAGATACAAATAATTTAAGAGCAAGCAATAACAAAATTATGAATCAATTAATAAGTTTTGGGACAATGCACACTGAACTAAGAATGACAACTATGCTCTATTAATTGGTGCATAAAGATATAAGATGGAGACTCAACATAAAAGTAAAAAAGAAAGGCCCTTCACAGAGGGAAGCATGGATTTCAAGTTTCATAAAGAGCTTCCAAAAATTATGGTACTTATTAGCTTTCAGCTCTCATTGCCCCTATCCTAAGCATCTTGAGGTTATTAAGGTTAAAGTGACACAAATATGAGGATATGCTTGACAAGTTATAAGTTGAAAATCTCATGCCCTTTGCTTACGACTACCGAACCTCGTGCTACTCAACTTTAGTCACAAGTAAGTTCTTGTCATTGTAAGTACATGTGTATCATGGAGAACTGCCAACGGGGTACCCCTTGCCCCATGACACATGAGCTTTCCCATATCAAAATGACAAGGCAACAAACAATGAGCATCTCAGCGATCTTTTTATTTGCTATTTGCATAGGTTTTTATTGAGGATGCTTCACTGAATGCTCACTATGGTTATGCTACAAGTTTCCACCATGATTAGGCATGGCTTAGGCTAGCAGCCTAGGCGTTTCTCTAACACACATACAAACTCCATGAGCTTACAAGCTCCTCTTTTATTTCACACTGCCGGGATCCATAAACAAAAGAACATGATATCAACGGAATAATAAGTACAATGTTGAAAGCATTCGCCATGGTAACATGGTTCTGCTAATTCACAACTTATAAAGTGCAAGCATATAAGAAACATAGATGGACACAATGGTTCAAGTTTATTAAGTGCAAGAAAATAAAGTGTGCCATCAAGTTCGTGAGAGCTTTAATCACTAATTTTCACATAACAAGTTTAATTTGGAAGGTAGATAAAAACATGATTACACTTGGAATGGTGTAACACACCATGCTTAGGAATTTATAGTGGACTCTTTGGAATAACTTGGTTTTCTTGGGCGTTGGATGCATGAGTGGAACTCATACTTAGTATAGGTGGAGGCTAGCAAAAGACTGGGAGCGACCAACTAAGAGAGCAATAATGGCCATAATCATGCAAAGCGACAAAACATTATTAATTAAAGCATAAAGTGATATTACAAGTCAAAAACTAAATGATCATAGAGGCTATGGTGACTGGTTCATAGTCTTAACATGGTGTAAGCATGTGCCAAGTCAACCCAAATAAAGCATCAAAGGAGAATACCACAATATTATGCTTTTGTATGCTAAAACAACGCATGATTCTTTCAAGGCACATTAAGCAATCTCAATTATTTGAAACAAGTCATGCTACAACAATAATCACTAAGCATATGGTCAAAGAAACATCTAGCATGACATTATAAAGTCTAAGTCACAGTCAAAACAAGCTTCCTTTTGTACCACTATAAGCATGAAACTTCCTACTCTTTTCCAACACCAATCGACTTATTTGAAATAACCGTCAAAGATAATAATCAATAAAGACCAGAGAGCATGTCTCACCCATCTACAAATAAGAACTAAAAAGTTCTAATCCAAAAGAATAATAAAACTAAAGCTAAACACAGTGCTAGCAAAGGAGAACACTCACAAAACAATAAGAGTGAAAACTAGAGTGTTCTAGGCAATGAATAACAGGGTGTGTCTCTCTCCAAAAGAAGTGTGTTGGGATCCAACCAACTTATTGCGGCAAAGAAAGCAAAATAAAACTAAAAACAAAGATGCTCCAAGAACAACACATAGTGCATAAGGTAATAAAAATAAAGTGTCTTGAAAGAAGACCTGAGATTATTGATGAAGAAGGGGATGCCTTGGGAATCCCCAAGCTTTGATTCTTGTACTTCTTGAATATTTCTTGGGGTGACACGGGTGGCATCCCCAAGCTTCAGCTTTTGTCCATACTTCATCTCATCACATCATTCTCTCCCTACACTAGAAAACTTCCTTCATACAAAACTTCACACAATCTTCATTAGCAACATTAGTGTATTCAAGATAATAAGACTCTGGGTTTAGTTTCAACACAAGTAGAACTTCCATTAAAACATAATCTACTATCGCAATTCCTTCTAAAAGCTTAAGTGATCAAATAGACCTAAAAAATAAACCGATTAAGAGGCAAGTGCAAAGCTCTCTAAATTTTTTTTTGTTTTCCATTAAGCCTAACTAGTGAAAATAAAAACAAGAAACAAAAAGATATAATTGCAGAATCTAAAGGAAATAACTTCGATCACTCACACACCAGCAACAATACTAGAAGATAGCTTAGTACCCAAAGGATGTGAGTACCTTTTACCTTACCTCCCTGGCAACAGCTCCAGAAAATAGCTTGATGTCTACGCATGCTTCTATTCTTGTAGACAGTGTTGGGACTCCAAGTGCAGAGATTTGTAGAACAATAGCAAGTTTCCCTTAAGTGGATCACCCAAGGTTTATCGAACTCAGGGAGGAAGTGGTCAAAGGTATCCCTCTAAAGCAACCCTGCAATCAAGATACAAGAAGTCTCTTGTATCCCAACACACCCAATACACTTGTCAGGTGTATAGTTGCACTAGTTCGGCGAAGAGAAAGTGAAATACAAGTAATATGGATGATTATAAGTGGTAATTGCAATCTGAAATAAGAGTGGCAGCAAGCAAACATGTAACAAGATTGATTGTAAACGGTCTTTCAATGCTTAGAAACAAGGCCTATGGATCATACTTTCACTAGTGGACACTCTCATATAAATATCTTCTCTTCATGATGCTACCCTGAACTACTCTCTGGTTGGACGATGTAGGGATATAACAACACACCTTAAAGTTCACATGCCCCATCTAGATAACCCCTCACTATCACCTTGAGCGCTAGATGGTTCCAACAAACACCACAATCTCATAGAGACATCCACCTCAAATTATACTCATGATAAGTATTTCTGTAACCTTAGCCTAAGTGCCACACGGTGTGCACACTGTCAACTTCACACACGTGGGGATAAGGAGAGATTAATTAAAGCACTTGAGTAGAAGAATAGATCTATAGATTACAAAGCTCATGATCTCATAAGATCACGCATAGAGAGAGATGAACACATAGCTACCGGTAGAGCCCTTAGCCTCAACAGAGAACTACTCCCTCCTCATCATGGGAGTCAGCAACAGCGATGGAGATGGCGGTGGAGTCGATGGAGATGGCTCCGGGGGCACTTCCCCGTCCCGGCAGGGTGCTGGAACAGATACTTCTATCCCCGGAATCTCCTCTTCGGTAGCGGCGGCACTGCGGAACTTTTCATGGAATTCTAATCTTGTCTAGGGTTTTCATATCGGGGGGGATATATAGGCGAAGGGAGAGGTCGAGGCGGAGAACGTGGCGGCCACACCACCCCCTGGCGCGGCCTATCCTAGCTCGCTCCACCAGGTGGTGTGGGCCCCTCGTGGCCCCTCTCCGTCTCGTGTTCTGGCTCCGTGAGTCTTCTAGTAAAATTTGAACTTCTTTTTTTGTTTCGTCCAATTCCAAGAATATTTCTTTACTAGCTTTTCTAAAACCAAAAACAGCAGAAAACAGGCAACTGGCACTGCGGCATCTTGTTAATAGGTTAGTTCCAGAAAATGTATAAAAATACCTCAAAGTGTAAACAAAACATAAGATAGTTGATATAAAATAAGCATGGAGCATCAAAAATTATAGATATGTTTATGACGTATCAACTGGCTGCGTCACCTTGTTGATCGGGTATGCCTTCCGACCGGGGATGATGACCTGGAAGGCGGTCAGTGTGGACTCGATCGCCGACTCTAGGAGGCGAAGCCTCTTGAATGTGTCCAAGTACATGATGTTGATGGAGCTTCCGCTGTCCATCAGCATCTTGGGCAGCCAGTAGTCGGCCACATTAGGCCTGACCACCAGGGTGACTCGCCCTGGGTACTCGATCCTAGGCACGTGATCTTGGCAACTCCAGGTGATGCTTTGCTTGGACTAGTTGAGGAAGCGGGGGATGTCGACCTGGGTCACCGCATTGACGGCGACTGCACAGGCGAGCACCTTCTTCTCGTGTTTGGTGCCAATCCCAGTGAAGGTGTGTAGGGAGCCGACGGTGTTGCCAAACCCGCCGAGGTTGCCGTTGTCCCTTGGTGGGTTGTTGTCGGGGTCCTCCCTTGCTCGCTTTGCCTTTTTGATCTCCTTCAGAGAATGGCAGTCCGCGGTGGTGTGGGTGGCAGGTTTCCCCTCCCTGCTATGGTAGACACAAGGCTGGTTGAGTAGGGCGGCGGGGTTGAATTTCGGCTTCACCGTGTTATTTGCGCGGTAATTTCCGCTGTCATGGTAGTTTCCTCCATCACGGCAGAAGTTTTTCGGGTCGCGTTGCCCGTAGCCAGCGTTGGCGACGAAGTCGACTCGCCCGTCACTCACTTGCCGGTGAGGCGAGTGTTGCTGTAGCGCATGTCGTGCTATCGCCCGTTGTCGTGGCCGCTGGTGCGGCATCTTCCCCCTGACTCATTGTCAAAGTCCTGGTTGGGGGTCCTCCTCCGCGTACTGTTTGGTGATCTCGAGGAGGTCGGGGATGTTGTCAAGCATCCAGTAGACCCTCTTGATCTTAGCGACTAGAGGTTCATACTGGCACATGTTGTTGAAGCAATGGATCGCCGTGTCTGGGAGGATGCCGGAGGCGTTGATCCACAGTTCCTGCCACCTCTGGATCCAGTGGTGGGTCGACTTGCACTGCCCCTGGATGCATCACTCCAGGTCCTCGATGGTGGTGGCGCGGGTGTAGGATCCCTCGAAGTGCCTGACGAAGGCATCGCGCATCTCCTCCCACGAGTCGATGCTGTCTGCGGGGAGGGTGTTGATCCATTGCCTGGTTGCTCCCTCAATCATCAAGGGGAGGTAGTGAGCAGCGAGCAGGTCGGTGTGGCTGGCGATTCCCATGGCCATCAGTTATGTATCCAGCCACACCACTAGGTCGTACATTGGATTGTATTTTTCAATCTCCTTGGGCGCCTTGAAGTTGGCGGGTACTTCTCGCCTAGGATCATTGGTCTGAAGCACTAGGGGCCGACCCGGCTGAGCGAGCCCCTTGGTTCAGGGTCGCTGCGGTTGGTGAGGGTGTGCCTCAAGTCATTGGGCTAGCGCGCCCGCTAGGCCTGGTTGTTGATGATGTGCGTCCTTGCCTCAATGGGCTGGCTGTTGGCAGCGACCATGTTGTTCGCCGGTCGTGGCTCGTTGGTAGAGAGCGCGGGGTTGGTGGCATGTGGCTAGTGTGGCAGGGGCTCGGGCGGTGGGAAATTGAGGGTGTTAGCGACATTTGGACGGCCACTTGAGGCTGCCCTGCTTTCTGATGAGCGGGAGTACATTCGCCCCCACCGGATCGACTCCCGCAGCTTGCTGCTCGATGGCTCGGGCGAGTAAGGACTTGGCGTACTGTATCTGCAGCATGCCCTTCCCTTGAATGTCGACGTGGGCGACCACGACGTCTGCCTTGATGATGTTGTCCATTGGAGTGGAGTATAGCGGGAGCCCGTTGGTGTCGCGGGCCTGCGGCGAGATGATGATTCACGGCTGGTCCGGCAGGGGTGCGCGACCAATGGGTGGTGGTGGGGCTCCAGTCGCCAGTGTACCAGGTGGTGGGCGGTTGTTGCCACCGGGCGCCGCGTTCTCACAGTACTCGCGCTCGGCCCCACGCGTGGGGTCGCCTTCGTTGTTGAAGTTCAAGACACGACCCTGGATGTTGGAGTTCAGGCGGGTCCTGATGCGGCGTTGGTGGTAGAGCGATAGCTCCTGTGCCGTTTCCCGCTCGAGGCAGAATTTCTCGCGCTCGGCTAGCTCCCTGCGCGATGCCTCCTCCAGTCATAGGAGGGCTTCTTCCACCTCCGTCGCTGTTGTGGTCGGCGGGATCAGCATGGAGAATGGATCTGGTGGGGCGCTCATGCTGCTCGCCATGTAGATCGTGTTGAAGTGATTGGATCTGGCGCGGAAGTCCTCAGGGGACTCCGATCCGGAGTCAGAGTCAAAGATCCCACGGATGGAGGAGTCCTCGAAGTCCTTAGGGTTGGAGACCCGCGTGATGGAGTCCTCCCGCGATGCGGCGGTGATGGATCCAGCGACCGAGGTAGGGGTCGCTGAGTCAGCGTTGTCGTGGAGAGGTGCGTCGTTTGCGGCGGCATCAGTCATGGCCACGTTGCTGGCGGCCGAGTCATACTCGGTGGCGATACGGCCGATGGAGCGGATCTAGTCCTCCGAGAGCAGATCGCGGTGTGGTGGCGATCCGCCGATGATAACCGTTCCTGCCGGGTCGACTGCATCGGTGCAGCCGACAAACAGGTTGATGGTGCCGACCGGCATCACCACGTTGTGCGTGATCGGGCACGACGCCAGGATGTAGTTGCTGGGCAGGATTTGTAGGATCCCCCACTGGCAATCATGCGGCCGCTGGAGATCAGCCGATCGATTGGCATGTAGGGTCTCTCCACAGAACTTAGGCCGGACCGGCCATGCCCATAGTGGGTGCCACTTTTGTGGGAATGACAACGACAGTAGCTACCAGGGGTAGCAATTGATAGGATTGAGGGCAAGAGCTGGTGGCCATCTACGGAGCGAGATGGGGACAGAGACACATGAGTTTACCCAGGTTTGGCCCCCCGGAGGGTAAAGACCTGCTCCTGCTAGATTGTATTGGTAGCGAGCGAGTTACAGGGGTGGCAAGCTCGGCGGCTAGGCAGCGAGACGCTTGTAGGATGTGTGATGGAACGTGAGTACAAAGGGAACCCTAGGGAGGTTTATATAGGGGGTACCTCACTAGGGTTTACAGATATACAACCGAACTAATCAAGGATTAGGAGGATTTAACCTAATCCGACTGGCTTCACCTATACTTCTGGGCCCCCAGCTTCCAGTCGCCAGGCTTATTCTCAGTCGCATTCTAGTCGCCATCCTGCAGGCCCACTCGCAAGGCCCTTGGCCTAGTCAAAACGTCCTGCTGGGCATACCCCATTCGGCATATCCCCATTAGGTCATTCCATGCGTTGGAAACCCTAGCTCCATTTTAGTCCAGCCGCCGTACCGAACCTCGCAGTCCACCACCGGCACTCCCGTGGATACTGGCGGAGGTGATGTACGTTCAGCACTTCGAAGATCATGGATCGGAATGGATCGTGAGGACTGCACTGCATCAAGTTACATGCTTCATCGATTCCGCAACTGCGCGTCTAGTGGTTATTCTTGTGGCCTACTACCTCAGCTAGATCTTAGGATCATCGTGTCGGGAAAAAGTTTTGTTTATCTCTACGTGTCCCAACGGTGGTATCAGAGCGTTAGCTTCTAGTTTTAGCTCAAGATCGTGCATATGTGATATGCGGTTAGCGTTAGATTAGATCTAATTGCAGTTCTTGTGGTCAATCTATAGATCGGTTTTGTACGAAGTTGATTGGATCAACTGTACTCGAGAATGGATGATCTGGTTTCCATGATCTAACTGCTAAGGTCATGGAACAACATACCCCTACCGGTCGGCTTCTGCCATCTGGGTAGACTGTGACACGTAAATCCGGATATGGTGATGGAAGATCAAAGAGTTTGGTCAAAATGGAGTCCAAATCGGATTTGGGTAAAATTGTTTTATCCGATGAAGAAATCTATGTTCAGAATAGAGATGAGATCTGCATTTTTGAAAAAATCGTCGGGCGCTGCCCGCGCCCACGAGGGGCGATGCCTTGTCGTAGTGCCTTAGATGTCGTTGCGAGTTTCACAATGCCGGTAGATATCGTATCTATGCATAACTTGTTTTTGCAGGATGATGTTGTGAATGGTATGCTTATGTGCATGTGATGTGTGTAATCCATACGTGATCTGCATATCATGGTTTTTGTCAGCCGGTGATAGTGTGAGATTCGACACATTTTTGATTGCTTTTATTGATGGTTTTCTCCCGGATTTGATCGTTTTTTGGCTTTACCTAATGTTAATACTTTGGTAGCGAAGAAAACTTGGATTTTAATGTGTGTTTTAGGTTTTAAACATCAACAGAAGGATTTAACTAGAGAAATACAATATTCTGGAGAAAACAAGCAAGTCCCACTTTGGAAGCACACAAGGGGAGCTCACAGAGGCTCTAACGAGCAACTATACGAAGGAAATATTTTCTGGTCGTATAGTTCCTGCCGTATAGTTGTCGCCGCCTCTGTCCTGTCAAAAGGGACAACTTCCATGAAGGGACCAGGGACGAAAACACAACACAACAGCCTCCGCACCATACAAAAGGGATGAAGAAGGGATCCGGAGAAGAAGGAGAAGATGTTCTCCATCTCACTCCACGATCTTCGACCTCCTAGCCAATACAATCCCATAGCCACTACTTGTACTTGAGAGAGAGAGGGATCTCCACCTTGCAAGACGAGAGTTTGAGATTGGTTCTTCCCATCTTGAATTGTGTTGGATATTTTTCTATTCTTATTGTGGATCTCCATGGTAATACCAAGACGAATTCCCTTTATTTGATTATATTGATGATCCGTTCTTCTCTCATGTGTGAGTAATTCCCTTGGGCGTGAGAGATGTAGGGGATTGGTGAGATGTGATGTGCCTTCATATATTTTCCATTAGTTTGTGATTGATTCTAATTACTATATTATGTGTGCTTGACTATATGTGGGATGCTTAATGCTTGTTGTCCAATTAAGGGCCCAGACAACATGATACCTTGTTCTACATAGATAAGACCTTGTACGCTAGTGGACCGGCGACCTCCGGGTGACACGGGTATATCAATGGAAAGCTAGTTGAGTCGAGGATAACGAGTAACCATTGCGCTTATTGCATTAGTCTGATCCAAGGAGATTAATTGCTAAGCAACCTGAAGGGTCTTAATCGTCTAGTGTCTAACCATGGTTTTGGTAGCAGGCTAGTATGATTACTGAAGTTGGGATGGAATCTACCAAGAGGATTTCTGGCTAATTATGGGTTGCTCGCCTACACACATATCTATAAGATTATAATTGTTACATTTACCACTCGTCCACCTGGCACATTTACTATCACCATGAACTGAATCTCCCCGCGCCTTATTTTGCCATCTGCAGGAAACAACAAACAAGCAAAGTCATTCTTTACTTTTATGCATTATATTTCTGAAGTTTACATTTTAGTTCTATTTAAATCTATCGCATTTAATCAAAATCCCATTCATATTTCAACACATGCAGTCAATTCACTCGAAGACCTGTGACAACTTCGAGTGTGACAGAGACTTCATCAATAAACACTTACCTTTGGGATCCCAATGGGATCGATATCTGAACTTCGAAACTAGCTACAAACGATATGTGCACTTGCAGACATCAAGCTATTTTCTGCCGCTGTTGTCGGGGATCTAAGCGTTAGTTTTTGTCTTTTGACATTTCAGGTGTTGCTACTACAAAATGTTATCCTTAGGAGACAAAGGGTCTACACGCTCTGGTAGGACCTACCTGCCGGATTATATTGAGCGCGTGCCTGCTTAGAGGTGCGAAGAAATTATTGAAAAACTTTTAAGATCAAATAAAGTTGAAGTTGAAGTTGAAAACCTGACTGATATTATGGAAATCATGTCTATTTACAGGACAACTCCTATGAAACCTAAGAAAACTCTCAGGGAGTACAGTGCTCCAAGTTATGAATTTCTTAAACAACCAATAGAGTTCCCTAATCCTAGAGTTAGAGAATATCGATTTGATGGTGGAATTATTTAAAAAAATCAGGAAAAAGCTTTCAGTGGAAAGGAAGATGAACACCCAAGAAGACATATTAGAGGGTTTGACGATGTGATAACATCGCTTGGACCAAAAGGTTTGCCAAGAGACTTCTCATGTATTAAATTATTTTGATGGTCTCTTAAAGATAAAGCTCTAGATTGGTTATATTCTCTCCCTCGTCATTACATTAAATGTTGGGAAAACTGCATTACTAAATTCATAAACAGGTTTCTTCCTTTTAAAAAGGTAACTGGCCTAAGAAAGAACATAGGCAACTTTAGTCAGAACGTGGGAGAAAACTACCCACAAGCCTGGGAAAGATTCTTTGGAATGATCAATAGTATTCCTAATCATGGCTACTCTGAACTAACAATCTGCCATTTATTTTATCATGGTCTCAATACTCAATGTAGAGAATTGCTTGATTTCTCAGCAGGAGGATCAAAAAATACCTTAACTATTAAAGAATGTTTGGAATTAATGTCTACTAGGGCTAAGAATGATTCTTTATATAATCCTGATTTTGGCACTAAGCCAGAAAAAGGGATACTTTGGATAACTCCTGATCTTATGCCCAAGGTACGTAAAACCATGAAAGAAAAAGGTATACCTTCTGACCTTGCTAAAGAAAACAAAGAGGACGTGTTACAAGTTTTAACTGAAGAAGATGAAACTATAAAAGTTTTTCAAAATTAAAACACCGACAAGTAAAATCTCATAATAACTTGCATAAGCAATTCCAAAAACACAAAAAGATTATGGTGGAACTCACTGAAAATTATGATGAGATTGGCCAAGAAATAAAACTATTTCGTAAGTATCTTAGTATGATTGAAACCCAGTGTGAACAAATAGCATCTGGTTATCAAATTTGTCTTCGTGATGATAAATATATTTATGTTTCTACTAATGTTCTCGCAAGAAGGGGTGCAGTTGTTATAGGACCCTTAGGACCACCGGAATACGAAGCTGAAAAAGAGCGTAAGGAAAAATCCTTGCTCGAAGAAAGTCAAGAAAATGATACGTTGGTGGATCCTCAAGATGAGACTAAAACACAAGATCAAACCAAGGAAGACCAAAATGATGCAAAAAATGATCATTATGACTCTGATGCAAAAACGGTTGATCCAAGAGAAGATAAAGAAACAAGTAAAGAAGATGAAGTTGTTTTAGTAGAAAAGAAGAAAAGTAATAAGCAACAACAAAAGAAAGCAACGAAAGAACCTGACCCCCTGAAAAAGGTAAAAGACAAGAGTAAGTCAGGTGAGAAAAAGCTTCCTTATCTAGATCGAAAAAAGAAAGCACCGAATGAGGTAATTTATAACTCTTTTACAAAGGCACTCAGTGACCTTCGTCTAGAAATTCCATTTGCGGATGCAATCAAAGTTCCTACTTATGGTAAATTCCTTCGTGATATTCTTAGTAGAAATAAAGAAATGACTGAAATTGTTGCCATGGTAACTATCTATCCTGCTAACGGGAAGCTATTGTCTAAGTCTGTAGATCCTGGAATACCAACTATATCATGTTCAATAAGTAAAACAGATATTCATAATGCCTTATGTGATCTAGGAGCAGGAGTAAGTGTAATGCCATACTCTCTCTATAAAAGGTTAGGATTAGGGGAGTATTCTCCTACTACTATCACTTTATAGATGGCTGACAAGTCCACTAAACAACTTGTTTGTATGATTAAGGATGTCCTACTTAGGATAGATGAGCATGTTATTCCCACTGATTTTATCATTCTTGAAATGCCAGAAGATGAAAGATTATCTATAATACTTGGAAGACCCTTCCTCAGTACTGTAGGTGCATCAGTAGATTGTGCAGAAGGGAAGATAATCTTCAATGTTTATGATGCTGAAATCATCCGGTATTTTCCAAAGAAGCTAGAAGTAGTAGAAAGATATGTTCCACCAGCTAAACGAGTTCATGTGGTAAGTGCCATTGATAAGGGGAAACCAAAGGTAAGAATTCGAGAAGAGAGAAGAGGTTGAGTGATTCAACCATTCTTAATAAATGATTAATGGGAGTCAACCCATTTTTGTTAATATAGTAGAATAGAGAATAAGAAGTTCATCGCATTCCCACCACTCTTTCACAGACATTCTCACGGAAGCGCGCCCGTGAAGATGCAGCTGTCAAAAAGTAGTAGAAATGTCGATTGAATGAGTAGAGAATAATAAGAAGAATAAAAGTTTGAGTTTTCTATTTACAGAAGTTAAAGTTTTGCTTTTAATATGCTAATGTTGGTCGACAGTTTTTACTATCAATTTTCTATTAAAAACTTGGTATTTCGCCAAGTTATGGGATAAGAAGGTATCCTCGAAGAAATAGAAATTTTTTGATGATCACTGAAGGTTTAATGACCAACTATACGGTGGGAATAAAAATTTTGGTCGTCTAGTTCCGGTCGTATAGTTATCTTTGCCATCAACAAATTTTCTTCAAAGACACAGACAGTTTAACGACCAAATATACGGCGGGAATAAAAAATCCGGCCATATAGTTCTGGCCGTATAGATATCGAAGCCTTCGTACAAAAATTTCTGAGAAGTACTGAGAGTTTAACGACCAACTATATGGCGGGAATAAAAAAATTGTCCGTATAGTTTCGGCCGTATAGATATCGATGCCTTCGTAGAATTTTATTCCAAAAGTACTGGGAGTCTAACGACCAACTATACGCAGGAATAAATATTCTAGCCGTATAGTTTCGGTCGTATAGATATCGATGTCAGTTTTAGAAATTTATCTCGAGAGACAGACGGTTTAACGACCAATTATACGATGGGATCACTTTGATCTGGCCGTATAGTTGCGCCCGTATAGTTGTTTTTCTGTATAAAGTAACCCTAGTTAGCGGCACCGCCACAACTATACGGGTGGAGCACCATCACCCGCCCGTATAGTTCGGGCCGTATAATTCGGTGCGACCACAAAATCGCACTGGGCGGCTAGGTCTTCCTCCTCTCCTCATTATTTCTCTCATATTCTCTCTCCAAACCTCTCAAAATCCACCTAGAACTCTTGATTCTTCGTGGATTTCGTTTGTTTGAGTGGCGGAATCAACAGATCGTGTATCACGATGAACAAAATCGGTAGCCTTTTTTGTTCGAGCAAGCGCCAACGGGAAGAGGGCTCAAGCTCAGGGGTCTGAGCCCCGCGTAACTCCAAGATGGACACTGTCTCATCCAGGAGGGTGTTGCCCACATGGTTGGCCGACCACAACTTTCTCACCGTGGCAGGGTTGAAGACGGACTTCGACCTCATGTGCAGCAGGACGGGGTTGACGCTGCTTAGCTTCGCAAGCCACGACACCTACGCCGAGCTCACCCATGAGTTCCTCGCCTTCTTCTACAACGACTACAAGGAGAAAGGTAACATGTGCACAATAAGCTTCACCATGAACCATACACACTATGAAGTGAGTTTCGAGCAATTTTGCAATGCTTTAGCTTCCCTCAAACTGGGGAGCCCGATACTACTAACCTCTATAGCGTCACAAGTGGAGAGACTTGGGAGGTTATTTTTGGTAATGGTCGTGGTCACTTTTATTAGAAGAAGATGTCCACCATTCAGAACCCAACCATCCGCTACTTTGCTTTGTTCCTTGCCAACACGATGTTGGGAAGGGGTGATACTGGTTCCATGGCCAATGCGGACATGTCAATGATCACCAAGCCTCTCTTCCCCAATGCAACGCAAAGACCCAGTCCTGCAGCTCTACTCATCCAGCACTTTCCCCACCAAAGCAACAAGACTAAAGGTGATATTCGCATTGGTGGATTGGTAACCCACCTTGCGTATGCATTGAACATTTCACTACCTATTATGGAACCTGTTGATGGATCCAAACTTATGGTCGTCAAATATTTGACTGCTTGTGGCTTCCTTGGTGTTTACCATGCTAACCTGAGGCTCCGAGCATATCAGTTTAGTTATCTTGATGACACACAGGTTGAGCAGGTCTAGTTGCCATGCCCCCAAGCCTTCTCGATTGTGGAGAAGGACACTTGGATCCTGACCAAGGACCAAGTGATGGAGATCTTGGCCGAGAACCTGCCCGAGGAAGAGGAAGAGGAAGGCCAGCAGGATGAGCAGGAGTAGGAGTAGGAGGGAGAGCAGGGACACCACCCTTCTTGGGAAGGACAGTAGCAGCAGCAGCCAGGAGGAGCCTGGGAACCGTGGCCCAACCAGCCACACTAGGGGTACGGCTACGTCCCTTATCAGGAGTTCCAGCAGCTCAACCAGCGCGTTGGGGAGATCGACCACACTCTTTCAGGATGTGAATGAAGATGTGAATGTTTTGTCTCACAACTTTAGTAACTTCATGACCCACTTCCCCGACTTCTACCAGCAGTACTCGCGCCAGCCGCCAAATGACGGCAACAACTGAGCCTGGCAATAGCCTAAGCTTGGGGGAGGTTTGAAAACCTCCAAACTTTCATTCATATTTTTATTTCTTTTTTTGATTTATTTCTTCAAAAAATTGCATGGTTATTTTCAGTTTTGCATTCCTAAACCAAAAATACAAAAAAATTAGTTGTAATTTTATTTGCAAGTTTTTTCTTTGTTTCTCTCGGAGATTGCTTAATTTCAAGTGATTTGGCAATATGGAAATATAGGAGAGGTTCGACTCGAATACAAGAATGAAGCAAGCAAGAGGAGGTATCACATTCCTTTCATCACACTCTTTGCAACCTTAAATTGATCCTACAATTATTTACTTGCTTGCACTAGAGTCACTCCCCACTTAGCTTGGTATCCTACAAATTATATTCCTCTGCTAGTGTCTCCTTTTTAGCTTCGAACCAATGAGCAATTAACTTGGTTAAAATACTTCCTACATTTTTACAACAAGAAAAGCATCTGAAAGATGACTAGAGTCCATGCTTAGCTCAAAGAATTTGATTTTAGAACTACTCCATCCCATTTGAGATTAATATAAATAGACTCGATAGTACCCTTGATTGAAATTCTTTGATTAAATGAATGCTTCGAAGTAGTAGAAATTATGCTACTACTTTTTCTAATAATTACCGTAAGATATTTCTTTACATGTGTCATTACAACTTTGTCGTGCTCCATGGGGAACTATTAACTCCGCTGGCCAATGAACGATCTAAATGTGGGAAACCACTTGATTTCCGCTATTGAGTTATGTAAACGTTTGTAGAAGCAATGCTATGACGTGTAAAAAAATTAGTCTCCTTATGGTTTCATGTTCCAAGTGAAGTTGTAGTACTCCTCTGGCCCATTGTTTCTCAATATTATTTATTGGTATGGTCACGAGTGCACAACACAACCCCAATTAACATGTTAAAAATAGTGGCATGATTTCTCTATGAAAGAGCTGAAGTTTTTGAAAGACAAGAGAAAGAAAAAGGTGCTTTGAGAGTCTTGAAATTTTGACATGGGAGTAGATGAGTTGTTCTTAAATTAAATGTTTTGATGCCAACTTGAGTACTCTTAATTGGTTAAATGAACAAGAACAAAAAGTTTTCATCTCTCAACAAAGAGAGGCACCAAAACAATTTGTCTCACCTTCCTAGCTAAACTTTCGACACTTGCTTGGGCATATGATTTATTTGCTAGCAAGATATACGTGGTTAGGAAGTGGACTCAGCGCAATCTTGTGAATACTCTTATGATCATATTTAAGATTGCAGGAATTGTGAAGAAAAGAATTTGACACCAATTCAAACTTGTGAGTTCCTTTATTTTTAGTCTCGAATCTTTGCTATTCTTCCTTATTTCCTTGTCACTGGAGGGCGAGCAACATATAAGCTTGGGGGATTTGATAGCTGTGAGACTCGACACATTTTTGATTGCTTTTATTGATGGTTATCTCCCGGATTTGATCGTTTTCTGGCTTTACCTAACACTAATACTTCGATAGCAAACAAAACTTGGATTTTAATGTGTGTTTCAGGTTCTGAACATCAACAGAAGGATTTAACTAGAGAAATACAATATTCTGGAGAAAACAAGCAAGTCCCACTATTGAAGCACACGAGGGGAGCTCACAGAGGCTCTAACGAGCAACTATTTAGTGGGAATATTTTTCCCATCGTATAGTTGCTGCCGCCTCTGTCTTGTCAAAAGGGACAACTTCCGTGAAGGGACCGGGGGCGAAAACACAACACAGCAGCCGCCACACCATCTATAAGGGAGAAAGAAGGGATCTAGAGAAGAAGGAGAAGACGTTCTTCATCTTGCTCCACGATCTTCGACCTCCTAGCCAATACACCCCATAGCGACTACTTGTAGTTGAGAGAGAGAGGGATCTCCACCTTGCAAGACTAGGGTTTGATATTGGTTCTTCCCATCTTGAATTGTGTTGGATATTTTTCTATTCTTATTGTGGATCTCCACGGTAATACCAAGACGAATTCCCTTTATTTGATTATATTGATGATCCTTTCTTCTCTCACGTGTGAGTAATTCCCCTGGGCGTGAGAGATGTAGGGGATTGGTGAGATGTGATGTGCCTTCATATATTTTCCATTAGTTTGTGATTGATCCTAATTACTATATTATGTGTGCTTGACTATATGTGGGATGCTTAATGCTTGTTGTCCAATTAAGGGCCCAGACAACATGATACCTTGTTCTACATAGATAAGACCTTGTACGCTAGTGGACCGGCGACCTCCGGGTGACATGGGTATATCAATGGAAAGCTAGTTGAGTCGAGGATAACGAGTAACCATTGCGCTTATTGCATTAGTCTGATCCAAGGAGATTAATTGCTAAGCAACCTGAAGGGTCTTAATCGTCTAGTGTCTAACCATGGTTTTGGTAGCAGGCTAGTATGATTACTGAAGTTGGGATGAAATATACCAAGAGGATTTCTGGCTAATTATGGGTTGCTCGCCTACACACATATCTATAAGATTATAATTGTTACATTTACCACTCGTCCACCTGGCACATTCACTATCACCATGAACTGAATCTCCCCGCGCCTTATTTTGCCATCTGCAGGAAACAACAAACAAGCAAAGTCATTCTTTACTTTTATGCATTATATTTCTGAAGTTTACATTTTAGTTCTATTTAAATCTATCGCATTTAATCAAAATCCCGTTCGTATTCCAACACTTGCAGTCAATTCACTCGAAGACCTGTGACAACTTCGGGTGTGACAGAGACTTCATCAATAAACACTTACCTTTGGGCTCTTTGTGGGATCGATATCTGAACTTCGATACTAGCTACAAACGATCTGTGCACTTGTAGACATTAGCCCGTTGGATCCTAGGTGTTGTCATCTTATTGTATAACGACATGCGTGTCGGATTCTCTATGTAATTTACTTTACTAGGTAGTGTAGCTATTTGGAGAACCCGATGGCATGCAAGTCGGTGTGCAAGTCGACTACATGGTGTAAGGTGGCACGTGACAAGAGTTGACACGAGTCGAATTACAAGATTTGTGGAGATGGAGATTGCTATGAAGAGAGCCATACCATTTCACATTATAATTGCATTATTTGTGTTATGTTTATGTCTCTGTTTTACCTCTATTAGATAGTTGGTAGAAAGTAATCCCTCAAATAAGGTCTAGTCGGTTTCCCCGCTAGTGCTGCACCATCACAAGTCGGACATTTTTGTAGTGGGCTCATAAAATTGAGGTGCTATCAATTCTTTTCGACTAGGTGGGTTCGAGTCAGACTCTTACAGCGAAAGCACTCGGTAATCTAGACGGGTCGATCACAACGGTTGTGGGACTCGGGGAAAAGTCGGATGGGAGCCAAGGCATGTGATTCCACCATCCAACAGGAGTCGTATGAGATGCGATTGACAAGGAGTTCTCTATCTAGATCACTTGATGGCTAGCGGTGATGCCAAAGATCACTTGTCGGCTTGCTTATTTAGGGTCCTAAATCACTAAGTAACCATTGAAGGGTGTTGGTTCTAGTGGGAGCATGAGTATTAAAGTGTTTGATATGCTTGCTATTTTATGGATACATGTCTTAAGTGTTTTGCATATTTTTATTTTGTAGATCAATGGCACATAGCAGTCTCCCTCAGATTTCCAATTTTTGTTTGAGAACCATCTTAGAGAAAGATAAGCTAAATGGAACTAATTTCACCAACTGGTATCGTAATCTAAGAATTGTTTTCAAACAAGAAAAGAGGGACCACGTCCTAGACAACCAACTTCCATATGAGCTGAATGAGCATGCGACTATCGTAGCCACCAATGCCTACCATAGGACTTGTGATGATTCTACGGAAATTATCTATCTTATGCTTGCTCACATGGAACCGGACTTGTAGCAGTAGTTCGAGAATGTTGAGGCCTACGATATGATCAAAAGCCTCAAAAGTATGTTCCAGGCTAAGGCAAAGACTAAGAGGTATCAAGTCTGTCGTGGTGGTGGCACGGCAGATGCCATGGATAGGCTAAAGATGGGGCCAATGTGTGCTAGGGGAATCCAGGGAGGGAAAACATGGTGATTCCATGCACATATGTTCTTGTATTCTCTCTATCAATGGTGTTTACAAGTGCTCTTCAAGCTAGTGGTGAGAAGGAGACTATGTCTCTTACTCCCCACAAGCTAGCTCTAGAGTTCTATCTTAGACAGAGAAAATGATCGATCCCCCTCTATGCAGGCCCCGGTGCTTCTTATATAGGGGAGCCAGGGTTACAAAGTTAGGGCATACATGGCAGCATATTCTCCGAATATGCCCCTTGGTTAAAGCTATATGCTTCTTTATTCTCTTTAACGGCTCGTCCGGGCTTTGGACGTAACCCGCAACGTAATCCTTTTCTTTAAGCGTCACTAGACATGGGCTACGTCAGCCGACATTGCCCGTGTCACCTTGGTCGCCCCTGACCCGCTGGTCCTCCTCTCTGCTTTGCTTTGCTCATGCTATAGCTAATAAAGCCACCTTTTGACCAGCGGGAGATCCCTTCCTTCTCTTGGAAGCCATATGATAGCCCGGCTAGCACGTGGCTAACCCGGCTATGAGGGTACCTGCATAATACACAGATAAACATGGTCGGCATATATTTTATGTCGGCCAGGCTATGGCTAAGGAGATGCTCGACGGGCCGGGTTATTCCATGGTTCGGCCTGCCTTGAGGTGACCCGGCCAGCACTTGCTTTGACCGCGTCGTACCTCGGCTAACTCGGCCTTTATACCCTGGCGTTACCCTACCCGGGGGTATCTCCCCAACATTAGTCCCCGAAGCTAGTGTGGTCTTAGCAACTTTAGTTGTTAACGCCACAGCAGGTTTCCATATCTGGATCTTTGCCTCTTTGGCTGAGTTATCCCGTAACCCGGTGCTTTTCCTCTTCGTGATCCCTTGGCTCATTCCGAGTTATTCCTCCATGGCCGGGTCTTTTGTTCGCTTATCCGGGTTATCTTTTCCTTCTCTCGTACGCTTCCCCACGTCCTACGTGGAGGGTAACCATCATTTCGCCTTATTTTAAGGGCCACGCGCATTTAATGCGCCAGTTATTATTGCAATGTCAGGAATAACTGCTGCGCACGTCCCTTCACTGCAGCGCCTTGTTAACCATAACATTACATCGCGTCATGGGATATTATGCTCCCTGTGGCCCTTGTTGTGGCCATGCTCTGATTGGCTGCCTCGGCTGTGTACACGCCCATTGCGTGTGGCGTGGCAACCGCAAAGGATCCCACTATGCGCCCTCTCGTGCGTTTAAGTAGGGGGCCTGGTGCAATCTTTGGGGAAGTTCCCCATTTCTCTCGCGCTTCCCAGCCTCCTTTCTCTCTCACTGCAACTCCACCACCGCCGCTGCTTCTTCGTCGTAACTGCGTCGCCGCGACCGTGCTTAGGCAACACCTTGCACCTGTGCCGTTGCTCCCGCTCAAGAGCTTCACCACGGGGCCCTGCGCTTCCCGGTTCCCCACCACCGGTTATCTTTACTCAGATTTCCTTCTCGAAGACCTCGAGTTCGGCATGACTAAGGAGGAAGAAGTCGTGGTGGCGCAGTAGGAGGTGGAAGGAGAAGGCCGCGAGCGCGGCTGCTGGGACGACGCGTTCGTCTGTGAGGATGATTTGGACTGGCTCCGTGCCACGAGTCGCATCCCCGCCGGTGTTGCCTGCCGCCTCGCCGTCGACAAGATTTCCCCCTCTCCCAATCCAGGGGAGTATGTTGTTTTTCTTTCTCATTTTCAGCACGGCTTCGGCCTTCCTACCACTGATTTCCTTTTCGATTTCATCTCCACGTATCAACTACAACCACACCATCTTCCTGCCAATGCCATCACTTCTCTATCCTCTTTCGCCTCTGGCGTTGAGGGATATCTCGGCCTCTGGCCATCTAAGGAGCTGTGGATCAAGTTCTTTGGTCTCTAGAGGAATGTTGTTCCAGATAAGGAGCTTACTCCGGCGGAGAGGCACCTAACATAGTGCGGTGGGGCTGCCATCTCTCCCTGCAAGGGCTCCATATTTCCCCAGGTCACCGGTCTCGAGTCTTCCAAAGGCTGGACCCGGACTTTCTTCTATGTCCGGAACAACACCGAGGAAGATCTGATCCAGCTCCTCCCCTTCAAAATCGGACCTACCGACACTTCTCTTTGGGAGAGCATCCCCAAGCGATCCACAGCCCTGGCGAACTAGGTGGAGTGCCGGATCAAGGAGCTGCTCAAGGAGAATCTTCGGGGGGAGGACATTATGATCACCTTTGTCCGCAGCCAGGTCTCCCCCCCTTCAGAAGCATGCCCACAAGATCTGCTACTTGAGCGGCCCCCTCGACCCCCACCAGACTTCATCTTTTAAGCTCGATAACTCGGTGGTTTACCGCCGGGTTAAGGCCATTTTCAACATGGAGAAGGAATTCTCCGAAGATTGGGAATGGGGGATCGAGCCCTTCACCCGGGACAACCCTCCTACAAAGGTGAACTTCATTCTTACTGTTTTCCAGATCTTCTCGGTATGTTGGATTATTTTCAGAACTTAGCCATTGTTGTCTTGTGCTCAGCGATTCCTCTAGCAGCCACTGGAAGATGGTGAGGTGCTGGCAAGCAAGTGGGTATCGCACCACGCCACTGATCTTCCGCCGTTCGAGTCCGGTCACCGCTCCGCCGATGCTCCCTCGCCCCGTGGCCCCAACCTCGCGCTTGGTCCGCCGTTCCTCCCCTCGCGCCACTGCCATGGTCGCCCCCGACGTCACCGCCACGGCCACCCTTCCTCTGCTCCGGCGACGCTGGCGTGCTCCGCCTCCCGCTCTCCCCCCCGGCGTGGTGCCTCGCACCGTGATCTCTGTCCGCAGCACCACTGGCGTGCGTCCCTCCCCGACCCCATGGTCCTTGTCTCCTGCCGCCGTCGTCCGACCCGGGGCCGCCGTGTCCCTGCCATCCTCTCTGCCTCTGGTTTGAGGGGCTCCTCCAGTTCGACGACAGGGTCGCCCTACCTCTGCAGGTTGTTGTATCATTCGTGAGATAAGGCTTGTGATGCTTGTACCCAAGCGGTATTCCTTGTTGTTGATGCGTGTGATGCACGACTTAGTGGCTTGCGTGTGTGTTTCAGCTCCAATGACCACTCCTTCGTGTTTGTCGTCACCCGCAAACTCTAATGCAAGAAGATGTACGCGAGTACCTGAAGGCCATCGATGACACACAAGTTCACCATCACCCGATGAAGCTGGAACTCTGAGATCTCCGCCACAAACCCCAAGATCGTCGAGAGGGAACCAATGACCCCGGTTACAAGCATGTGAAGCCCCGAACCTAGATCACCTTCCCATATGCCTCGACCGTCTACACGGATCCGAAGACCAATCCCCCCAACCTCTCGGAACCAAGACCTTCGCCCCTATGTGTGATCCCCTTTTCCGAGCCCTATTTTATAAAATGTTATATACAATTGTGCATATTGACTTGCTCATACTTGCATGCATATTATGGGTGTTTGGGGCTATTTCGATGATTCACCGAAATTAAATATGGAGTCTATATGCGGGATATCTTTGTCTTATTCCGGACTCCATTTAAATTTGTGTAGCGAACCGATGCCATGTTTCGCCCTGTTAATACCACATTTAAATTGCGGGTAGTTAAATAACTTGAACCACCTAATTAATTGTCGGGACCCCGGTTCCGCTTAATACTGCCTAATTGCACCGCATCCTTGCCTTGTCATACATCATACATGCATCATGCCTGATCTTCTGCCGTAGTATTAAATATTGCATCCGGTGTTTCTTTTAGTGTTTGCTTCTTCGCGGATTAGGCCGATGAGTTGATGCGAGTATCGACAAGTTCTCCGGATATGATCCTTCGGCAGTGTTTCCCAGGCGAGCATCTCTCCCCCTTCTACCTATTTCGCATTTATAGTCTTTATTTCCTCCTGTTGATCTATTGCTATCCTTGTCGCGATGCTTTAGTTTCCGTACCCAGTTATATCCCGTGCAGCCTCTATATTGCCTTGGACACCTCCTATTACCTGTGTTTGGTAGATAGCTGGCCTTGCGAGTCGTAGTTGCGTGCTCAGGTGCGATCTCATGTTGACAAGTGCCACAGTTGTTGGAATGCTGGCAGATGGTTATCGGTGGAGCTGCTTAATGGAGGAGATGATCATGACTTTAAATACAACTATTAAAATGCTAGATATAACTAATGCAGAGGCATCGGTGGGCAATAGATGTTATTTGGTTCTTCCACGCCCACTTGTGTCCCGTAGGACCCCGAGTACTTGATACTTGTTCCTTGATTTTTCGCACTATCCACATCCAGGAGGCCTTATGGACCCCCCTGAGCCAGAGCTTGATTCATTTCTATTTCTTGGGGACACAAACTAGTTTGGGGTTTTATTACTATCCTGTACTTATGCCATGATTTACTACTTTATTTACGATTGTGCGTGGAGCACCTGTACTGTTTAGGATCATGACACGTTTTCGCTGTATCGACAAGCCCAGTCACACTTTTGGGTTCCTAGTCGTTTACAGCCATCCACACAAACCCTGGGTCCGTTCCGGAGCTGGCCAACTTCGTTGCGGGTAGCTTAGTGGGGTGGCCCCCTAAAATATTTCTTAATCCTATGATCGCTTTGTCGTGAATGCCTCGTTGGGTTTTGATTTGGTTTTTCCGAGGTTGATCGAGTGTGTGTTGCTATTTGTGCACCCCTGCAGGGTAAAACTTTCTGAAAGCCGTGTCCGCGGTTATGGATGACTTGGAGCACAGTATCTCGATCATAGACAAGCATAACTAAAGTAGTGCCATAAATTTGACTTAATATATCTGACTAGTAATCAGCTTCACTATAACGGAATGGATATTAAAAATGCCAACAATTGGTGGATCTGTGGTGATCTGTGTCATACTATACCTTCCTAGTAAGTATTGCAACTCCAATGGAATGTGATAAAAGTGCCAACAACTTCTGGGTTTTGGGATTCCTCTGGACAATTATATCTGACTAGTAAATGTTCCAACTATAACGGAATGGTGATTAAAACTGTCCACTACTTATGCTTCGGGATGACTCATGCTATCTATATCTGATTAGTAATTGCTACAACTATAATGGAATGAGTAAAATTGCCAACTGTGTGAGTTCCTTGGTCCGACTTCCTCGATTGGTCTCGAGGGGGAAATACTAGGATGGGTTTTTTTGGTGTTAGTTTTAGGCTGGATCCGAATAGGTCTTTCTTATCCCTCTCTGATAACCGCCAGTTGTTTCGAGTCTCTATAGGTTGTTTAGTGCCGCTGCGCTGCCGCTTCAGCCCACCATACCTATGTAGGTGAGAGCCGCCGAATTCTATCCTCGCCGTATACTGGCCTCAGTACTGACGCTCCTCTTTTTCCTTTGCCCTTTGTCGGCACCCCTTTTGTTTTAGCAGGTTTGAGATCGACGTCGTTAGCAGGGTTACCCTTCCGGCTTGGCCTGGGCAGGGTTATGGACGCCATTGGTTATTCTTCAGGGCTCTTAGCCCGATTTGCATCTTGTCCGTAGTCGGACGCTCTATCAATTTCAAGGTGATTTGGATCTTTGTATTGTATATCTGTATTCTTGACTCGTGGAGTCGTGTTGTATATATATATCTGTTCTGTGGGTCCCATCGAGGACTATTGTGTAATGGTATTACTTCGTTTTCCACCCGCACGAAAGTGCCTGGTGGGCATCCTTGAATCGTTTCTATGCGGGTCTGACGGGAAGCACTGAAACTTGCATAGGGCCGATTCGAGGGTGTTACAGAGTGGTATCAGAGCTCAGCAGTTGCGATACCCCACTTGTCTAGCCTGTAGGATAACCTAGCTAACGGCCGAAGTAGAGTGTCAAAACTATTTGGCAAAATCGGTTGGATAGATCTGATTAGGTCTGATTTTACTCCTTACCCCTCTGCTATTCTCTTCTTACCTCTGCGTGTTTTGATTCTACTCTCATCTTTTCTTCGAGTCCAGGATTTCTCGTGGTTGGGTTTCCGTCGTACCTTCAGGGTTTCGCTTCCTCCTTTGGTAACGGTGCTTCTACATCCAGTTCCATGCTATCTGAGTGATCCTTCATCTGTGGTACCATTTTTTGTTCCTTGTTTGTGTCTTCTGGTGTTTTCTGACGCGACGACATCATCTACGCCAGGTCTGATGCAGAGTCTGCATCACTCCTTTGTTTCCGACCCTCGTTTGTCGAGACCTTCAGTCTAATTCCGAGAGTTGGTTGCATAATTCTCCTATTCGTGTGCAGAGTAAAGGTTTGGGTGCTCGATGGACTGATCACCATCCGACTACTCTTATCATTCTCTCTTGTACATTGAATCGGTGGATCCAGCAATTTTACTCTGTCCGCGGAAGCTAGAGGTGGTTTTATTTGTTGATACTTCTACCTCCGACCTTTGTTACCGGAGTGTCCTCTCGACGATCATGGACAACGACCTCTTGTTAGTGGTGTCGCGAGCATCGACACGAAGTGAGAAGATTCAGATCGCCGACCTTCTTTCCGGTACCATGATGCGGATCTCGAGGGCGAGATCCATTGTTAGTGGTGTCGAATTGTGGCGCCCCGCAAAAACCACTACTAGAAAATCACGTTGTTTTGTGCATTGCATCATCATGACCGCATGCTCATGTCATCATGCCACCTTGCATTTGAGCATCGTCATGTCATCATGCATTTGTTTGTCTAAAACTATTTTCGAAACACCTAGTTTTGTTTTCTAAATATCCCCGTCTTTAATTCAAATTAAAACCCCAAACTGTTCCGGATATTTTCTTTTGTCTACAAAACAATTACAAAAGTCTACTTCGGACAAAACTAAATAAAATAAAACTATTTTCTACCGGGGAGGCAGCCAAGCCATTAGGCCAGGCCACCTACTACCCGGCCCGTATAAAAACCTAACCTAGACCTAACCCTAAGCCAGACCCAAACCCCAACCCTCCTACCTAACCAGCCCCACCTAATCCCCTCACCACCCATAGCGCCATCGCGCACATTGCACGGGCGCAGCATCCAACCCATCAACCTCGCCACACGCAGACACGCTGCCATACTTGCATCTGCCGCCAGAACACGCTGGCTCGGATCTGCCGCCTCACGCGTTTCCCGTACTCACCTGGTCCACCCAACCAGGCGGGCCCACCAGCCATCCCGCCACCACACGCCACCCCACGCCTACCACCTGCCTGACCCGTGCCCCGTGAAACCGAAACACGCACGCAACGCACGCGGTCCCACCCCATGACCCGCTCTCTCTCTCTCTCCATCCCCGCTCCTCCCTAGATCCCACCAACCACCGTCGCGAGCTACTCCTCCGCCGCTCACGCATCGCCGCCTCGCCGATGTCTCGCAGAAGCCCCGCCGCCTACTCTCCTTCCCGGTGCCCTCGCCTCACCACCTCGCTTCGCCGCCGTCGGCCGCTATCCGTCTTCATCGTCCGCCTCCTTTCGCCCCACCACCGTCCGTACGAGGCCGCCCTCCTCCTGCCGTCCTTCTCCCGCGCCAGCGAGCTCTGCGCTCCGGGACGCCACCGGCCGCTGCCCCGGCCGCCCGTCACCGTTGACCTTGCCGCCTCCTCATGTCCGCCACTGATCCTCCGCCGTTCGAGTCCGGTCACCGATCCACCGATGCTCCCTTTCCCCGTGGCCCCAACCTCGCACTTGGTACGCCATTCCTCCCCTCGCGCCGCTGCCACGGTCGCCCCCGACGTCACTGTCGTGGCCACCCTTCCTCTGCTTCGGCGATGCTGGCATGCTCCGCCTCCCGCTCGCGCCCCCTCCGGCGTGGTGCCTCGCACCGTGATCTCTGTCCGCAGCACCGATGGCGTGCGTCCGTCCCCGACCCCATGGTCCTTGTCTCCTGCCGCCGTCGTCCGACCCGGGGCCGCCGCGTCCCTGCCGTCCTCTCTGCCTCTGGTTTGAGGGGCTCCTCTGATTTACGGTGGTCGCCCTACCTCTGCAGGTTGTTGTATCGTTCGTGAGATAAGGCTTGTGATGCTTGTACCCAAGTGGTATTCCTTGTTGTTGATGCGTGTGATGCACGACTTAGTGGCTTGCGTGTGTGTTTCAGCTCCAACGACCACTCCTTCGTGTTTGTCGTCACCCGCAAACTCTGATGCGAGAAGATGTACGCGAGTACTTGAAGGCCACCGATGACCCACAAGTTCACCATCACCCGATGAAGCTGGAACTCTAAGATCTCCGCCACAAACCCCAAGATCGCCGAGAGGGAACCAATGACCCCAGTTACAAGCATGTGAAGCCCCGAACCTAGATCACCTTCCCGGATGCCTCGACCGTCTACACGGATCCGAAGACCAATCCCCCCAAACTCTCGGAACCAAGACCTTCGCCCCTATGTGTGATCCCCTTTTTCGAGCCCTGTTTTATAAAATGTTATATACAATTGTGCATATTGACTTGCTCATACTTGCATGCATATTATGGGTGTTTGGCGCTATTTTGATGATTCACCGAAATTAAATATGGAGTCTATATGTGGGATATCTTTGTCTTATTCCGGACTCCATTTAAATTTGTGTAGCGAACCGATGCCATGTTTCGTCCTGTTAATACCACATTTAAATTGCGGGTAGTTAAATAACTTGAACCGCCTAATTAATTGTCGGGACCCAGGTTCCGCTTAATACTACCTAATTGCACCGCATCCTTGCCTTGTCATACATCATACATGCATCATGCCTGATCTTCTGCCGTAGTATTAAATATTGCATCCGGTGTTTCTTTTAGTGTTTGCTTCTTCGTGGATTAGGCCGATGAGTTGATGCGAGTATCGACAAGTTCTCCGGATATGATCCTTTGGCAGTGTTTCCCAGGAGAGCATCTCTCCCCCTTCTACCTATTTTGCATTTATAGTCTTTATTTCCTCTTGTTGATCTATTGCTATCCTTGTCGCGATGCTTTAGTTTCCGTACCCAGTTATATCCCGTGCAGCCTCTATATTGCCTTGGACACCTCCTATTACCTATGTTTGGTAGATAGCTGGCCTTGCGAGTCGTAGTTGTGTGCTAAAGTACGATCTCGTGTTGGCAAGTGCCACAGTTGTTGGAATGCTGGCAGATGGTTATCGGTGGAGCTGCTTAATGGAGGAGATGATCATGACTTTAAATACAACTATTAAAATGCTAGATATAACTAATGCAGAGGCGTCGGTGGGCAATAGATGTTATTTGGTTCTTCGACGCCCACTTGTGTCCCGTAGGACCCCGAGTACTTGATACATGTTCCTTGATTTTTCGCACTATCCACATCCGGGAGGCCTTATGGACCCCCCTGAGCCAGAGCTTGATTCATTTCTATTTCTTGGGGCCACAAACTAGTTTGGGGTTTTATTACTATCCTGTACTTATGCCATGATTTACTGCTTTATTTATGATTGTGCGTGGAGCACCTGTACTGTTTAGGATCGTGACACGTTTTCGCTGTATTGACAAGCCCAGTCACACTTTCGGGTTCCTAGTTGTTTATAGCCGTCCACAAACCCTGGGTCTGTTGCGCAGCCGGCCAACTTCGTTGCGGGTAGCTTAGTGGGGTGGCCCCGTAAAATATTTCTGAATCCTGTGATCGCTTTGTCGTGAATGCCTCGTTGGGTTTTGATTTGGTTTTTTCGAGGTTGATCGAGTGTGTGTTGCTATTTGTGCACCCCTGCAGGGTAAAACTTTCTGAAAGCCGTGTCCGCGGTTATGGATGACTTGGAGCACAGTATCTCGATCATAGACAAGGATACCTAAAGTAGTGCTATAAATTTGACTTAATATATCTGACTAGTAATCAGCTTCACTATAACGGAATGGATATTAAAAATGCCAACAACTGGTGGATTTGTGGTGATCTGTGTCATACTATACCTGCCTAGTAAGTAGTGCAACTCCAATGGAATGTGATAAAAGTGCCAACAACTGCTGGGTTTTGGGATTCCTCAGGACAATTATATCTGACTAAAT
Source organism: Avena insularis (assembly GCA_023614405.1). Taxonomy (NCBI): domain Eukaryota; kingdom Viridiplantae; phylum Streptophyta; class Magnoliopsida; order Poales; family Poaceae; genus Avena; species Avena insularis. Next base: position 352,086,129 of record CM042688.1, read on the forward strand.
GTTCCAACTATAACGGAATGGTGATTAAAACTGTCCACTACTTATGCTTCAGGATGACTCATGCTATCTATATCTGATTAGTAATTGCCGCAACTATAATGGAATGGGTAAAATTGTCAACTGTGTGAGTTCCTTGGTCCGACTTCCTCGATTAGTCTCGAGGGGGAAATACCATGATGGGTTTGTTTGGTGTTAGTTTTGGGCTGGATCCGAATAGGTCTTTCTTATCCCTCTCTGATAACCGCCAGTTGTTTCGAGTCTCTACAGGTTGTTTAGTGCCGCTGCGCTGCCGCTTCAGCCCACCATACCTATGTAGGCGAGAGCCGCCGAATTCTAGCCTCGCTGTGTACTGGCCTCAGTACTGACGCTCCTCTTTTTCCTTTCCCTTTGTCGGCACCCCTTTTGTTTTAGAAGGTTTGAGATCGACGTCGTTAGCAGGGTTACCCTTCCGGCTTGGCCTGGGCAGGGTTATGGACGCCATTGGTTATTCTTCAGGGCTCTTAGCCCCATTTGCATCTTGTCCGTAGTCGGACGCTCTATCGATTTCAAGGTGATTTGGATCTTTGTATTGTATATCTGTATTCTTGACTCGTGGAGTCGTGTTGTATATATATATATATATATATATATATATATATATATATGTTCTGTGGGTCCCATCGAGGACAGTTGTGTAATGGTATTACTTCGTTTTCCACCCGCACGAAAGTGCCTAGTGGGCATCCTTGAATCGTTTCTATGCGGGTTTGGCGGGAAGCGCTAAAACTTGCATAGGGCCGATTTGAGGGTGTTACAGAGTGGTATCAGAGCTCAGCAGTTGCGATACCCCACTTGTCCAGCCTGTAGGATAACCTAGCTAACGGCCGAAGTAGAGTGTCAAAACTATTTTGCAAAATTGGTTAGATATATCTAATTAGGTCTGATTTTACTCCTTACCCCTCTGTTATTCTCCTCTTACCTCTACGTGTTTTGATTCTACTCTCATCTTTTCTTCGAGTCCAGGATTTCTCGTGGTTGGGTTTCCATCGTACCTTCAGGGTTTCGCTTCCTCCTTTGGTAACGGTGCTTCTACATCCGGTCTAAGTGATCCTTCATTTGTGGTACCATTCTTTGTTCCTTGTTTGTGTCTTCTGGTGTTTTCTGACGCGACGACATCATCTACGCCAGGTCCGATGCAGAGTCTGCATCACTCCTTTGTTTCCGACCCTCGTTTGTCGAGACCTTCAGTCTAATTCCGAGAGTTGGTTGCATAATTCTCCTATTCGTGTGCAGAGTAATGGTTTGGGTGCGCGATGGACTGATCACCATCCGACTACTCTTATCATTCTCTCTTGTACATTGAATCGGTGGATCCAGCAATTTTACTCCGTCCGCGGAAGCTAGAGGTGGTTTTATTTGTTGATACTTCTACCTCTGACCTTTGTTACCGGAGTGTCCTCTCGACGATCACGGACAACGACCTCTTGTTAGTGGTGTCGCGAGCATCAAAACGAAGCGAGAAGATTCAGATCACCGACCTTCTTTCCGGTACCATGAGGCGGATCTCGAGGGTGAGATCCATTGTTAGTGGTGTCGAATTGTGGCGCCCCGCAAAAACCACTACTAGAAAATCGCGTTGTTTTGTGCATTGCATTATCATGACCGCATGCTCATGTCATCATGCCACCTTGCATTTGAGCATCGTCATGTCACCATGCATTTGTTTTTCTAAAACTATTTTTGAAACACCTAGTTTTGTTTGCTAAATATCCCCGTCTTTAATTCAAATTAAAACCCCGGCCTCTTTCGGATATTTTCTTTTGTCTACAAAACAATTACAGAAGTCTATTTCGGACAAAACTAAATAAAATAAAACTATTTTCTACCGGGGAGGCAGCCAAGCCATTAGGCCAGGCCACCTACTACCCGGCCCGTATAAAAACCTAACCTAGACCTAACCCTAAGCCAGACCCAAACCCCAACCCTCCTACCTAACCAGCCACACCTAATCCCCTCACCACCCATAGCACCGTGTCTGCCTCAAGACAGACGCAACGCCATCAACCCAGCGCGCCTACCAGACGACACACGAGCCACGCTTGCATGCTGCCTGCAAACACGCCTGGCCCGGATCTCGCCGCCCCTGCACGTTTTCCCGTACTCACCTGGTCCACCCAACCAGGCGGGCCCACCAGCCATCCCGCCACCACACGCCACCCCACGCCTACCACTTGCCCGACCTGTGCCCCGTGAAACCGAAACACGCACGGAGCGCACGCGGTCCCACCCCACGACCCGCTCTCTCTCTCTCCATCCCCGCTCCTCCCCAAATCCCACCAACCACCGCCGCGAGCTACTCCTCCGCCGCTCACGCGTCGCCGCCTCGCCGGTGTCTCGCAGAAGCCCCGCCGCCTACTCTCCTTCCCGGCGCCCTCGCCTCACCACCTCGCTTCGCCGCCGTTGGCCTTTCATCGCCCGCTCCTTCCCGCCGCCGTGACGCAGGCCGCCCTCCTCCTGCCGTCCTCCTCCCGCGCCAGCGAGCTCTGCGCTTCGGGACGCCACCGGCCGCTGCCCCAGCCGCCCGTCACCGTTGACCTTGCCGCCTCCTCGTGTCCGCCACTGATCCTCCGCCGTTCGAGTCCGATCACCGCTCCGCCGATGCTCCCTCCCCCCGTGGCCCCAACCTCGCGCTTGGTCCGCCGTTCCTCCCCTCGCGCCGCCGCCACGGTCGCCCCCGACGTCACCGCTGTGGCCACCCTTCCTATGCTTCGGTGACGCTGGCGTGCTCCGCCTCCCGCTCGCGCCCCCTCCGGCGTGGTGCCTCGCACCGTGATCTCTGTCCGCAGCACCGCTGGCGTGCATCCGTCCCCGACCCCATGGTCCTTGTCTCCTGCCGCCGTCGTCCGACCAGGGGCTGCCACGTCCCTGCCGTCCTTTCTGCCTCTGGTTTGAGGGGCTCCTCCTGTTTGACAACAGGGTCGCCCTACATCTGCAGGTTGTTGTATCGTTCGTGAGATAAGGCTTGTGATGCTTGTACCCAAGCGGTATTCCTTGTTGTTGATGCGTGTGATGCACGACTTAGTGGCTTGCGTGTGTGTTTCAGCTCTAACGACCACTCCTTCGTGTTTGTCGTCACGCGCAAACTCCGATGCGAGAAGATGTACGTGAGTACCTGAAGGCCACCGATGACACACAAGTTCACCATCACCCGATGAAGCTGGAACTCTGAGATCTCAGCCACAAACCCCAAGATCACCGAGAGGGAACCAATGACCCCGGTTACAAGCATGTGAAGCCCCGAACCTAGATCACCTTCCCGGATGCCTCGACCGTCTACACAGATCCGAAGACCAATCCCCCCAACCTCTCGGAACCAAGACCTTCGCCCCTATGTGTGATCCCCTTTTCCGAGCCCTATTTTATAAAATGTTATATACAATTGTGCATATTTACTTGCTCATACTTGCATGCATATTATGGGTGTTTGGGGCTATTTCGATGATTCACCGAAATTAAATATGGAGTCTATATGCGGGATATCTTTGTCTTATTCTGGACTCCATTTAAATTTGTGTAGCGAACCGATGCCATGTTTCGCCCTGTTAATACCACATTTAAATTGCAGGTAGTTAAATAACTTGAACCGCCTAATTAATTGTCGGGACCCGGTTCGCTTATCTTTACTAATTGCACCGCATCCTTGCCTTGTCATACATCATACATGCATCATGCCTGATCTTCTGCCGTAGTATTAAATATTGCATCCGGTGTTTCTTTTAGTGTTTGCTTCTTCGTGGATTAGGCCGATGAGTTGATGCGAGTATCGACAAGTTCTCCGGATATGATCCTTCGGCAGTGTTTCCCAGGTGAGCATCTCTCCCCCTTCTACCTATTTTGCATTTATAGTCTTTATTTCCTCTTGTTGATCTATTGCTATCCTTGTCGTGATGCTTTAGTTTCCGTACCCAGTTATATCCCGTGCAGCCTCTATATTGCCTTGGACACCTCCTATTACCTGTGTTTGGTAGATAGCTGGCCTTGCGAGTCGTAGTTGCGTGCTCAGGTGCGATCTCGTGTTGGCAAGTGCCACAGTTGTTGGAATGCTGGCAGATGGTTATCGATGGAGCTGCTTAATGGAGGAGATGATCATGACTTTAAATACAACTATTAAAATGCTAGATATAACTAATGCAGAGGCATCGGTGGGCAATAGATGTTATTTGGTTCTTCCACGCCCACTTGTGTCCCGTAGGACCCCGAGTACTTGATACCTGTTCCTTGATTTTCGCACTATCCACATCCGGGAGGCCTTATGGACCCCCCTGAGCCAGAGCTTGATTCATTTCTATTTCTTAGGGCCACAAACTAGTTTGGGGTTTTATTACTATCCTGTACTTATGCCATGATTTACAGCTTTATTTACGATTGTGCGTGGAGCACCTGTACTGTTTAGGATCGTGACATGTTTTCGCTGTATCGACAAGCCCAGTCACACTTTCGGGTTCCCAGTCGTTTAGTGTTGTCCACAAACCACAGGTCCGTTCGAGCCGCCAACTTCGCTATGTAGCTTAGTGGGGTGGCCCCCTAAAATATTTCTGAATCCTGTGATCACTTTGTCGTGAATGCCTCGTTGGGTTTTGATTTGGTTTTTCCGAGGTTGATCGAGTGTGTGTTGCTATTTGTGCACCCCTGCAGGGTAAAACTTTCTGAAAGCCGTGTTCGCGGTTATGGATGACTTGGAGCACAGTATCTCGATCATAGACAAGCATAACTAAAGTAGTGCTATAAATTTGACTTAATTTATCTGACTAGTAATCAGCTTCACTATAACGAAATGGATATTAAAAATGCCAACAACTGTTGGATCTGTGGTGATCTGTGTCATACTATACCTGCCTAGTAAGTATTGCAACTCCAATGGAATGTGATAAAAGTGCCAACAACTGCTGGGTTTTGGGATTCCTCAGGACAATTATATCTGACTAGTAAATGTTCCAACTATAACGGAATGGTGATTAAAACTGTCCACTACTTATGCTTCGGGATGACTCATGCTATCTATATCTGATTAGTAATTGCTGCAACCATAATGGAATGAGTAAAATTGCCAACTGTGTGAGTTCCTTGGTCCGACTTCCTCGATTGGTCTCGAGGGGGAAATACCAAGATGGGTTTGTTTGGTGTTAGTTTTAGGCTAGATCCGAATAGGTCTTTCTTATCCCTCTCTGATAACCGCCAGTTGTTTCGAGTCTCTATAGGTTGTTTAGTGCCGCTGCGCTGCCGCTTCAGCCCACCATACCTATGTAGGCGAGAGCCGCCAAATTCTAGCCTCGCTGTGTACTGGCCTCAGTACTGACGCTCCTCTTTTTCCTTTGCCCTTTGTCGGCACCCCTTTTGTTTTAGCAGATTTGAGATCGATGTCGTTAGCAGGGTTACCCTTCCGGCTTGGCCTGGGCAAGGTTATGGATGCCATTGGTTATTCTTCAAGGCTCTTAGCCCCATTTGCATCTTGTCCGTAGTCGAACGCTCTATCGATTTCAAGGTGGTTTGGATCATTGTATTGTATATCTGTATTCTTGACTCGTGGAGTCGTGTTGTATATATATATCTGTTCTGTGGGTCCCATCGAGGACTGTTGTGTAATGGTATTACTTCGTTTTCCACCCGCACAAAAGTGCCTGGTGGGCGTCCTCGAATCGTTTCTATGCGGGTTTGGCGGGAAGCGCTAAAACTTGCATAGGGCCGATTCGAGGGTGTTAGATTAATCCACTGTTGCAGTTGCTCTTAAAGACAGCGTTCCTATGCCTTATATGATGACCCATTTCCTCGAACAAACAAGGAAACATGAGGCTGAACTGAAGAAAAAGGACGACAAGATAGCTCGGCTGCGGCTCCAAGACTCGGAGATTACTCGGCTGAATGCCGAAATCCAGAGGCTCAAAGACCTCCACAAAACCGAGCTGGACAAGGCGGACCAGGAGTTTGCCTACGAAAAAGAGCGTTTGACGACTCAAATTTCCAACGATAAGGATCTATTGGAGGAAGCCGACGTAAAACTTACGTTGGTAACCTCTGAATATGAGAAACTCCAGGCCAGTAGTGCCAATGTCGATGCCGAGCTTCAGCGTCTCCTCTTCTAGATTTCCCGTGAGTTTCTTTCTCCTGTTCAATTCTCTTTTTTCTGGATTAATGCGTTTGCTCATTGCTTCCTCTGCTTTGTTTTCAGGCAAGTTTCCAGAAGGTGATACTCTTGCTAGCGCTGCTATAGCCCGGTCTCGCGAGCAGCCTGGTATTCCCACGGGCCCAAGATTCGGGTCAGTCCCTTACATGACACAAGATCTGCTTGTTAGCCTCGCTGCTCGCCTGGAGCTGGTAAAGAACTATGGCGCAGATATCATGCCTGTCGTGATGCGGATGCTGAGCTCCCTCTGGCCCGGCGAGCCCACTCCAAAAGGAAATGCCGCTCTCATTGCCAAACTGATGGAGTGCGATATGCAGCTACATCTGTGGCGTGAGTCGGCTACGCGAGCCAGGGCTGACATTGCCTTGCAGTTCGTCCTCTCGTGGTACGAAGGAATAGATCTGGGGCTGCTTACCCGCATGCGCACTGGATCCAAGTGGAACGAAGATCCGGTGTGGGTTGTGCGCCGCAAAGCCAGTGCTAACAAACTTATTCAGTATTCCTTCTGCCTCGCTTGGAATGATGGGCCGAGCTACCTTGACGTTTTCGATGATGAAGTTGCTTCTGAAGATGAAGAAGATGAAGGGAGTGAGGGTGAGGCCTCCGAGCTTGGTGACGAGGATGAAGACCCGGAGGATGGCGAGGCCAATCCTGAGGATGAGGCTGAGGCTAGCGCCCCTCCCCCAAATTCCGAAGTACCTCCTTCTTTGGCCGATGATTCGGCTGCTGCCCCTGCTCCTTAAAAACACTTGATCGTATTTGTCAGATCCCCAGAATGCCGGGCAAAAATGTATCTAAGAACCTTGGTTTGGTTCTGCTACAATTTGTGTTGTTTACAACTAAGTTTTTAACATCGGATTATCATGGGCGAAGTCCCCGAGTTTGTTTTTCTTTGTTCTCCCAATTTTAGACTCGGCTCACGTTTACCTTTATTAGGTTTTTCGACTTACGAGTCCGAGATTCAAAAAATCGGATTAACAATACTTGAAACTTTGAGATTAGCTCATAATAATCCGGCACGAAATGAATGCAATAAACACTGGGTCAGTCCGAATAACAAATGTCGGCGCGCTTAGGTTCTTTCCCTTAGTCGTTTTTCATGTGTTTTGCAATTCTAAACTTGTTTCATTGCTTGCCATGAATCCAATTCTTGTTAGATAGCAGCAAAGTCGAAGAGTTGGGTTTTTGTTGCTCACACATTACTAATCCGGCTAAGGTACAAGTACTGTAAGCTAGCCGACATATATAAAGAACATAAAACAAGAAAGACAATTATTATGGCAGTCCCCGAGTTTCTACCGGGGTGCCGAAATTTAATTGATAAGCTCGTTGTTGATATACATACCGACATGCGAGTGACTCAGATACATTCACCTCTTTGCTAGGTCTAAAAGGGACGAAGTAGTGCTACATTCCATGGTCGCTTAGAGTCTTCTCCAGACCTGTCCGCCTTGTTCTTCTCCTGTGGCTGTGCATCAATAAGATAGTAGGAATCATTATGCAAGGCTTTGCTTACAATGAAAGGTCCTTCCCATGGAGGGGATAGCTTATGCATGCCAATAGTGCGCTGTATCAACTGGAGTACCAGGTCACCTTCCCGGAAGACTCGGGGGTTTACTTTCCGGCTATGATAGCGTCGGAGATTTTTCTGATATATGGAGGATCTAGACAAGGCCAGTTCTCTCCCTTCTTCTAGTAGATCAATATCATTTTCCCGGCCTTCACGCACTTCGGCTTCTGTGTATTGGGTGACTCTTGGCGAATCATGCTCTATGTCGCCTAGTAATACAGCTTCTTCCCCATATACCAGAAAGAATGGCGTATAGCCTGTTGATCAATTCGGAGTTGTTCTTAAACTCTACAGTACCGCTGGTAGTTCTTCTATCCAGCACCCCGCTGATCCTCGCAGCGGCTCTATGAGTCGGGGGTTTATCCTGGACAGAACTAGTCTGCTGGATCTTTCCACTTGCCCGTTCGATGTGAGGTGGGCGACTGAGGCGACATCTAGCCGGATCTTCTTTTCTCGGCAAAACCTCACAAATGCTCCTTCAGCGAAATTTGTGCCATTATTAGTTATGATGCTATGGGGATAGCCATATCTCAGGATTATATCCTTGAGGAATTTTACTGTTGTTGCCCCGTCACATTTCCTAATTGGCTTCACTTCAATCCACTTGGTGAACTTGTCAACCATAACTAGGATATGGGTCATTCCTCCTTTAGCTGGCTTAAATGGCCCTACCATGTCTAGGCACCATACAGCAAATGGCCAAGTAATGGGGATAGTTTTGAGTTCCTACATTGGTAAATGAGTTTTCGTGGCGTATCTCTGACAGCCATTGCATTTTCTCACCAAGTCTTCTGCTTGCTCCAAAGCACTTGGCCAATAAAACCCATGCCGGAAAGGTTTCGCCACTAATGCTCTTGAGGAGGCATGGTGGCCACATTCTCCTTGGTGAATATCTCGGAGTATGTCAAGTCCTTCCTCCGGGTCAACACACTGTTGCAGCACTATTGTCACACTTCTTTTATATAATTCGGTGTTGATAATAGTATAGGCCTTTGCTCTCCTTTGGACCTGCCTTGGGAATATCTCATCATCCGGCAAAACTCCTTCTTTCAGGAAGTCATATATTGGCTTGGCCCAAGCTGGTATATCCCGGACAAGAAATGGTTCTTCGTCAATTTCCATCGCATCCACCGACATAACTCCTGCCGGATCTGGCTGAACTGTCCCCGCATTTGCTGAGGCAGTCCCCGGGTTTGCCGAAGCAGTCCCCGGGTTTGCTGAGGTGCCTCCCCAATCTATCTCCATAGGTGCAGCTCCTGATCCGGAGAGTGCCAGGATATAAATTGAGTCTGATTTAGGCAATGGTGTGATGGATGGTTTTCTCAAGTGCTCCAAAGCAACATTTGGCGGGATTGGCTGCCGGGATGAGCCTAACTTGGACAGCGTATCGGCCGCTTCGTTTTCAATCCAAGGTACGTGATGGAATTCACACCCTTCGAAAAATCCGCTTATCTTTTGAACATGGAATCTGTAAAGGGACATGTTAGCATCCAAAGCATCCGATTTTCCAGACACTTGTTGCACCACCAAATCCGAATCTCCAAAGAATTGTATCCTACGTATTCCCACTTCTTTTGCTACTTTGAGACCATGAACCAGTGCTTCATATTCCGCAACATTATTTGAGGCACTCAAGTGGATTTGAAGGACATATTTCAGTTAATCCTTCTTGCGCGAGGTAAGCACTACTGTGGCGCCCAACCCTTCTTTCAGTTTTGATCCATCGAAGTGCATTCGCCAATAATTGGAGTCCAGCAGAGGTGGCTCGTATTGCATCTCATCCCAGTCCACAAAGAAATCCGCCACACTTGCGATTTTATTGCATCTCTTCTGTCAAACTGCGGTGCATATGGGGCTAACTCAATTGCCCATTTTGCTATCCAGCCACTTGCATCTTTGTTACTCATAATCTCTGATATGGGTGCCTCACATATCACTTTGATGGGATGTTCCTCAAAATAGTGTTTGAGTTTCTTGGCCGACATTTACACTCCATACGCCATCTTTTGATAGTGTGGGTAATTCTATTTTGAAGCAGATAATACCTTGCTCAGATAATACACCGGCCTTTGCACCGACTTTCCTTCTTCTTCGCGCTCCACTACAATTACTGCACTTACGACTCGGTTGGTCGCGGCTACGTAGAGCAACATTGGCTCCTTGGGTAGTGGTGCTGCTAGGATTGGTGCAGTAGATAATATCTTTTTCAATTCTCGAAATGCGATATCCTCCTATGGCGTCCAAGTGAATTTGTTTGGCTTTTTCCTCAACTGGTAGAGGGGCAAGGCCTTCTCTCCCAATCGACATACGAACTAGCTTAACGATGCCAGGCAACCAGTGAACTTCTGCACGTCGTTAAGGCATTTTGGTAGTTCCATTCTCTCTATGGCCTAGATTTTCGTCGGGTTAGCTTCGATACCCCGGCTAGACACTAGAAAACCGAGTAACTTTCCTACAGGCACATCAAAGGTGCACTTCTCCGGGTTAAGCTTCATCCGGAACCTTCTTAAGTTTGCGAATGTCTGTCGGATGTCATCAAGGAGCGTATTGCTTTCCTTAGTCTTTATCACCACATCATCCACATGAACTTGCACGTTTCGACCTATTTGGTCGTGTAAACATTTTTGCATGCATCGCTGGTACGTTGCTCCTACATTATGTAATCCAAACAGCATAGTGCGATAGCAATAAGCCCCGTATGGGGTAATAAACGCAGTCTTTATTTGATCATCCGGATTTAGGGGTATCAGGTGGAAACCAGAATATGCATCAATGGATGACAATATTTCACATCCGGCAGTTGAGTCTATGACTTGATCTATTCTAGGGAGTGGGAATGGATCTTTGGGGCACGCCTTATTCAGGTTTGTGTAATCAATGCACATTCGCCATACCACGACCACGTTTGGATCATCCTTCTTCTTTTCCACTAGCACCGGATTAGAGAGCCAATCCGGATAGAGTACTTCCATGATAAACCCGGTTGCTAGGAGCCTAGCTATCTCATCCCCAATGACCTTCCTTCTGTCTTCAGCAAAATGCTGGAGAGGCTGCTTCACCGGCTTAGCCCCAGGTCTTACGTTCAATGAGTGCTCGGCCAACTCCCTCGGTACACCTTGCAGATCCTGTGTGGACCAAGCAAAGATATCCTGATTCTCATGGAGTAAGTTGACGAGCTCGCTTTCCTATTTGCTGCTTAACCCGGCACCAATGGTTACGGTGTGCTCTGGGAACTGATCATCGATTGGCACTTTCTTTGTATCCTTGGTTGCTTGGAATGACACGCTTCCGTGCGGGTTGGTCAGAGCCGGCATATGCTGCTGTGCGGATTGATCCAATGCCGCCACTTCTAGTATCTTCCTTTTTTCCTGAGCTATCACGAGTGACTCGGCTAAGTTAGATCCGGCTGAGGCACACTCGATCGAACGCCTGAAGTCCCCTGATATAGTTATCACTCCCCTAGGTCTGGGCAGTTTCATCTTAAGGTAGTTGATGTGAGTACTTGCCATGAACTTGTTTAGCGCGGGCCTGTCGAGTAACGCGTGATAAGCGCTCTCCAGATTCACCATTTCGAACTCCAAATTTTCAGTCCGGCAATTATCTCTCCTGCCGAATAATACATCAACCTGGACCTTACCAATTTGCTCATAGGAAATACCTAGCACAATGCCATGAAAGGTGGTCCTTGTTGCTTGCAGCATGTTCTCTGTTATTCCCAACTTCTGCATGGTATCCTTGTACATAATGTTGATGCTACTACCATTGTCAATCAGTACTTTGGAAAACCTCACATTGAGATTCGACCCGATGAACGTCGGATCCGGGACAGTGCATAGGTCCCTGGGCTAGGCATAATCTTTGGGTGATCATTAATACTCCGCGTAATCTCCTGATCCGCCTAGGGCATATATCTCACTATTGCTGGCATTACCGCATTTACCTCCAGATGCCGACGCTGCAAGCTTTTCTGGTCATTTTCTTCCGTGGTAAACACACAATAACTTTGATGATGCTCCATGTACTCATTTCGTCCCTCATTCACGGGGTAACCTCGGCCTTGTTGCTGATTATTGTCTACTTGATGTATCGCATCCCTGCTTTCCTGATTTTCGTACCTCGGTGGAGGTGGTGGCAACATTATTTGATGTCCATTTCCCCTGTTAGTAATGGCTGCCGTGGTGCCTCATTCCTAGGTGCTTCGTTCCGAGGTGCCTGAGCATTCCCCGAACTGCCCTGCTCTAACTTCCTCATCCACTCACATTGTCGGGTCGTATGATTTGCCGGACTATTCGTACTTGGTGTATGAAACTTGCAAGGTTGATCCAACATAGATTCGAATGTATACCTCAGCCGATCTTTTCGTTCTTGCCACTGCTTTTTCTGCTCTGGGGTCCAAGGCTTCTTCCCTTCATTTTTCTGTTGCCAGTTTTGCCCTCCAGTTTACTGGCGCTGGCTGGCGCCGGCATTGGGCTAATCCCGGTCTACCGCTACCACCTGCTGCGAGTTATATCTATAATCCGGACGCTCGTCCCTTCTCTTTCCTCAGAAATCATTTCTCCTCGACGACCCGGCGCCATCTCGGTTGTAATATTCCTTGTTTGCCTTGCTTGACATTAGCCGGGGTTGTGTTGGATCTCCCAAGGCATACGAATCTGCGATCCGGATTGTCTCAGCCAAAGTGGTTGGCATATCTTGTTGCAGCCTCTGCCACAGCATACTTCCATATCTGCAGCCCTGGGCAAACCACACAATTGCTTGTGATTCAATTACTCCCTCCCATGAGTTACGCACGTTGCACCACTGAGTCAAGAAATCCCGGTCTGGCTCATTCGGTCTTTGCCGGCATAACGCCAGAGTCTGTGGCCTGTTGGGCCTCTTGTAAGTGCTTGAGAAGTTGCTAACGAATAACTCCTCAAAATCCAGCCAACAGTTAACACTTCCTGGTGGCAAATTGTCCAGCCAAACTCTCGCTGGTCCCTCCAACAATTGTGGCACATACCTCACTGCCCATCTCAAATTTCCAGTTGTGATCTTGACCGCCGTTGCGTAATCAATCAGCCAATCCTCTAGCCTAGTACTACCATCGTAGGTTCTGGTTCCTCTGGCCAACTGAAAGTTCGGCACGGGTGGCTCCTTCATGATCCGGGGCCCAAAGCATGCCGGACCAGGAGGACCTTGTACCTCGATTAGCTCCGACCTATAAATTCTATCCAGTTTCAGCCTCGTTTCATCTGGCTGCAAGTTCCTACTTCCCAGCCTTGACCCAATTATGTGGTGATCCAGTCTGGGATATCCGTCGTTGATCATAGCCGAATAACCATCATTGTATCTTTCCTGATCCGGACAAGCATTCTGCTATTGTGATGCTTGTCCTACACTTCCCTCTTGCCGAGGTGTGCGCTGCTGCTGCTGCCGAGGTACATTTTGTCCTGTTCCCGCGAGATCATGCTATCCTGCATTATTGTTGGCAGCATTCCTTTGACCAGCACTGCCTTGGTCGTGGTTACCTCTGCCAGCCTCACCTCGGCTGGTACTATGGCGATCTTCATCAACTTGCACTGCTTTGCCTTTTCCAGCCCTCACCGGATCGTTGGGAACCATCTACTTGTCCCTTCTCCTGGAGTTTACCACCTCTTCTCTCCTGGGATTGTGACACGAAGATGATGCGGCTCCCCTGGATCTTGCCGAGTTATTTCTAGCCGAATGAACCACGTGTGATGCTCCTGATGGTGCCTGGTTTGCCTTGTTCATTTCTTCATTTTGCTGGCAAGCGACCCTCAGCAAGTGGTTCACCCTCTCTTGTTGCCTTTGCCGGGCCTCTCCGGTTAGACCTTCTAACTTGGACGCGGCCGGATTTGCTGCCCTGAGGTTCTTTGTCGGGGTACTATACCTCTCCAACCCTCCTGTTACAATCATGGTTGTCTGACCCGGCCTAGTTGGTATTCTCAATCTCAGTAATCAGGTTTCTACCTTGGATTTTTACTCCATCTATGCGGTTTGTCTTTGCATATTCTCTCAAAGTACTGTTCAAGGACTGCTGCAGCTCTGCTACTTTCTTTGCCCCAGCTAACATTTTCCACCTAGTTTCTTCTAACTCAGCTTGCGCCTGAGCCGGATCTATCACAGGTACTATCATCGTTGCTAGGCTATCTATTGCCTGCTGGAGCACATTCTCCGGCCTCTCTAGTGGAGGGAACCTAGACCTGGTCTGCTTCGGCGTGACTTTCGGCTCTGGCGTCGGGCCCTTGCTTGCTCATGCGCCTGGCGCGATCATCAGGACCTCAATGCTGCTGGTGGGGCAAGTGATACACACACCTCGAGCTGCGCTGAGAGGTGGTTCGCCTCCCTCAACGATGTGCCGCGGATGAATGCAGGACTCTTCCACGCTGACGTAGATCTTATGCGCGCCAAGTTTGATGCAGACGCCATTGCACGGAGGGGGGTGCCTGCCGAAGCTCCCTGCATTGTCGCTGACGTAGTCCAGTGCTCCAAAGCGCTGAACCAGGCAGGAGACGACGTGCTCACCGGTGCTAGAGATGCTTCCCGTCCGGATTTTCACCCCTGCTAGCACCGCTAGCCCCACGGTGGGCGCCAACTGTTGTGGTGGTGGCACGGCAGATGCCATGGATAGGCTAAAGATGGGGCCAATGTGTGCTAGGGGAATCCAGGGAGGGAAAACATGGTGATTCCACGCACAGATGTTCTTGTATTCTCTCTATCAATGGTGTTTACAAGTGCTCTTCAATCTAGTGGTGAGAAGGAGACTATGTCTCTTACTCCCCACAAGCTAGCTCTAGAGTTCTATCTTAGACAGAGAAAATGATCGATCCCCCTCTATGGAGGCCCCAGTGCTTCTTATATAGGGGAGCCTAGGTTACAAAGTTAGGGCACACGTGGCAGCATATTCTCCGAATATGCCCCTTGGTTAAAGCTAGATGCTTCTTTATTCTCTTTAACGGCTTGTCCGGGCTTTGGACGTAACCCGCAACGTAATCCTTGTCTTTAAGCGTCACCAAACACGGGCTACGTCAGCCGACATTGCTCGCTCCACCTTGGTCGCCCCTGACCCGCTGGTCCTCCTCTCTGCTTTGCTTTGCTCATGCTACAGCTAATCAAGCCACCTTTTAACCAGCGGGAGATCCCTTCCTTCTCTTGGAAGCCATATGATAGTCCGGCTAGCACGTGGCTAACCTGGCTATGAGGGTACCTGCATAATAGACAGATAAACATGGCTGGCATATATTTTATGTCGGTCGGGCTACGGCTAAGGAGATGCTCCATGGGACGGGTTACTCCGTGGTTTGGCCTGCCTTGAGGTGACCCGACCAGCACTTGCTTTGACCGCGCCGTACCTCGGCTAACTCGGCCTTTATACCCCGGCGTTACCCTACCCAGGGGTATCTCCCCAACAAAGTCTCTCAGGCTTTATTGAGTTGCAAGCTTAAGGATGGTGATCCACTGAGTCTGCATGTAATCAAGATGGTTGGTTACGTGCAGTCTCTAGAAAGGCTAGGCTACCCCATTAGCGAAGAGTTTGCTATGGACATAATTCTGAACTCTCTTCCTAGTGTGTATGGTCAGTTCATATCGAACTACCACATTCATGGTATGGATAAGAAGCTCACTGAATTACATGGGATGCTCAAGCAGGCTAAGGCGGATCTCAAGAAAGGCGTCAGACAAGTGTTGATGGTGCAGAATAATGCTAAGTTCAAGAAGAGTTCTTGGACTAAGAAGAAGGCTATGTCAGGAGGCAAGGCTCAGGACCTGGTCCAAAGTGCTTCCTCAGGGACTAAGCCATCTCCTACAGTTGGATCCACTTGCTTTTACTACAAGGCGGATGGCCACTGGAAGAGGAATTGCAGCAAGTATCTGGCTGACAAAGCCAAGAGTGGAGGTTTGACTTTCAGCTTAGGTACACTTGTTTGCAATGTTATAGACATTTATCTTGCTGAAGCACCTGGTAGTTCTTGGTTATATGATACCGGATCAGTTATTCACATCTGCAACTCATTGCAAGGACTGGTAAGAACTAGGAGAGTGGCAAGAGGCGAGGTTAACATTCGAGTCAGCAACAAAGCGAGAGTCGCTATGTTGGAAGTCGGCATGATGCAACTTCATTTACCTTTCTGGATTCTTAATGGAGCTGAATAATTGTTATTATGTTCTAGTGCTCACTCGAAACATTATTTTTGCCTCATGTTTGATGAGACAAGGCTATGAGTGGAATATTAAGAATAATGGTTGTTCTTTGTATTTGAATGATATGTTTCACGGCTTTGCACCTGTCCAGGATGGGTTATTTATTTTGAATCTTGATGGTGAATCTGTCTATATGTTTCACGTCTTTGTACTTCATTACCTTCACAGATGATTTGAGTAGGTATGGATATATCTACTTGATGAAACATAAGTCGGAAGCCTTTGAAAAGTTCAAGGAATTCTAGAATGAGGTACAGAATCAACTCGGCAAGAAAATAAAGTTTCTTCGGTCGGACCGAGGAGGCGAGTACATGAGCCATGAGTTTGATGACCATATGAAGAGTTGTGGAATAGTTCCCCAGCTCACTCCGCCGAGAACACCGTAGAGAAATGGTGTGTCGGAAAGTCGGAATCGGACCTTGTTAAACATTGTATGATCCATGATGAGTCGGACAGATCTGCCTTTATCATTTTGGGGTTATTGTGTAGAAACTACAGCGTTCACACTAAACAGAGTACCATCAAAGTCGATAGAGAATACACCGCATGAGTTGTGGACTGGCAAGAAGCTGAGTTTGTCTTTTCTTAAGATTTGGGGTTATGAAGCTTTTGTCAAGCGACTTCAGTCGGACAAGCTTACAACCAAGTCGGATAAGTGTATTTTCATGGGGTATCTGAGGGAAACCTTGGGTTATTACTTCTACAACCGAGAAAAGGGCAAAGTGTTTGTCGCTCGGAATGGTGTCTTCCTTGAGAAAGAGTTTCTCACTCGGGGAGTCAATGGTAGCACGGTGCATCTCGAAGAAATTCGAGAGGAACCGGCTAGTAGCAAGTCGACAAAAGCCTTGGAGGTTGAGCCAGTCGTGGTGGCTGAGCCGGCAACTGCACCGACACTACAAAGATCGGCTAGATTGCAAAGTGTTCATGATGCATTACTGTTGGATAGTGATGAGCCGGCAACTTATTTGGAAGCGATGGTGGGTTCTGATTTTGAGTCGTGGCTTGGAGCCATGAGATCCGAGTTAAAATCCATGGATGAAAATCAAGTTTGGAACTTGGTTGATCTGCCAGACGGTGCAAGACCTGTTGAGTGCAAATGGGTCTTTAAGAATAAAACTGATATGGATGGAAATATTTCTATCTATAAAGCATGGCTTGTCACGAAGGGGTTCCGACATGTTCAAGGAGTTGACTACAATGAGACTTTCTCACCCATAGCGATGCTTAAGTCAGTTCGGATCATGTTAGCTATAGCATCCTATTTCGACTATGAGATATGGCAGATGGATGTCAAGACAGCTTTCCTTAATGTAAATTTAACCGAGGACGTGTATATGATACATCCCGAGAGTTTTGTCGATCCGGCTAAAGCTGATAAGGTATGCAAGCTTCGGAAATCCATTTATGGGTTGAAGCAAGCATCTCAGAGTTGGAATATTCGCTTTCATGAGGTAGTCAAATCATTTGGCTTCATCAAGAGTGATCATGATTCTTATTTATACAAGAAGTTTAGTGGGAGCAAAGTAAACTTTCTGATCTTATATGTGGATGACATATTAATGATTGGAAACGATGTCCAGATGTTGGAAGAAACAAAGGAATCGTTGGAAAAGAGTTTTTCGATTACTAGGAATCCGGATCTATAAATATAGATCAAGGCGGCTCATTGGATTGAGTCAGAGTACATATTTGGACAAAGTGCTGAAGAAGTTCAACATGGAATCGTCTAAGAAGGGGTTCTTACCGATGTCCCATGGTGTAAAACTTAGCAAGACTCTGTGTCCTTCGATAATTGATGAGCAAAGTCGGATGAGTGCGATTCTGTATGCTTCTGAAGTCGGATCCATCATGTGTGCTATGGTTTGTACAAGGCCGGATGTTTCCTATGCTCTAAGTGTTGTGAGCAGGTACGAGGCTGACCCTGGAGAAATCCACTGGGCAGCGGCTAAAAATATCCTTAAGTACTTGAGAAGGACTAAGGATATGTTTCTGGTTTATGGAGGTGAGGATGAACTCAGTGTAAGGGGTTACACGGATGCAAGTTATCTCACTGACTCAGATGATTCTTGTTTGCAATCCGGATATGTGTTTGTGATAAACGGATGGGCTATGAGTGGGAAGAGTTCCAAGCAAGAGACGGTGTCTGCGTCTATGATAGAGGCTAAGTATATTGCTGCCTCGGAGGCGGCAAAGGAAGCCATTTGGATGAGGAATTTCCTCATGGATCTTGGTGTGGTTCAGGGCTCGTCCAATCTGTTAGACGTGTATTGTGACAACAATGGTGCTATTGCACAAGCCAAGGAATCTAAACAACACCAGAAGAACAAACATATACTCATGCGGTACCACCTGATTCTCCAGTTCGTGGATCAAGGTGATATCAAGTTATGCAAGGTACACACATATGCAAACATTGTGGATCCTTTGACAAAGCCTCTACCATAGCCGAAGCATGAGGTGCACCTGAGAGCTATGGGCATTAGATGCCTAGACATGTGATGTCAGATGATTGACTCTAGTGCAAGTGGGAGACTGTTGGGAATATGCCGTAGAGGCAATCATGTATGATGTTATTCCCAATGTATTCATAAAGTTATTGTCCATGTATGAACTACTGATATCTATCATTTAATATGTAATTCGATTGTGGAACTATATATTCATGTTCTTCATACTAATTTTCCTTGGTAGTTGAGGTTGTGTTGGACACACAACTTAGACTAATGTGAAAGTCGGTCGATGACTCGGTTCCACTTGTCATGGGCATGGAGATGCTATTCTGACTTACACGGATTTGGCTAAAGAGTTTAGCAAGTTAGACTGACCCATATTGAGATACAACGAACAAGTCACCATTTGTATGTCTCAATCAATGTAATCCTTAGACCTGAGGTTATTGCACAATCCGAGTTGAGGATCACCGACTTAGGTTATGTCAAACATTGTTCCATCAAAGGGCAATCATAAAGGCAGAGTTCAGGTCAGCTAAGAATCAAGCTGCGTGATGTGAATAACCAAGATCGGATTTTGCCACTCAGACCGGAGAGATATTCTCTGGGCCCTCTCGGAAGATATGATTTAGAAAGCATGGCCATGCATGACTTGGTTAAGTGTTAACCGAGGCGATCGACTAAGAGTTAGTCGGATGAATCACTTATCTCAGATTGAGAAAGAGAGTGGAAATATTTAAGGGATGATGGTTATTCGCCTATAGTTCGACAAGGCATATCGTGAGGCAAAAGGGACTTGGATGAAAGTCGCGTTGGAAGGTATGTCATCATGACTCTTTGGTACTTGGGAGCCAGCACGTTCTGTTAGGAGCCTCTACCGACTGATCGGTCACGAGTGAGACTCGGATCATGCCCTAGTCACCATGAGCCTGTCGGGTCACACACTTAAGAGCGGGAGCAAGTTTGGGTTGGACCCGAATAGGAAACGGACTAAGTTAGTGAGTTGGATTCGTAGTGACTAATATAGGCCTTTTAGTGAATGGGCCACAAGTGAGTGGAGCCCAATTTCACTCCCTATATAAGCTGGGGCGCAAGTGCTTAGAGCACACGGTTAGGTCATTCCATGCGTTGGAAACCCTAGCTCTAGTTTAGTCAAGCCGCCGTACCGGACCTAGCAGTCCACCGCTAGCACTCCTCCTCGTATGTGTGTATACTGGTGGAGGTGTTGTACGTTCAGCACTTCGACGATCGTGGATCAGAACGGATCGTGAGGACTGCACTGCATCAAGCGACGTGTTTCATCGATTCTGCAACTGCGCGTCTAGTGGTAATTCTCGTGGCCTACTACCTCAGCTAGATCTTGGGATCACCGCGTAGGGAAAAAGTTTTGTTTATCTCTACATGGCCCAACAGTCGGTATTATCGATATAGGAGTTTCCAATCTTCTAAGGTTAACACATTCCCTTATAACATAACCCTTTATGCTTTAAGATATGTCATCCTTCATGGATTTGGAATCATGTCTACAGTTCTCAATTAGACACTGTGGACAAACTTAGCTGAATGTTATGTGGTTCTTACTTAATCACTTTCCAAACGTTCCTTCTTGAATCATATATTATGTTAAGTTATCATCACGGTTTTTCAAGATAGAACCTATGTCTCAACATAGTGGATAACGATCATCCTTTTCTTTCTTTCAACCATCGATGTTTAACTTAATGCTATTCCTAATTTGAGTGACCAAGGACCAGTCCTTAATCAATTCTTATTCCGAAACTCTTTTCAGAATCCCTTTTAGGAATACTACATAATATTGTAATATACTTATTATCAACTTCTAACCTCTATAAATCATTATTTACCGGTACTTGCGCTTTTATTCTTAATGTGTTGTATACACCCTTAAGAATCAACTTTAAGCTCTCACTCAAAATATGTTCCCAACATATTTGAGTTTGAGACTTATATTGCTCCCACTCAAAATATGTTCCCGACATATTTCAGTACGACACTTATATTGCTCCCACTCAAATAATATGTCATTCACATATTGTTTTAGGAAGACTTTCATAGACCCCACACAATTTCATGCAAATTGCATATCCACTCACTATTTTGAATGCCTTCAAAATCATTTGATCAATTATCAAACTGAGAGTTTTATTATGGGATGCTAGTACCTTACTAGTATTGAATCCACTAGACTTTCAGCACTTTTGAATCAAATTCTTTTGAATTTGTCCAATACATTATTCATGACAAATCATGCCTTTGTCATTCACCTTTTCCTTCATGACTTTGCTGTAATTTTGAAAAATTCAAGTAACCATTACTTGTTAAGATTCATCAATGAATTTCTTTCTAATCTTAAGTGAATTTTTGTCTCTAGGATTTCTCATAATTTTAGTTTACCATTACTTTCCTTCGTAGTTCGTAGGTATGTCATATTACGGTAATATGATAATTTATTCACAAATGTCTCCATACAATATGTGGAGTACATTTTGAATCCTACTTCATGTAGTGAAAACACCAGTGCGGAAACACAATGATCATTATCATCGATTCTTTCCTTTATGAAGAGAATCATTCAGGAACGCTTTCCGTTGTGCTCCTCAACACTCTGATGCAGGGTTTTGAATCCTCATTGTGTTTTTACTATCTTCCATAAGCTTCTCAGTCGAGAACACAAACTTTCTCGAGAGTGTACCAAAATTCAAGCAATAAGAGTTTTGCCTTTATTTTGGATCTAGCCATGGATTTTGTATTCATAGTTTCCAATGACTATACTACAAGGACTTATTCGCTATTGTTTTGGTTATATCGAATAACTCCAAAACTTCTATGATGATTCATACAAGATATGGCGCCGATCTCAGAAATTCATATGGTTCACTATATTATAATTGAGTGTTTACTATTTCTAACTAATGGTCTCTACAATTACACTACAACGATTTATTCGGCACCATCTATTCACACACTTGATAATTAATATCACCTTGTGATGCTTTGCACTTTGACGTTTCAAACGCATTGCATTTCACAATTTCTTTATGCCAATCTTATAACATCAAATTTCATTACTATTGATCAAATCATAGTAATTAAACTCTCCTTTATCTTTAATACCCTTGGATGATAAAATACTTTGATCATATCAAATAGTTTCATACTCATGTTTCCTTTGGTAAACCTATGTATAAAATTAAACAATAATATAATTATAATCACCATTTTGTTGAAATACAATACATCGAATATGCATTCTCTTTCAAAAATTCATCAAACACTTTGTATTCATGCAATACATGATGTTTAAGTTATCTTGCCAAACTTGGCATGATTCATATGCGACAAGAAATCAAATGTCTTTCCCATATTATCAATATAACTTTGAATTTAAACAATGGTTTCATTCAAAATGAATATATCAATAAGTTGAGTATTTTTCAAGGCATTTTTCAATGTTTTACAAATGTTCATGCATTATCAATTAGTTTCAACAACCAGGATAATTCACACATTATCGAACAAGATATGAACGCAAATAGAAATCATTCATAAAAGTGGTACAACTGTTTGTTACAAACTCATATGAATAATCGTCTCACGAAATGTGAGACACACTAAAGAAGTTCACAATCCACCAATTACAATAACTATCCAAAAAACGATAATAAGTGATAAATGTCGAGGGAGAGTGTTGTTGGCCATTATCATCATGCTCGCCATCAACACGTAACGTCACCTCCTCCCCAGCAAGCAGCTCTCATGTAGAAGGACTTGTTTTGACCAAAACAGAATAAGTATCAAATACTTTAACACTGCAATATGTGTTTGCAAGATTGTAACATTTATAAAACTGTATATCAAATATATACCTTTGTCATCGATGACCTCTCCAGTGATTGGTTCAACCTTTACGTTTCTGAAATGTAATATGAAATCCTGGAAATCCAATGTTTCCGTATCACCACTCATAAGGCTACTCCGGACATGTCCTTCATAGCTGGGAGGCAGCGATCGAAGCAGCACGCCTATCGCAAATGACTCAGTCATCCAATAGTTCACGAAGTAAACCAATCTCATATGTGCATCAAGCATGCGCTCCAAGTGACTCTTCAGATAGGTTTGTTCTTCCATATGTATGGAAAGGAAATCTCCAAGCAGCTCATGCTTCCACATGCTCACATGGCTTATGAACTCTACTCTCAGCTGATCTACCATCGCATATGGATCAAGATCACCCATGAGCGGATGTAGTTCATCCATCATCCCGTAACGCATTATTATCTGGATGAAAGTTGACATCTCTTGGTGATAGTAGTGTTCTGTCTGCTTTCTTGGGGTCTCATAGCCATCAGGCTCGGCTAATTCCATCGTGCGACGTATGTAATCTACCACATTGTTCCTAGTAAGGAGATCATTTAGGCACACAAGCCAACCAGGGAAATTGGATCCATCAAGTCTAAGTTTCTCATGGACTACCCACTCATCAACATCAAAGTAAGCTTCATGGTGAGCCATCTCAACATTTATAATTGCAAAAAGGAATTTAGACTAAGTTTATAATTTTATGAGTTAATATATAACTCCACCAAAAACTCCTATCCCTAGAAGGGTTCTAGTGATTACACGATCCCTATTCACTCCACCGCCCCGATCGTCACGGCCGGTGACATAGTTGCAAAGGTGGACGCCTAAATGTCGATCACATCATTCATGTGACTCGTGCTCGATCTTTCGACCATCCTTGTTCCGAGGCCATGTCTACACATGCTAGGCTCGCCAACTCAACCTTAGTATATTCGATGTGCAACATGGCTTACCCCCACTACATGATAACGTAGATATGTCTGACACCCGATCGTCACAGCCTGCCTCATACAGAAGAACTTTCTTGGTGGTGCACACTAAGGGAGAACACTTATATTGGTATTTTAATTAGGGATCATCTTATTAGTCTACCGTAGAGTATATAATACTAGCACACAATAAGATATACAAACAATGAACATTGAATGTATGCGTGATGCGATATGGTCCTTATCGTTGCGATCTCCATCTCGCGCCTCCGGATTCTGGCACCAGGGTACGGGTGCCTTCCGGCATGGTAGTCCGTCACCTTGGTGACCATCCACTACTACTTAGAAACATAAAGTAATCTACTTTACCTTTACCACAACCATATCACATCACAACGCCCCCCTGTAAAACAAAGTTAGACGCCTCTACTTTATCTTTGCATGTTTTACGTGGCCGATAGGGCTTTCTCACAAGAACCATTCTTACCTACGAACTTTCACCACAATGTTGATCAAGTAATTGTCTATACTACACCCCTTTCAGGGCCCTCTGGTGCAAATAGCATACCAACTAATGCGAGAGAGGCAGACACCCCCCAAATCCACTTTATATGGTACAAGCCATATGTCAAGCATGGATTAGTCTCGCGAATGAACGCGTAAAGTTGGTTGGCGACCACTTCATCAAGCATTACTATAGTATAAACAAGTACACGTGGGAGGGTAACAACTAAAAGATCAACGCCCACATGCTACATCTCGTGTGTTCTACCCATACTAACAATACTACGCATAGATCTAGCTCTGGTACCATTGTAGGGGTTCGCGCATGAATACAATAAATTTTTCCCAACGCCCAGAACCCTATTTGCCATGACCTATCTATTAGTAATGCAATAATGGGAGGGGCTTTTCATGAACTTAGCCTTGAAGACCGAAAAGCATCATCAACGCTCGGGAGAGCGTGGTTGACGTAGACGAACCAAAGCCGACCTCAAGGTCGTGTTGAAGTCCCGGCAGCTCCTGCGGCTCCAACGACTCCTAGTGCCCCAAGTATTGCACCTCGCAGGGAGTTACACACATCCAGTGCCTGATGATGACTCCCTCTCCTCCGATCTAGCAGTCGTTGCGGAAGTAGAGCTCCTAGATCTGAATTCCGTAGCGCGACGGTGCTCCACGGTGAAGAAGACTCCTACTCGCACGATCCGGACTTGGGACCATGGTCACGGGAGAGAGAGAATCAATTGGAGGTCTCCCCAAAATAGAAGAAACATTTATTAATTATTGTGTATTTAATTTGTCAAAATACCTCTCTTTATATACAGGAACCCCCCATAGCTAACTAGCTTAGCCATGTGGGACTAAACAAAGGAGAGGGGGAGGGGAGCTTTGCCAGACGGCCAAGGCCCTTGTGGGCCCCACGCGGGTTGCCCAAGGCCTAGCTGGCTACCCCTCTCTCTCCTCCCTTTGGTCTTTTCCCTCATGGGCCCTTTTCCCACCGGATTTGGCCCAATTAGGTATTTGACCCTTTTTAATGATTTCTGTTTTATTGAATAAATATAATTGAACTATTAAATCAATATTTAACATTCTCTTACATATTATTGAATCCCCATTGATATGGAACTCATTCCCTCTCATTCCGGACATCCTCCGGACTTACCGAAACCCTTCCGATTTTCTCTCTTCTCTTTTCTTCAGTGATTCTGCCGATCCTAAAACACTCTCTGAGCATTATCAAGCCCTTAAGCATGATACCCCATGATTCGGTAACACTCTAGACAGGGCCGGGACCCTCCTGCACCAATGATCAACAGAGGGACCTGGATGGCCATGTGACCCCTGTACATTCCACGAAACCTTTCGTCATTTGAACCATGAACGTCGTGTCTTATTCCTTTTGTCTCTTGATACTGCATTGTCCAACATCTGATCAATGACACTAGCATGTCGTGTTCAATCTCATTACTAACAAATGCTACTTGACTCATTCCGACAAGTGATATCCCCGTGATCAAATCACACATTGTGCAGCTATTGGATATAACTTCTCCAAGTGGGCCCTCGAGTATCTTTTCCGTCATGTGGATGGAAAAATCCCGCTCTTGACGCATATTGCCTCAACTGTTCCTCCGAATACCTAAACACACCTTTATGATCATTGTTTCACCGAGTGACGTTTGATGCTATCAAAGTACCCTCGGGTGATAGTGATTGATATGGCCTCACGCTCTAAGAAATAGTACACTAAGTCTATTCTAATCATTGTAACTTGAAATTTGTGACATGATCGAGTCACGATGCTTAGGTTGGGTATAGTTCATCATCTCATTCCCACAATGAGGTGAGTCCATTTCCAACTGACATAAATGCCACATGATCAGGAAACCTTGATCATATGTTGACCAATGAACCAGTGACTAGAGCTTCACCGGGAACTCTTGGTTGTTTATATATCACACATGTAATGACGTTTCATTTTAATATAATTATTGCATGATATAAAACTTAATCATAAACTTTATGAAATATGATAATAATCCTTATTACTATTTGTCTCTAGGGCATATTTCCAACAATTCCGACGTGGTTGTGGCGTCTGGTCCAGCCGTTGTAAGCCAGAGCATATCCAATGTATCTCTGGACCAGTGAGAGGGACCCGACCCCATATCTCCTAAAGATATGAATTTAGTGGAGGTGGATAAGAAAATTAGGGTGTTGACCAAATTTAAAGTGAAGGACGTCCTTCTGGGGATTCAGCCACTCTATCGTTCCTTCCGACTTTCCCTCCTCCTGCTATAATTTTGCGAATAAATCTTGTTCTTCTTTCTTTGTCTGTAAGACATTTGTAATTATAATCTGATGCTTGTGGCAGGACTAGAAGGTGAAGAGTGCGCTACCTCCTCAGCCGAAAGGGATACTTCCTCCTGAAGCTGCGGAGGAGGACGAATCGGGGTCGACTATGCCCGTCACTGAGGTGCAGGGAGCCCCCGAGTCCAACGAAGGCGGCACCCGCAAGTGCTCCCAAAGTGAAGATTTGGATGCGTCTACGCCGGAGGCACCGACAGATCCTTCGCCTGAAGTACATACCATGGATCCCATTCCACCGGCACCTATTTGCAGCATGGCGCCTCCCCCACTGAAGAACTCGAAGAAGCGGAAGGAGAAGATGGACGAGGATTTTGACCTCGGCTATTTTGACGGGTGAGTCTTTGGTGCTTGCTTGATGTGTTTGAATATTGTGCTAGCTTGTAGTTTCATTGTGCCGACCATCTTCTCATGCTTGCTGAAGCATGACTGTGTCATCGTCATCCGACACTTGTCACGTCCTGGAGGACACAGGAGCCTGGACTCGAGGAGTAAGGATGTGGAGGAATCCGAGACCTCCCCGAAGATTGCGGCCACCTTTGGTGCGAGTTCCTCAAGGTCACCCAACCTGGGGGGAACATAGGGTTCTTGCCTGGACATCAGCGCAGAAGGAGCCTTTGAAGTCTTTGGGTGACCATGTAAGTGTACATAAGTTCGTTATTCTGAAGTTCCTTGGTGTCACCTTTGCTCTTGACACACTTGTTTTTATGCAGCCTATCCTCCAGGACGTTTTTCGTCTTGGCTAGTAGATTGTCAACCTTGGCCGGCAGCATGCTTAGTTGGATGCTGACCAACGCTAGTTTCAAAGTAAGTTTTCTTGTTCTTGTCCTGAGCTGGTAAATACGGATTTTGATTGTGCTTGACATGTCTGCTTCTTTCATTAGAGGAAAACAATGACCTTCTTCGTCGGCTAAGCTCCCTTGAAAAGAGGCTCAGTGCGGCGGAGACCAAATGGGACAAGGCACTCGAATCCCTCCAGTGCTCCAAGAAAGAGTCAAAAAGGCGCGAGGAGGACCAGCTGGGTACTGCAGCCGATAGAGAGAAGGTGTTCACAGAATAACTTCTTTCTGTTGCCCAAGCACTTTCTGGTATGCCTTGTTGTAGCTTTGTTTAGTTCAGTTTTTCTTCTTTGGTTTCATTTGTTCCATTGTTTATTTGGGAGGATCAATCATGGATGCCGTCGGAGTGAACATTGGCCGCCAGGTTCTGACCTGCGAGGATGTCCTGGCCGGTGATCGGCTATCGAAGATCGCAGCATCTCTGCTCAGGACGCGCTCAAGAAGGCCAAGGTCGTGCTTGGACGCCTTCGAGTGGAGATGCTTCCCAAGTCCAAGCTTATTGAATACATTGACGGCCTAGCCAAAACCTTTGATGGGGCATTCCTGTGAACTACAAGAACACGCAGAAGGGAGTCGGTGCTTCTTTGGGGTCCAAAATGCTAGATAAAGTTCTAAGTGACAAGATATCAATCCCATAGGGAGCAGGAGTCTGAAGTCTAATAATTCTTGAAATAAATATTATGATAGAAATGCTAGATAAAGTTCTAAGTGACAAGATAAAATGCGAGTATTGTGTAAGAAGGTGTTTTGGGGTTTTAGGTATAAGAGCAATAATAAAGTAAAGTAAAATAATTGAATACAGAAAGTAAGTATCGTGTATGTAAGAAAGATTGGAACTACGGTAGGGAAAAGCATTCTCAGGGAGTAGCGGATACACCACTAGCATTATAAGGAGCTAAGATAAATACTATCATCATGAACATTCCCAACTATGTATGTGTGGGACGAACTCCGTATTTGGACAAATAGGCAGCAACAGTTGCTCACATCATCCTCATAACCACAGCAGTCAGCAATTGACATCAATCGAATTACTGTGCTATTAAGGAACATAATCCCATAGGACGTATCCCATGGCATGGATAGTGTTCCGTGAGTTTCCTCGGTTTCCCAAGTTGATACGTAAGGGGTGCTGAAAGAGCATGTCGGCTCCAAAGTGTGGTTTTGGTAATTAATGACAATATTTATGGACTAATGTGTGTATTAAGTTGTACTTGTAGGAATTGTCCATTGGCATCGGTTGGAGAATGTGATGGCTCTAAGTGGAAGATATGAAGAAAAAGATGTGTTGTGCAAGCTCAAAAGGCGCCATTTCTAGAAGATCTCTTGTTTGATGCTTGCCATCCTCGGTGATTATGGATTGATGAAGACAAGGTCAAAGTATGCTCAAGGCAAAGGTGTCCTTGATAGGTTTTCCCTTTTGCCAGTCCTATGTTGGTAGTTGAGAGACCGGGTTTAGGATAGATAGTCGTACTATCAAGAGGGGCTCTTGATTGAGTAACTAGATCATATCGTTTGGAGAGAGCTCAAACCTTTGCATACTTGCATCATTGTATTTGATTTCTTACTTGTCTTATCCATGTGAGGATATAGAGCTTGTGGTAATCTTCATAACAAGCTCTTGTTCATCAAAATCGGATCTCCCTTTTATATCTTGTTGAGATTTTGATCTTGGCGGTTTTCCGGATACTCACCGAGTGAGGTATCTCATATTATTATACTTGATACTTTCTCACTTGGTGATATTCAATATTTCCAATGCAATTGGATTCGGGTCAATCGGAGTTACCAATCAAAATTTATCGTTATTTGAATATTTGCCTTTGATTTAAATGGAAAAAAGAAAAAGCTTTTTTGGGTCGCGGTACTACTGTTTCTGCTACCGTGATGCAACTGCGTGGCCCAGCCTATGCCCCTTAGTAGCGGTGGCTCTCTGGCCCAACCGACAAGATCTGCCCGGCTTGAACCGGCCCGGCCCGGAACTCCTAGGCCGCCGCTCACTCTGCCTTGCTCCACTTGCTGCGCGTCCCGCGTGATGCCCCCGTCCCCTATGCTGTCTCGCGCGCGGCTGCGCGCTGCTTCCCGCCGCTCACTTGCCTCATTCATCGCTTCTTGCTAGCTGCCATGCTGCCTAGTTCACTGCCTTGCTGCCTTTGGATGGGACCGCACATACTGCTCCACGGGCAGCAAATCTGGCCCTCTATTTATAGCCCCTCTTTCCCTTTTTTTATGAGTTGCTTCTTCCTCTATTTTTCTCAAGCCCTCTTGACTATTTTCCTCACATATCTTGAGCTTGATTAATCTCTTCCCCTCCAACGATTCTTGCCCATATTTGAGGGGAGGATAGAGGAGATCTAGATCTATATTTTTACCAAACAAAATCACCTCTTTGTGAGTCAATCTTTGGGATCTAGATCTTTGGGACATTTTGTGTTCCCATTTTGTGGTCTTCCTCTCTTGTTCCCCCAGTTGCTTTAGTAGCCTTGTTGGAACTTGAGAGTGAAGATTTGGAGCATCTTTGTGGTGTTCTTGCCATTTGCATTAGGTGCATCGGTTTGTGTTCTCTCTGGAGAATTCGTTCGGTGATATTCATTGAAGCTTGTCCCTCTTGGGTTCTTGGAACCCTAGATGGTTGTGTGGACTTTGTGGCGTATTCTTGGGGTCTTCAATTAAGTTGTGAAGCTCCCCCCAGATTGAGGCCTTGGTGGCGATTATTGGGAGCCTCCAATTAAGTTGTGGAGATAGCCCAAATCTTGTACGGGTTTGTTGACCACCCTCAAGTGTCCTATAGTGGAACGGGTGCTTGCCCGCGTGGTGGGTGCTCGGGAGAATAGGGTGAGGCCTTTGTGGTGTTGGTGGTCTTAGTACCACCCACCCCTCCAACGAGACGTACTCCCTTGTTGGGAGGAACTCGGTAAAATATCATCGTCCCCACGTGCCTCGGTTATCTCTATACCCGAGCTCTTTACGTATGCACTTTACATTGTGATAGCCATCGTGCTTGAAGTAATTATATTTCTATCATATTGTTGCTTGTCTTGCTTAGCATAAGTTGTTGGTGCACATAGGTGAACCTTAGTATATCTAGGCTTTGTGCTTAACAAAATAAAACGTTAGTTTTATTCCGCCATTGTTAAGCCCATCTCGTAGAAATTTTAATCGCCTATTCACCCTCCCCCCGGCGACATCCATGATCTTTCAGGTGCCAACAGCTTTATAGTCACTATAAGTGCTAGCATGCCTCCGTCTACCAACTAGTAGTTCCCTCCATCGAGTCCTCATGAGAGGCAAATATTGAGAGGTCGACTTCTCTCAACATCAAGATGTATAAAATCTAACACATGGTCACAACGATGAATATCATAATAGACTTTATCTTATTTCAGTCTCATACTAGGGATTCTCCATCTCCCCAAGAACTAGAGATCTACTTAGACATGGAGGCAATCAACATCATGGCAATGGTAATGGAAACAATCATATATAAATAGTACTTGTATAAATCCACAACGAGTACGAGAATTACAACAAGATCTAGACAAGATGTAGATGGGATGGATGGAGATGGTGGTGATGCAGCGGTGGATGATGAAGATCGATGCCTTAGCCTCCCAGATCTGCGCAGGGTGAAGATGGATCCCCGGTGGATGTGTTCCCCCTCTAGATGCCTTCCGGAGGTGAGGTTTCTGTGATTTCTGGGTGTTCTGTATGTTGTCTCCCCCGAACCAGTTGCACGGGGTGAAACTATTTGAGGAGGAGGAGGCGGCGCTAACTATACAACCGGAGCTATACGGCCGGAAATTTGCTCCAGTCGTGTAGTTGGTCGTTGAACCTTCTGCCTCCTTTGTCCGCTTCTGGTTTTCTTCTAGTATTATTAATATTTCCCAAATAAGCGATTTATGTTGTTTTTGACTCCTTTTCTCCATAGTACAACTGCTCCAAGAATTGTATCCATTGGATCCATCATATGTCCTGATCCTGGTGAAAACAGACATAAAATGTGCGTGCGAGCACCGTAAAATACCAAGATCCTACATCTACAATGCAAAATAATAATGTAAAACATTATGCAAATATGCACTCATCAACTTCCCCAAGCTTAGACTCTTGCTCATCCCGAGCAAGTTTTAGCTTAATGGATGTGATCCTCATATTCATGAAGCTGAGTCGATTAAAATAAATGAGGCAGTGGCAGCATGTGTTTATCATATACAATACATAGGAATAAGTTCGTGAATATGACCTTACTCGAACTATCTGAATAGTATTAGCAGGCTTCCACACCTTAGTGATCAACAGTTCATAAAAGATGAATCTCAACATAATGTAAAAGTATCTGGTTCAACCGAATGAGTTAGCGAGGTAGTCCCAAGTGTTTTAAGATCAAATGTATTCACTTGGGATTCAAAATCTCAAAAGTGTCTCTTTATCATACTACAATACAATGGTATATGCCTATTTGCTCTTTGCACACTCGCTCTTTTCTTCTTTCTTTCTTTTATTTTGCATATATGATCACACTCTTGTTTAAGTGATGTGCGAAGGAGCTAGCCATATATTCCACCTGATGTAGGAATTCAAAGTTTAACAATTTCAATTATCAAATTCCAACTATATATGAAGCATTCTTATGACTTGGAGATTCTACCTTCACTTGTTCTCACTCTATTTTGATAGCACTTTCACTTTCCTTTGTTCAAGGTTTCTTTTTCAATTTAACTATATAGATATTCATTCTTTGTAAATCAAACCATAGACTTACAACATATTGACCCAATTATGTTTATGTGTTCCATTAATACCAATGGTGTGGAATACTCCTATTTCTATCATCAAGTGCAAGTAAAATTATACTCAAGCCATTCATATATCATTAAACAAAACACAAACGCAATATTGCTCCATATATAATAATAAACTCAGAATTTCATTAAAGGGATCGACTATTATTGAAGGGAATTCTAATGATGCAAACTTTCTTGCTAGTTTGACTTAATGCAAAAATAGTAATAAAAACTTATAGGATAGATTACAAGGTCTTACAGATCTTCCCAAGCTTGGAATCAAGCCAGGCGGGATCAAATAATCCCTTGCGATTATTTGATGCCGTGATTGTTGTAGGTCACTATGGCGCCATGGCATGTAACGCCGCGGTGCGTAGCTTCTTGTTGGTCTCCTCTAGAGCAGTTATGCGGCCATAGAACCTGCGCAGATCAGATTGCAGAGTGTCCACTCTATCTGCGAGCTTAGTCACCAATGGAAGGAGGTCTTCCTTCTTCTCCACCTCATTGAGACGGTGACAGACTTCAACGCGATGGAGTACCTCCTTCTTCTGATATATCTCCAGTGCCTACATGCGATCCTTAGTCCTGGGGATAACTCCTTCTTCCTCATCCATGATTGATGGATCAGGGAAGTGGAAACCGTACCTCCATTCTTCTTGAGGCTTAACCTTCATATGAACACCAATGGTTGGCTTCACGAGTGGTGCCTTCACTCCCTTGCTAGCACATGCACCAATATTAGATAATTCCTTATGCTTGTGTGGCCTTGGATCCGTGGTGATAAACTTGACCATCTCCACATGCCCTTTTCCATGTGGCTTAGGATCTTCATCGACGCCCTATCGATCTCCGGTGGATCATAGACGTCACGGCGGATGTAGACGTCAACCACATCATCATCAGAATTGATGTTGTAGTAGCTTGGCTCGACGTACTCCTTGTACCTCGGGCTAAACCTCTCCACCTCCTCGTCATCGTCCTCCATGGACAGGCTGCTAGATCTGCCCCTAGAAGGAGCGATAAGCCCCATGGGTTTCCCACGACCTGGGACGGGATAACGCATTGCTAGATTGGTTCCTGGAGATTATGATTAGAGAGAGAGAGACAATGGCAGTATGTAAGGGGGGTCAGAGGTCGATAAAACTCGTGAGAAACACCAAATTGTCGTCCAAGAAAAGAAACTTAACGAAACAAGGAAACAAATCAAGGATTTGGAAGAGTCCTGCCGTGTAATGACTAACTATACGGGCGTGGCCCATATAGTTGGTTCTGGGAAGATATTTCCAAATATCTCGAGTCCAGGTCGATTAAATCACGACTCAGAGCCGACAATAACATTTTTTAGATCTACAAATAAATAAATGAAAAGTGTCTGAGAGTTTAACGACCAACTATACGGCCAGAATTTTGGCTCCGGTCTTATAGTTGCGACTATATAGATAAAACACCGAAAATCAAAAGTATCTGAGAGTTTAACGACCAACTATACGGCCAGAATTTTAGCTCCGGTTGTATAGTTGCAACCGTATAGTCTCAGATATCGAAAACAATTGCACAAAGATGATACAGATAGTTTAACGACCAACTATACAGCAGGAGCTTCCTCTCCGATCGTATAGTTCCGCCTGCATAGTTGGTAAAAACCCTCTAAAACTTCAAAAAAAATACAAGGAATTCAAAGGCAAAATTTTCAGAAGTAAAATTTGTGAAAACAAATCACTTATTTTGGTAGGAACACTTACCTTGCACTTACCATTTGTTTATTCGAGGATGAAAATTTCCTCCATCAACAAAGAGTTCTTCTCTCTTTGGAGGAATTGACCTTAATTCATTCAATAATTCTCGTAAACGAAAATCACTAGGACTAAAGTTCCTCTCAACAAGATTGGTGTCCTATTGGGCAATCATAGACACTGCATCTAACATTTTTATTTCTTGCCTCTACATAATCTGCAACTCAAATTCTTGAAGTGATAGAATCCAACGGATCAGTCTTGGATTATGGTCTTTCCTCTCAAGGAGTTCTTTTAAACCATCACAATCCGTATGAACTCTTACCTTTGCATCAACTATGTAAGAACGAAATTTATCACAAGAGAAAATACAGCAAAAAGTTCCTTTTCTTCCTTAGGGTAATTCTTCTGAGCACCATTTAGAGTTCTACTAGCATGATGTATAATATTAAATCTACGACCAATATGTTGTCCTAGAGTTACTCCTACAACACCATCACTAGCTTCACATATTAAGTCAAAGGTTGTATCCCAGATAGGTGGTTTAATGATGGGAGCATGAGATAAAGCATTCTTGAGATTATCAAAGGCTTCAAGACATTTATCATCAAAATTAAATCTTACTCCCTTTTGTAGGAGGTTAGTCAAAGGTTTAGGTATTCCAGAGAAATTTCTAATGAACCTTCTATAAAAACCCACATGACCAAGGAAACTTCTTATACCTTTAATATCCCTAGGTTGTGGCATTCTCTCTATTGCCTCAACCTTAGCTCTATCAACTTCAATTCCCTTACCTGATACCTTGTGTCCCAGGACTATACCTTCTTTGACCATAAAATGGCATTTCTCCCAGTTTAGAACAAGATTAGTTTCTTCACAATGCTTCAAAACTCTTTTGAGATTATCCAAGCAACTAGTAAATAAAGTTCCATAGACAGAAAAGTCATCCATAAATACTTCCATTATAAGTTCTATGAAATCCGCAAAAATAGCAGTCCTGCATCTTTGAAAAGTAGCTGGAGCATTACATAAACCAAAAGGCATACGTCGGTCAGCATGTAAACCATAAGGACTAATGAAAGTTGTTTTAAGTTGGTCATCAGGATGAACAACTATTTGAGAAAAACCAGAGTATCCATCCAAGTAAAAAAAATGAGTATGGTTTGCAAACCTTTCTAAAGTTTGATCTATGAATGGTAAAGGATAGTGATCTTTCCTAGTTTCTTTATTTAATTTTCTGAAGTCTATGCACATCCTATGCCCAACAATAGTTCTAGTAGGTATCAATTCATTATTTTCATTAGGAATAATAGTGAAACCGCCCTTCTTAGGGACACAATGAACATGACTTACCCATTCACTTTCTTTAACAGGATAGATTATACCTGCGTCCAGTAAGCGTACAATTTATTTTCTTACCACTTCTTTCATTTCAGGCTTCAATCTTCTGTTAAATTCCGCAACTGGTTTAGCACCTTCCTCCATGAATATTCGATGGACGGCTATCATGGGACTGATGTCCTTCAAGTCATCCATTGAGTACCCAAAGTCCTTGCGATGCTCCTTAAGTATCTCCATAAGTTCTTCTTCTTTTCCTAAAAGTTTGGCACTGATAATAACAGGAAATTTATTTGTATCATCTAGAAACCTGTATTTGAGATTATCTGGTAGAGTCTTCAACTCTAGGGGTGGTAGTTCCTCGTCCCCTCTCTTTTCTGGCTCTTCAAAAGCCTCGTCAGTTGGAGGTCCCATTATAGGAAGTGAATCGAATTCATCTTCTATTTCTCCCAGGGACTTGTCCTCCATAACTATTTCTTCATAATTTGGATCTTCATTTATTTCTTCTTGATTACTAAAGAAAATAGCCGTCATTTCCTCAATAGTTCTCTCTTCCTCTTCTTCTTGTATTTGTGGAGGCATGTCTTTAAATTTGGAAAAGTGGAACTTATTTTCCGTTCCCCCAAGCTTAAGAGACACAATCTCCCTCCTAGGCACCTATATCACCCAAAAAGTTCCTTCCAAATATAATTGGGCAAAGAGTGTCAGCTGGCATATCAATAACTACTAAATCGATAGGAAAGTTTTTATTGTCAATTGTGACAGTTGCATCTTCAACTACTCATGTTGGAATTCTAAGGTTTTTATTGGCTAACATAATTGTCATATCAGTATTTGCAATTGTAGCCGGTTCTATTTCTTCTTTTATTTCTAAGTAGAAATCATAAGATTTAACATTAACTTCGGTGCCAAGATCACATAAACCATAATGCGAGGTTTCTTTAAATATGCAGGGAAGAATAGGATTACCCACATCTTTTACCTTTGTTTTACCTTCAACCAATACGGAAGTCTCTTCATCAAGTTCAACTATGTTACAATGTGCGTACATAGCCATAATTGCTTCCTTGGTTACCTCTTCATCTTTGGTTTCTTCCAGATGTTCCACGACTTCTAGCATTTTCTTCTTCCTTCTCATCCTATACTTCTTTGACCTGTTCATATTCAAGAATATGCTTTTGTGTAGTGTTAGGGAAAGGCATCTCATTTATTGGTTCTAAGGAGGACAGTGTTCCTTTATCTTCTCTGTTCTTCTCAGGTCTGGGTGGTGGATCATACTTGACCGGACCTTCTTTTGGAGATTTGATATGTTCTGTAAAAGCTTTAACAACTTGCAACACAAGATCTGAATCCAAATAAAGTTCCTTAGATAATTATTTAACATGGCCTTTTTTATTATAGTCATGAATACAATCATGTTCTATTTCTACGCCTCCTTCACTTCCTAGACCAAAATTCCATGAAACTCTATGATCATGAATTCTATTAAGTAAAGCCCAAGATTTAGGTATAGGAAGATTCATAAAGGCTCCTTCTGTGAAAGAGTCTAATTCAATTTTATTAGGTTCAATTAAACCACCATAAATGATATGCAATAAATACCATTCAGGTAAATCATGATGCGGACATAGACGTAGTAAATATTTAAACCAAATGTAAGCTCTTACTAGTCCTTCATTGGAGCGATTCCTCCAAGTCATTATAAGATGCCTGAGTCCAAAAGATTTTGACAATGGATAATATTTTGCTAGAAATTCACAAGCTAGATTATCCCAAGTAGTAGTGGCTTTAGGTGGTAGAGATCTATACCATGAGAGAGCTGTACTAGTCAAAGTCTAACTAAATTTTTTAACCCTTACCTCATCAGCGGTATATCCCGTCAATAGAAAAGTGCCACATATATCTTTGAAACATGCAACATGCTCATATGGATCAAGATCTTCTTCATCTCTAGTAAATTGCTTCTTGTGTAAAATACCAAGTAGTAGAGGATTTATTTCAAACCCCCTTGTCTTCTCATTGGACTTGTCTCTTTTATAAATATCATAGGGCTTCCCAAAGCAGTTGAGTGGGTTAGCACTAGTCATATGCTCAAACTCCATCATGTTGGTGGAAACCTGTAACTCAAAACAAAATTTAGCAAGACAAAAATAAATAAGTAAAAACAAACACTACAAGAAAAGTTGGCTTTTACAACGGACGATTTTCATGGTTGAAGGCCCGTTTTTCGTGGCCAAAGAGTCTTGCGTGACGGATTCCCTTCGTGGTAAAAGCCCCGTCACAAATGAATTAACCACGGGTTTTTTCGCCCGTGGCGGATCGCACCCTTCAGCCCCGAAAACTTGTTCCGTCGTAGATCTGTTCGCCAGCCACGCTGACAGCTGATGTCATGCAAACTGCCACGTGGCAGCCGCCGTTAGCGGCCGTTTACCGCCATTAATGGTCATTGAAAATGTGGTAGAAGCCAGGCCTAGCCAAGGCCTGCTAAATACTAACTGGGCCGGCCCATCAGGGGAGCCCAACAAGAAGATGGCTCGTTACTGTTTTGTCCTGCACTGTTTGAAATGGGCCCAGAGATGTGGCCCGCAAACTTTCAGGCCTGGTTCTGTTTCGGCCTACAGAAGGCCCATGTTGGTCCAACACTATGCTGCCACTTGAGGCCTGCATAAATTCGGCCCTGCACTGTTCAGGCTTGTTACCAATTTAGCCTTTTACTATTCAATCCTATTACTGTTTCAGCCTTTTAGGAATTTCGACCCGTTACTGTTTAGGACATTTAGTGTTTGGGATTTTGCCTATTAAGGCTGGCACTATTTGGCCTGTTACTGTACTAGCCTACCACTATACTGGCCTTTTGTTGTTGATACCTTTTACGGCTCTGACCTTTCACTGTTCCGGTATTTTCAACTTTATTCCTTTTACCTGCTCGCCTTTTATGGTTTTGGCCTTTTGCTGCTCTGACCTTTTCGTTACGGCCTTTTCTTTGTTCTGGCATTTTACTATTCTGGTCTTTTACTATTCTGGCCTTTTATTGCTCTGGCCTTTTACTATTTTGGCTTGTTACTGTTCTGGTCTTTTACTATTCTGGTCGTTTTGCGCCGTCCATGCGCATGTTGTTTCAACATTCGGCATGCTACTGCTCCATCTTGTTACTGTTTCAGACTTTTTTTGCTAGCGCCTACTTTTTGCAGAACAGGTGAATATCAAGACATCAATTAATAAACACACAGAAATTAAAATTTGTTACAACAATAAAAGTTTGTTACAACAGGTTATACAACAAGATCGTAATTCCGACAGATTATAACATGTCAGTACCATCAATAAGAGATTGGTACATGGCAATTCGCTTCACTGTATCATCTATCCTCTTCTTCAACATTTCAGCTACAGATCTATGAGCATCTACACCCTTACGTTATGCATGCAATAGAGCATTTATATATTTATCACATGCAGGAGTCGTTCTAGGTGGACTGTTAAGTAAGTTGTTTGCTTCGCCAATGCAATGGGAGGATGAATGGGACGAGGGATCACAACTTTCAGTCCTGCCTTCCAAGGACTCCTGTTGGGTTTTAACTGCAATCTGCTAAAATATGGTGAAACGGCTTAAAACAAACAACAAGGGAAACAAGTAGTATTATATAAAGTAGAGATCATTTAAAAAAGTATGAACTTACAGTAGCACGTTTAGGCTGACAGTAGCTCCTTCTCAAGCGGGTGCAACTCCTGGTCAATCTGCCAGAAGAATCTAAGCAGAGCAGTTGGAACTCTGGTCCTTGTAATCCATTGTCATTTCTCTACATGACATTTGAAACCAAGTTGGTTGGTTTGGAAGGATGAAAACTCTTGAAAAACACCAAAAACATAGCATTAAAAATTACCAGATGTATGTTTCAAACTAGATAGCTGGTTTGGAAGGATGAAAGCAGGTGAAAACACCAACATATAGCATTAAGAATGACTAGATATATCATCCAAACTAGATGGACATTTTTCGAATTAAGCATTCACACATATATTCACAATTGAACATAAATGCAAATGTCATGGCAAGTTCTTAGGTAGAATGACAACTAGTTAACATGACAAGAAACTGGCCTAAGTAACACAAGGAAACCTCATGATTCAGTCTTGCTGGGCATCAGATTGTCAGTGTTGGATCCTCTATGAGATGTTTGCATGACCCGTGCAAGCACTCGGAAAGAATAGAATCTATGAGTTCATGTTGGAGGATTAAACCGATAGCGTGAGAATAAAGAATGGGAATAAAAGCAACAAGCTAATGAGGTGGATAGGACCTACAAGATGAAGGGTCCAAACGAAATGGCAATAACATCCAGGATATTGAGCAACATCCTAAAGATTTCGTAGCTTACGAGTAACAAAAATATAGCAAACGGGCAAGAGATATTACCGCTGTGCAGCGAGGACGGGTGGGATGGGAAAGTGGGCGGCGGGGGCGGCGGCTCGGCATTTCGGGGTCAGCAATGAATGATTCAGTGAAGTGGCCCCGGTAGGGTAGACGACGGCATTGGCGAAGCAGATCCGGTGCTACGAGGGAGTCGGTGAAATAGTTCTGGTGAAGAGCGCCTGCAGTGGAAGAGCTCCGGTGTGGAAGAGAGGGTCGGCGGTGAAGCGGCTAGAGGAAGGTCGAGGTTGGAGGTGTGTGGGTGGGGAAGAGACGATGGGGGGATATAGGTGGGATGACGCACATTTTCTACCTATACCCCTCTATTATTGCAGTACTCCCATGGTCCTTGTTTCCAGAGCAGGGATAGAAGAGGAATTTTGCATTTGTAAAAAGCAGGGCAGGATATTTGAATAGATGCGCGGGATATTTGAATAGATGTGCGCGAGATGTTTCGGCGCCATGCGGAAATTTTGAGGTTGAAGCTTCCGTCGCTTCTACTCGGCCGCTCTCACGTGTTGGCCCCGTCTAGACCCACACGCCAGCGACAGTATGCTTACCAACATATAAATGAGTTTCCACACATTTGCCAAAATTGATGAACAATATATTTTGAAGGCTTTCATACAAGATGACCAAGGTCATGGCCATATCTCTGTTATAGTTTATAATAGCGTGTCCATATCTGGTAGATAGCTGCATCTTGGCATTTCAAAAGAAGATTCTAGATTTTATGGACAATGCCCAACTTTCATGAATTTCCAAACTTTCTAGCTAAATCTACGCAATAAAATGACTTCTTGACAATCTGAAGTAAATATGTCTAATTTCAAACTAGAAAGTGTGTGATATACCTTGCTCTTGAATTTTTAAAATAATTCAAAGATATCAAGTAGTAAAATATTGGAGAACCACCGAGAGTTTCGGAAAATTCAACTTTTTGATATGAATGGTAATGACACCAAATTTCAGCCATTTTAAAAAAATACAAAGAAACAAAATATAAAAAGAAATGCATGCATTATTTTCTCTCTTCGTGTCTCACTATGTGCACTAGCTAATTTCCATGGAAAAATATATTCTTGAAATTTGATAATTTCTGAGAAAAAATTGTATCACAATATGTATGGAGTACCATGTAAGCATATGCATGGCTTTCAAACCAGATGACCAAGGTCATGGCCAAATCTTTTCTATAGTTTATAATAACCGATCCATATTTGTTATGGTGTGTATTGGCATTTAAAATATTATTTTCAAAGGAAGCTTCCGAATTGGAAGTTATTCCAATTTTCTAATGCACAACAATGGATTTAGTCATGAAGCTACTACAAAACATGGCTTTAAATCCCACTGCCCTGGTTTTCACTCAAAGT
This sequence comes from Avena insularis, assembly GCA_023614405.1. NCBI lineage: Eukaryota > Viridiplantae > Streptophyta > Magnoliopsida > Poales > Poaceae > Avena > Avena insularis. The sequence continues at coordinate 352,126,671 of CM042688.1, forward strand.
ATATATAGCCTAGGGTTAAGTTTAGGGTTCGGGGTTTTATTTTGGGTTGAGGGTTTAAGGGTTCATGGTTTATGGTTTAGGCTTTTAGGGTTTAGTGGTTTAGGGTTTAGGGTTGTTCAAGGTTTTAGGGTTTATGATTAATTGTTTAGGTTTTAAGGTTTAGGGAATTTTCAATAATAATGTTCAAGCTTTATATATATGGTTATATTCATGGAACAGAATGGCGTTATCACAATTTAATAAAAGTATTTCAAAATTTGATTTATAAGTGCATTATACCTCCTTGGTAAGGGTTTAGGGTTCTAGGGTTAGGAAGTTAGGGTTCTAGGGTTAGGAGGTTATTAGGGTTTACGGTTAAGGATTTTTGATTTTCAATAATGTTCAAGCTTTATGCTTATATTCATGTAACAGAATGGCGTTACCACAATTTAACGAAAGTATCTCAAATTTTGATCTATAAGTGCACGATACCTGCTGGTTTAGGGTTTATAGGTCGATGATTTAGGTTTTCATGTTTTAGGTTTTATGGGTTGTTTAGGGTTTAGGGATTAGCAATTTTTCAATAATGCTCAAAGATTTATGCTTATATTCATCGAATAGAATGGCGTTACCTGCTTTAATGAAAGTATCACAAATGTTGATCTATAAGTGCATGATACCTGCTTGGTTAAGGTTTTACATTTTAGGTTTTATCATTGTATAGGGTTTAGAGTTTAGCGAATTTAGAATAATGCTCAAGCTTTATTGTTATATTCGTCAAATAGAATGACGTTACCTAATTTAATGAAAGTATCTCAAATTTTGATTTATAAAGTGCATGATACCTGCTTGGTTAGTGTTTATGGGTTGAGGGTTTGGGGTTTTAGGGTTTAGGTTTTAGGGATTGTTTAGGGTTTAGGGTTTAGGGAATTTTTGATAATTCTCAAGATTTATGCTTATATTCGTCGAATAAAATTGCATTAGCAAATTAAACGAAAGTATATCAAATTTGATCTATAAGTGCATGCTACGTGCTTGGTAAGGGTTTTGAGTTTTAGGAATTTTCGATAATGTTCAAGTTGCTTTATGCTTATATTCGTTGAATAGAATGGCATTACATCAATTTATTGAAAGTATCTCAAATTTTGATGTATAAGTGCACAATACCTGCTTTGGTTAGGGTTTATGGGTCGAGGGTTTAGGGTTATAGGTTTTTACGGTTTAGTTTATGGGTTGTTTAGGGTTTAGGGTTTAGCGAATTTTCAATAATGCTCAAGATTTATGCTTATACTAAAGAAACGAGAATGGTTGTTAGCTGATTTAATGAAAGTATCTCAAATTTTGATCAATGTGTGCATGACACATGCTTGGTCAGGGTTTATGGCTGAGGGTTTAGGGCTTTAGGGTTTAGGGTTTAAGTTTTAGGGGTTGTTTAGGGTTTTGGGAAATTTTGATATTACTCAGGATTTATGCTTATATTTGTCAAATAGAATGGCGTTACCCAATTTAACGAAATTATCTTAAATTTTGATCTATAAGGGCATGCTACGTGCTTAATGATGGTTTAGGGTTATAGGGTTTAGGGGTTTAGGATTTGGGTTTTACGGGTTTCTGTTTTCGTTTTTCGGGAATTTTCAATAATGTTCAAACTTTATTGTTATATTCATGGAATAGAATGGCATTACCGCAACTTAATGAAATATCGAATCTCAGATTTTGATCTATAAGTCCATGATACCTGCTTGGTTAGGGTTTATATGGGTCGAGGGTTTAGGGTTTTAGGGTTTTATGGTTTAGGTTTTATGGACTGAATAGGGTTTAGGGGTTTTATCGAATTTTCAATAATACAAAACCTTTATGCTTATTTTCATCGAGTAGAATATATATGGCGTTACCTAACTCATTGAAAGTATCTCCAAAGTTGATCTATAAGTGCATGATACCTGATGTGTTAGGGTTTATGGGTTGAGGGTTTGGGGTTTTAGGTTTAGGTTTTATTAGGGGTTGTTTAGGGTTTAGGGTATTTTCGATAATGCTCAAGATTTATGCTTATATTCATCGAATAGAATGGAGTACCAGTTTAATGAAAATATATCAACTTTTGATCGATAAGTGCATGCTACGTGTGTGGTAAGGATTTAGGGTTTAGTGTTTAGATTTCAGAGTTTCTGGAATTTTAAATAATGTTCAAGCTTTCTGCTTATATTCGTGGAATAGAATGGCGTTACCGCAATTTAATGAAAGTATCTCAAATTTTGATATATAATTGCATGATACCTGCTTGATTAGGGTTTATGGGCTGAGGGTTTAGGGTTTTACAGTTTAGTTTTATGGGTTGTTTCCGGTTTTGGGTTCAGAGAATTTTTGGTAATGCTCAGGATTTATGCTTATATTCGTCTAATAGAATGGCGTTACCTGATTTAATGAAAGTGTCTCAATTTTTGATCTATAGTTGCGTGATACCTGCTTGGTCAGGGTTTAGGGGTTTAGATTTTATCATTTAGGATTCCGTGAATTCTCAATAATATTTTCAAACTTTATGGTTATATATATTCGTGGAACAGAATGGTGTTACCGCAATTTAATGTAAGTATCTCAAAAATTCATCTACAAGTCGATGATATCCTGCTTGGTCATATTTTTTGTTAAATAAAATTGAAGGTACCCGGGTACTAAAACAATGGAGAAACAGGAAGAGTTCCTTGAGATTTAGGCGTTGTTTGGTTGGGCTCGAATTCTGGTTTTTGATTTTTGGCTTATAAAGCTATGAACGTGTTTTTGGCTTTGTTTTTTTAGCTTTTACTCTGACATAGTGGAATGATAGTATAAGCCAGGTTGGATGGTTTTAACGATTTTATCTCGGTTGAGCGAAAAATGTTCGAATTTTGAACAACAAGCGATGGGAATCTCTACTTCCCGTAATTCTGGCTCACTGACATGTGGGTCACTTGCATAGTGGGTCCAAAAAGTCGATGTAGGTCGGAGTGGGTGGGCAAGTACGTATTGAAGAAGGGCTGGGAAACCTGGATGGGGTGATGCACTTGGGAGAACGCAAATTTACCACCTATATCCCTCTATTATTGCAGTGCTCCCTCGGATTATTGTTTCCAGAGTAGGGATAGAAGAGGAATTTTGCATTCTAGAAAGAGGTGAAGCATGTTTGAATGGATGCACGAGATATTTTAATGGATGAGTGTGATGTTTGGGCGCCGTACCAAATTTTGAGGTCGAAGCTTCTAACATACGCTACTCCGGCGTGTGGCCTCTCACACACGCTGTCACCGTCTAGGCCCACACGCCAGTGAGAGTTGCTTCCCAACATTTAAACGAGTTTCTAGGCATTTGCTGAAATTTTCGAACAATTTAAGGCTTTCGAGAAGATGACCATTGTCCAAAAAAAAAGGTGACCAAGGTCATGGAAATAGTTTATGATGATGTGTCCGTATTTGGTAGATCGGTGCATCTTTGCAAATCAACCAATATGTCTGCTTCCAAATTTGAAGTTTGTTTTCGAATTTCCAAGTAACAACAGTTTGTTTTGTTGTGAAGCAACTACAAAGATGATGGCTCAAAATGCCACCGCCCCCTTTTTCACACAATGTATAACGCCCTTTCAAGCTTCTAGGGTAAATTTGTGCAATAAAATAATTTTTGGGGCTGGATGTTTTTTTTGGGGGCTGGATGTTTGAATGGATCGGCGGGATGTTTGAATGGGTGGGCAGGATATTTCGGCGCTCTACCGAAATTTTGAAGTTGAAGCTTCTAAGGTACGCTACTCCCACTTGGGATGTTGTCCCCGTCAGATAGACCCACAAGCCTGTATGCTTTCCAGCATTTAATGGGTTTATAGACATCTGCCGAAATTAATGAACATTAATTCAAGGCTTTCAAACAAGAGGAGCAAGGTCACAACCATAGTTCCTGTACCTTTTCCATCTTTTGTACTATTTCGTACATTGAAGTATCTTCGCTAACCAAGCTTACAAACCTCGCCATATTTGGTAGATCGGTGCATCTTGGCATTTCAAGCAATTGTTTACAAAGGAGATCCCAGACTTGATGGATAATGCCCTACTTTCATGAGTTTCCAAGCTTCCTAGCTAAAGATGCTGAAATTAAATAACTTTTTGACATGAAGCCATTCGTTCACAAAGTGCAATGCTATGTGCATTAGTTTCCATGGTAAAACATAAACTTGTATTTTGACAAGCTTTGGATCAATTTTGATCTATGGTGACTGATGTCTACGCACGCTTCTATTCTTGTAGACAGTGTTGGGCCTCCAAGTGCAGAGGTTTGTAGAATAGCAGCAAGTTTCCTTTAAGTGGATCACCCAAGGTTTATCGAACTCAGGGAGGAAGTGGTCAAAGGTATCCCTCTCAAGCAACCCTGCAATCAAGATACAAGAAGTATCTTGTGTCCCCAACACACCCAATACACTTGTCAGGTGTATAGGTGCACTAGTTCGGCAAAGAGATAGTGAAATACAAGTATTATGGATGATTATAAGTGGTAATTGCAATCTGAAATAAGAGTGGCAGCAAGCAAACATGTAACATGACTGATTGTAAACGGTGTTTCAATGCTTAGAAACAAGGCCTAGGGATCATACTTTCACTAGTGGACACTCTCATATAAATATCTTCTCTTCATTATGCTACCCTGAACTACTCTCCGGTTGGACGATGTAGGGTGTGTTCAGAAACGGTCCGGATTCGTGGAACTCCTCCGATCGCACTTCCCACAGCGACTCTGGCTTCCGGAATAGAGCAAGAAACGTTTGGCATTGCTTCTCCGTTTAGCTAGGCTGAAATCTCAATTTCTGCAGGCCAGCCCGCTAGGGAGGTGGACTTCCAGCTTGGTCCGGTTGGCGTTGCAAGGAGGTGTACATACCATTAGCCATTTGTACCAAGCTCACGTTGACCAGGATGTCAGTGGATGAGCTGATGGTCCAGGTCAGAGCACATGCGGAGGAGGAGGTACTGGTGGAGGAGTTTTGGGTCGGGGAGGCGCCAGCCCATTCTGCTGCTCAATTTGGAAGTCGGGGAGGCAACGAACCGTGCTGCTTCTCGATTTGGAGGTCAGGGATGCACCGGACAGTGTGCTGCTGCTCGATTTGGAGGTCGGGGAGGCGTCAGCCGGAGCTTCTAGAGGAGAACGGGAATGGATGAGGTCAGGGACGGCGGAATTTGGAGGAGGTCGGGGACAAACGGAAGAGGATGCAGACGGCAGGACATGAGGTGCGAGGGTCGCAGTGCCAGCGGGAGGAGAAATAAAGGAGGCGGCCAGAGTAGAGGAGACCCTTGGCGTCGGGGACGAACAGAAGAGGATGCAGACGGAAGGGAGGTGCCGCGCGAGAGTCGCGGTGCTGGCGGGGAGGAGAAATCAAGGAGGCAGCCAGAGTAGAGGAGACCCTTGGCATCGGGGTGGCCGGCCGGAGGAGAGGAACCCGGTAGCAACGTCATGGCGTGATTGAAGTTGGGCGGCGGTGTGGTCGATTGGGATGGGAACGAGAGGAATAGAGGGATAGGGAAAGAAAAATGAAGCGTTATTTGGCAAGGCGGTGGCATATCCATCGTAATATCGAGTTGCTCCATGGTTTGCTGATCCGCAAATTCCCAATAATGCTCCTCCGAGGTTTGTACAACAAAATTCTCTGGCTTCTTGGATCTAGCTTCCTGGAGTCAGGATGTTCGACACTACTTCGTCGTGAATTTCCAAGAAGCTGGAAGCTAGAGGAGTACCAAACACGGTCATAGGGCTATAACAGCACACCTTAAAGTTCAGAATCCCCATCTAGATAACCCCTCACTATCACCTTGAGCGCTAGATGGTTCAAACAAACACCACAATCTCATAGAGACATCCAACTCAAATTATACTCATGATAAGTATGTATGTAACCTTAGCCAAAGTCCCACACGGTGTGCACACTGTCAACTTCACACACGTGGGGATAAGCAGATATTAATTAAAGCACTTGAGTAGCAGAATAGATCTATAGATTACAAAGCTCATGATCTCAATAAGATCACGCATAGAGAGAGAGATGAACACATAGCTACCGTTAGAGCCCTTAGCCTCGAGAGAGAACTACTCTCCCATCATCATGGGAGTCAGCAATGGCGATGGAGATGGCGGTGGAGTCGATGGAGATGGCTCCGGGGGCACTTCCCCGTCTCGGCAGGGTGCTAGAACAGAGACTTCTATCCCCCGAATCTCCTCTTTGATGGCGGCGGCGCTTCAGAACTTTTCGTGGAATTCTAATCTTGTCTCTAGGGTTTTTGTCCCAGGAGGCTTTTATAGGCAAAAGGGCAAGGTCGGTGGAGGCCCAAGGGGCCCACACCACCTGGTGGCGCGGCCAGGGGGTACCCGCGCCTCCATAGGGTGTGGCCAGCCCCTGGCCCTCCTTCGGCTGCCCTCCGGACTCCATGTTCCTTCTGGTAAAATATTGACTTTGGCTTTTGTCCCGTCCAATTCCGAGAATATTTCCTTACTAGATTTTCTGAAACCAAAAATAGCAGAAAACAGGCAACTGGCACTCTTGTTAATAGGTTAGTTCCTGAAAATGTGTAAAAATACTCCAAAGTGTGGACAAAACATAAGAAAGTAGATATAAAACAAGCATGGAACATCAAAAATTATAGATACGTTTACAACATATCAACATCCCCAAGCTTAACTCTTGCTCGTCCTCGAGTAGGTAAGTGATAAAGAAATGAATAATTTTTGAGGTGACATGCACCATCACAATCTTGATCAAGGTATTTGCAAAACATTGATAGCTAGGATCATAGTACTTTAACATAGCATGAAAGATGTAGTTCTAACAATAAGACACAGCAACTATGTTGTAACATGAAAAGGTACAAATAGAAAATTCATGAATAACAATGCTTTAAAAGATGTTTGTTTGTTTCACATATAGAAAACATAATGAGAATGGTATTCAGCTTGTCCCTCATAGTGTAGCAAAACATAAATGCATAGGACACCTTCAAAGTTCATAAGGGTGACTAGATACAAATAGTTTAAGAACAAGCAATATCAAAGTTATGAATCAATCAACAAGTTTTGGGACAATGCACATTAAACTAAGAATGACCACTAAGCTCTCTCAATAGGTCCAGAAAGATAGAAGATGGAGACTCAACATAAAAGTAAAAGAAAGGCCCTTCATAGAAGGAAGCAGGGATTCAAGTCTCATAAAGAGCTTCCAAAAATTATGTTACTTATTAGCTTTCATCTCCCATTACCCATATCATAAGCATCTTTAGGTGATTAAGGTTACAATGAACAAATATGAGGATATGTTTGACAAGTTATAAGCTAAAAATATCATGCCCCTTGCTTACGAGTACCATTCCTCATGCTACTCAACTTTAGTCACAGGTAAGTTCTTGTCATTGTAAGTACATGTGTATCATAGAGAACCGCCAACGGGGTACCCCTTGCCCGATGATACAGAAGATTCCCCATATCAAAATGACAAGGCAAGCAGACAATGAGCATCTCAACAATTCTTTTATTTCCTATTTGCATAGGCTTTTTTTCCTTTTTTTCTCTTTATTTCCTTCCTATTTGCATAGGGTTTTTTATAGAGAATGCTTCATAGATTGCTCACTATGGTTACACTACAGGTTTCCACCATGATTAGGCATCGCTTAGACCAGTCGCCCAGGCGTTTCTCTAACACATATACGAACTCCATGAGCCTTACAAGCTCCCCTTTCATTTCACACCACCGAGATCCATAAGCAAAAGAACATGATATCAACTAAATAAAGTGTAATGTTGAAAGCGTTCCCCATGATAACATGGTTCTGCTAATTCACAACTTACAAAACGCAAGCATATACGCAACATAGATGGGCACAATGGTTCAAGTTTATTAAGTGCAAGAAAATTAAAGTGTGCCATCAAGTTCGTGAGAGCTTTAATCACTAATTTTCACATAACAAGTTTAATTCGAAAGGTAGATAAAAAAATGAATATACTTGGAATAGCAAATGCTAATAGGTAGGTATGGTGGACTCTTTGGAATAACTTGGTTTTATTTGGAGTTGGATGCATGAGTGGAACTCATACTTGGTACATGTGGAGGCTAGAAAAAGACTAGGAGCGACCAACTAAGAGAGAAATAATGGCCATAATCATGCAAAGTGACAAAACATTATCAATTAAAGCATAAAGTGATATTACAAGTCGAAAACTAAATGATCATAGAGGGTATGGTGACTTGGTATAGTCTTAACATGGTGTGAGCATGCGCCAAGTCAACCTAAATAAAGCATCAAAGGAGAATACCACAATATTATGATTTTATATGCTAAAACAACGCATGATTCTTTCAAGGAACATTAAGCAATCTCAATTGTTTGTAACAAGTCATGCTACAACAATAATTACTAAGCATAAAGGCAAAGCAATATCAAACATGACATGATAAAGTCTAGGCCACAGTCAAAACAAGACTCCTTTTGTACCACTTATAAGCATGAAACTTCCTACTCTTTTCCAACACCAATCGAAAACTAAAGCTAAACGCAGTGCTAGCAAAGGAGAACAATCACAGAACAATAAGAGTGAAAACTAGAGTGTTCTGGGCAATGAATAACGGGATGTGTCTCTCTCCAAAAGAAGTGTGTTGGGATCCAACCAACTTATTGCGGCAAGGAAAGCAAAAGAAAACTAAAAACAAAGATGAAGACGCTCCAAGAACAACATAATTGGTGCATGAAACAATAAAAATGAAGTGTTTGGAAGAAAACCTGAGATTTTTATTGATGAAGAAGGGGATGCCTTGGGCATCCCCAAGCTTTGATGCTTGTACTTCTTGAATATTTCTTGGGGTGACACGGGTGGCATCCCCAAGCTTGAGATTTTATCCATACTTCATCTCGTGACATTATTCTTCCCTACAGTTGAAAATTTCCTTCATACAAAACTTCACACAATCTTCATTAGCAACATTAGTATATTCAAGATAATAAGTCTTTGGGTGTAGTTTCAACACAAGTAAAACTTCCATTAAAACACAAGCTACTGTAGCAATTCCTTCTAAAAGCTCAAGTGATCAAAGAGAACTCAAAGAGAAAGAGATTAAGAGGCAAATGCAAATAATGGCAGAAATCTGTCAAAACAGACCAGCAGGTAAAAAACGATTTTTTCGAAGACCTTCTGTTGCTCAAATCGAAAATTACTAAACTAACAAAAATTACTGGGGTATAAGCACAGAAAATTACAGCTCAATCCGACGTACAGAGATTTTTCATGATTTTTTTAGTGGAAATCTGGCTTTGCTTAATTTGCTTCCGATTGGGCCATTGGGGGTACTATTAGTACTGGGAGTAGTAGTATTCGGTATGCTTCCATTGTGGAGTTCTTGCTTATTGCTCACCTCGGAATCACCTAATCAGGATATTTTTCCTCTTCTCTAATTGATTGGGTCATTTGGGTCGGGTGGGGGTGGTGGTGGGGATGGGGGTGGGTGGGGGAGGTGGTACTGATTTCGTATGGATTCTGGATCAGGGCATGGTCACCGTTGTTCTGATTGGGGCATTTAGTCGGGTTCAATTTTGGTGTTCTTCACTTCTGTAACCTTTAGTTGCTACTCGTAATGTGCAATGGATTTTGCGTTAGATTCTGTATGGAGAACTATGGGCCAGTGGCGCACACGACCACTACGGACAGGGATGGTCCTGTCAGTTCCCTTAAAAGTTGCCTAAAAAAGGTAATGTAGCAGTATATTCATTGCGTTCTTCCATTCTTTTGAATGCTGAAAGTGGTTGGCTGCAACCTAGATGTATCCCTGTGCTAAAAGTTGTCTTTGTCTGCATCCTGTTTTTGTGGAAGCCTCTATGACACCATCTCTTCTTCATTTACTGTAGCATGGTGGTACATACCTGCCAACGTGCGGTGCTCCAGGTATGGAAAACAGGATGGTACCCCCACATGCTGCAGGATCCGGCGAGTACCACTACTCACCAAAAAACAAGCACAAGGCCACCAACTAGCTGGGAGGGCCTAGCTTAAAGAGAAAGGTATTTGTTCTTAATACCCTTATTACCATGGTGTAGACAGATTTAAGTATTACCCGCTTGGTGTGATGCATGCTTATTAGATGTTCAGAAACATATGTATGATTTTATTAATTCTGGCACTATGGTTATGTGAATCCAGATTTGGATCTATCAGACTGTGCGATGACCCAGTATACCACTGCATGATGTACTACACTATAGTCGTTGACATAACACCAATGAAACACCGTTCACTAGTATTACATCCCTTAGAGTGGTACAACAGAAACACAGCAGGTCCAAGACATGACTATAGAGTACAACTCGACTCTTTACAAAAGATCCAGAGAACACTTGAGGTTAAAGAGAGAGAAAGAACTTCTTACAAAGAAGAACCAGAAATAATAACTCAGAACTATCTAGTAACTAAGTCTAGTATCTAAACTATTTGGCTTGCCATTGCTGCTATTCCAATGCTCTACAGAAATAGGTTTTATGGCTAGAGAATCTACTCCTATCTAAACCGACACTTTATCTTCACTTCAGCTGATGTATATGTTGACTTCATTGACTTTATTGAAGAACTTGAGTTGTCGATGATGGTTTCTTGAGCAGAAATTGATGTTGACGTCATCTTCAATGGCTTAGAACCTAGAAAGGGTTAAGAAGGTACGGTTGAGTACGAGCGTACTTAGCAAGTTCACTAAAAAGGAGTGTATGATGCACTATCTCTACAGCCACAGACCATAGGTCGTAGGCAATGTAGGTTTTCGTAAACATTTCTTCAAAGGTGGATTTTATTCTGAAAACTATGTCTAACAGCCTTCACAGGTTGACCAAAACCTTCGTGGGGTTCCTTTCCTGCCGCGTTCATAGCTCCCTCCCGGAACAGGGAGTAACATGTCACAATTTTCACACTCTGCAGAGGTGCGTCACTTTTCCCATAAGAGACCTTAGCCTTGTTGCACAACCAAGCCGCGAGCCTGTCCACACTTCCTTTGTATGGGGCCCAGTCTAAGATCCAACCCAGTACTGCCCTCTCTGCGACCCCATATGTCTGCACGATCCTCCGGGGCTGACTACACCTTCGTTAAGCCCCCATCTAGGGCAGGCTACAACTTTGGTGAGTTCCTAAAGACTCTATGAGTTGGTGATGCCCCTGGCAAGCTCCATAAAAGGTCCGACTATACCTCCGGCAGCCACTCATAAATAATCTAGACACCAAAATCATGGGGCCTAAGGGTGCCCACCCATATGTTGGATCCATACCGGAAATCCCAACGTCACGATAAGGTCATCTTCCCTCCATATGAAAGGGAGAAGATACAGCTGACTTTCCCGTCCCATTCCAAGTCTTATGGTTGACGCGTAATATATGGCGCTAGACTTTCTGGCGACATTGGTTGTTAAGTCCTAGATGATACATTACTGTACAATGGCGTTTCCATTGCCAGTTATGATAGATTAGCTGATCACGCTGGATCAGTAACCAATATTTCCAGTTAATTGTGAAAATAGTGTTTTCGACCTTTTTGAAATGCAGGTGATGACATAGCTGAGTTACAAGCATAGAAAATAATCAAAGGACATGAGCAAGTTGTGAACTTGCCTTTTGTGATTGCAAGATTATGCACTCACGGTCTTCAAGACAATAGAAGATCCAAATTCTATAAATAGCATCATTGGTCCGGTAAGGACTAATGTTTAAAGAAGCGAGATGCAATTTTGCATCAGTAATGTAATGCAGTTTGATAAACGTGAATCCCCGGACTAATCGTGTTTGATCTAGGGTTCGGAAACTGGGAATGATTTATTTAAAATGTGTTTCACTTTTATCTCAGTTTCACACTTGTGCTTCTTATTTAGGCTTGTGGGAGTGTGTGAAACAATATGTAAATACAACAAGTAGCATGTAATACTAAAACACTCAAATGGATCATGGTATCTAAAAGATTTCTTAAGTAAGATTATTAATTACTTAGAGCTTTCAAGAAGTGTTGAAGGATTACTTTTCATGTTTCTTAAAAGAATAACTTTCAAGGAAAAGGTTACTTTTACAAAGTAAAGGTATTTAAATTTTAACATGCAAAGTATAGAAGTGAAGTATAATAATATTCTAAGATCGATATTGTTTACACTTATATGATAAGTGTGAGTTTGAGATGCCTTACAACTTAATTTGGAATAAACAAAAGTTAACTATAAAAATATATTTAGACCTTATATATTGTGTTTATAGTTTGGTGGACCAAGGTTAACTTTGAAACATGAATAGACTTGGGTGAGATGTGTTTAGATAAGATGGCTTCCTATAGTCACTATCCAACCTACAGATCTTCCTAAAAGGGTTTTAGTCCTAAGGTCAAAGCATATGCTCTGATACCAGCTGCGGTGACCCAGCATACCACTTCATGATGTAGTACACTATAGTCGTTCACATAACACCAATGAAACACCGTTCACTAGTATTAAATCCCTCAGAGTGGTACAATTGTTTTGAATTGTCTCTTGCTAAGCTTTTTATGAACTTTGTTTTGAATTGTCTTAGATTGTAATCTTGGAAGGACTTCTATCAGCTATAGAGCTATACTTGATAGATCCCTTAGTCTATGATGCTGGTCTGAGACTATGCTGGGTAGAAACAAAGATTTTTACCTGCTGCCCCCCTCTTTCAAATATCCCATGATGGATAATTCATAATTATGATTCCTATAGTGTTTAGGAAAATGATTTGCTAGGATTTTGTAAGGATATTATGGTGGATCCTTACTATTTAAGATGAAGTTTTAAGATGTATCATTTCTGAGGTGCTACCATCCACAGGATGTGACCAGAAATGTTCATTCAAGGATTCCTGTGCGCCTAATTAGAAAACTAGGGATTTCTATTCCAGATCAGTAATGCAAAGGCTGAGATCTTGGTGGTAGTTTGCAATGATTTATTCTTGGTTGTTTAAATTTCTTCAAGGATGAATATACACCTCACTTGGGTGTTTTTCTGAGAAGATTATAGAACATCACATGTTCTGATGAAATGGCTAAGATCAATGATGGTTTGTATAGACTCACCACACAACTAGCTTGTTGGTGATGTTGTGGTTATGGTTGATTTTGTTGGCTTCATCTTGGTGACTTGATCACTCCCTGGAGCCTGTTTTGCACACCCCATGTTCTGGTTCTGCTCCTCCTTGCTCCTGTGACCTTGCACTTGTTCTTGCTATCCTCCTACACCACCCCCTCCTTATGTCACCATTCTGTGGTGATCTGATGGTTGATTTGGTTAATATGTGTGAAGAAGATCTGTGATGATCCATCAAGAACATATGTTGTTCTTGTGGTTTGGGATGTGAACATGTTGAGGTGCCGTATGGTGAAATGAAGTGTGTGGTAAGTGACCAACAAAGTGGTACTCTGCTGCTATGGTTGTGTTCTTATCCTCCCTTGTGGATGTCTTGTGTTGACAGCACACAAGCATGCAATGACTAAGCTGTTGTCAAGTGGGCTCCATAGGGTGCAAGTTTCAACATTTGACTCATGTGCCTGTGGATCAGCTTTAGTGAACAGATATTTTCTCAACCTTTGGCTTATTTCTTTGATTTGCTAAATGAGGGTTTTTGCTACTAAGCTAATGATGCACAAGTCTGAAGCAGATAATATGATAAGAACAGATATTGTTTGGCCCCCTTTGATTATTCTCAGTGACGTGTTAACACTGCATTACGGTGTGAATCTGAGAGTATTCCTAACAACTAATATTCTTTTATTTAGTCCTCATTTTCATTTGTTTTGTAGGAATCAGAGTGAGGAATGAAGACACGGGATGAAGGAATAGTTTAGGACCCTTTTTTATTATTGATCCTTATTGTCATCTTTATTCTAGATTCTTTTGTAATTCATTTATTCTTTTATGTATCTGTAAAGACAATGTATTATTATTTGTTGAGATAATAAAGTTTGATTTTCTCCCCTTTTGGAGTTTAAGGCTTGTTATTTATTTGTACTTATATTTTCGTGTATTCTCATTTATTAATGTAATCTTTCATTTGTCTTGAGATACCTTTATTATAAAGGGTAATGTATTATATATATTCATATAAGATGTACTTTATTATATTATGGAAATTTATTTTCCATATTCATCTCAAATTCTATTTGAGTTCAAACATAACTTTTGAATGGATACTCCCTCAAAAGAAAAGATACAGTGGAGGTCATGTCTAAATCTATCGCACTTGCCCGGATGCTTCCATCAGAGCAAGAGAGATCTCAATCCCTCACTGGCTTCTTTAGTTTTGCGTGAAAATTATTCGGACTTTCTATGCATGAATGCAATGCACACACATGTGTTTAGCTTATTTCTAAGCTCTAATGCTGGGGTGTTACAGACTCTCCCCCTTAAAATAAACTTCGTCCCTGAAGTTTGTACTCTCTTGCATTTCGGAATGAGGAGTTGACTTGTATTGATCACACCATTTCTCAAATTCCATTGTGATCACAATTGGGAATAGTTGTGGTATCCCGTATCCAGATCTTTTTCCTTAAATCCTCTTCATCCTTGACAATATACATTATCACTTCTAAATTTATCCTATGACTTATTTTACTATAATTTCTTGGATTACGTCCTTACATTACTATTTAGAATTGGTTGTGGATACATTTTGTCCATTCCAACCAGGCTTTCCTACTATTTTACACTGGACTTATTTTGGTAGACTCTCCTCCTTCTTAAGGAAAACTTACCAACTATTTCCCCTTTATAACTAGTCCACTAGGTTTAATCTATTATATCTCCTTTGATCTTTCATCCGGACATACTCTAGAGAGTACTCTTATACAGATGATTTCTTATAACTTTATAAGAATAAGGCTTAATCTCATCATAATTTTGTACTTTTCCAACCTTTAGTCAGAAAGTTAGACAATAACACTTCAGTGTTTATTGTTTACTCTCCCCCTTGGGGTTTCCCAATGGTCTCTAATTTGCATGTATAGCATCCATCAACACGATAGTAAGGATATTGGTCTTTGTCTAGCTTATATTTTATCTCTATAAGGCTTCACGAAAGAATTTGCGGTACACCCACACAGTTGTGGATCTCCGAAATGAATCTTCCAACACTATTTGTCTTACTCCTAACCTTCTGGACATTTTCGCTTTGGTAAGCCTGATTTCACGAAGTGTCTCGAAAGACGATCTTTAATTGTGTACTTCCTTAGGTCTAACTTAACTTAGGCCAAGTTTTATACTCTTTAGATTAGACAAATATGACTTACTTCACTACACCATTAGGATACCGGCTGCGGATCCTCCTAGGTATATGGATTACCCTACGGTTTTCGACTTCTTACTGGCATTCTCTCTGAATTGTCAGAGCTTGAATACCACCCTTATTCAAAAACTTCTTCTTTGCTCCCTTTCATGTTACTTCCATGATTTTGGGACAACTACTTTATTAGCTTCTGAACAACATCACCTATCTTGAGTGAACATAAGTTCATCCTTTATGTTGCTCCACACCCTTTTTCAACACTACTATTCCTTCTTATTGCTAGCTCATAGTGAGTTGGGATTGATCCATCCTTCAAAATAGTGTTAATACACCTTATATTTGGCTTCCTTCTTCGTGCAAATCTTCATCTTGAGCTTCGGAACTTGTCACTCCCTTACACGAATTCCCTTTTCTACCTAGGTCTATAACATCAAGTAATAACTTGACGATGCCACATGCATTTGCACATCAAGTAAAACTTCATGCACATATCTAGTCAATCAAGAAGATGCAAGAAAAACCAAGAAATCCAAATGTGGTACATATAACACACATCATTCCAAGCCCGAAATATAATAGTTGAGTATAATACCTCTAGAATTTAGGATTAGCTTTGTAGTATAAGACACCTCCTAGTATAGGTTTACACCTTGATACTTAGCACTTAAGGGTTAAACTACTCTTTGTCTCAATATTTACCCAAATTGCTCAGGTGTAACATGAGAATTTTGAGCAAAGTGGTCTCACTTTGGTTCTAACTAATCTCTTACTTTTCTTTCGGGGCTACTAAATACTACCAAATTTCCATTCTATCGTAAACTATCCTCACATGATCTCTCAAAACTACTAACAAAATTGTAGTTACTACCTTAATCCAACAATTATCGTCATATTATAATATCTATGACTTCTATCATAGACCTACATTGTTCTTACTTACTATTACTACAAGATTAGTTACCAAGTACTTGTCCTAATTACAGACTTATCATGGTCTCAGAGCTATTCTCACCACGAACTTGTTAGACTTACCTAGTTATCATGATTGAAGAGCTAATCTCACCATGATGACTCTTCTTCTTAGCTTACTATTAATGATTCCTAACAAAATTCTACTCCATCACATGGAATTATCAAGTGAATGCCACATGATTTACTTCCAATTGTATCTATACCTACCCTAATGGTCTACCCTGTATGGTATAGTGGTAAGATTCTGCTGCTTCACATGGATTCTAAATATAGACTCCATCACTAATACTACTCCACATGATATCCTAATCCTAGTCGTAATCTTCTTTGATATTTCAACTACTACAGATATCTTAGTGGTGTTATACGTATTTGGAGCTACACTCAAATGATATTTCTCTAGAGAACACATATAACTAATCCTTAAGAAAGGTGATAAGAACATCCAACTTAAGTGTGACAAGATTATCCTCAAGTAGATATCCATCACAACTCTTGGTTTAGATAAGATGGCTTCCTATAGTCATTATCCAACCTACAGATCTTCCTAAAAGGGTTTTAGTCCTAAGGTCAAAGCATATGCTCTGATACCAGCTGCGGTGACCCAGCATACCACTGCATGATGTAGTACACTATAGTCGTTGACATAACACCAATGAAACACTGTTCACTAGTATTAAATCCCTCAGAGTGGTACAATTGAAACACAGCAGGTCCAAGACATGACTATAGATTATAACTCGACTCTTTACAAAAGATCCAGAGAACACTTGAGGTTAAAGAGAGAGAAAGAACTTCTTACAAAGAAGAACTAGAAATAATAACTCGGAACTATCTAGTAACTAAGTCTAGTATCTAAACTATTTGGCTTGCCATCGCTGCTATTGCAATGCTCTACACAAATAGGTTTTGTGGCTAGAGAATCTACTCCTATCTAAAACGACACTTTAGCTGATGTATATGTTGACTTCATTGACTTTATTGAAGAACTTGAGTTGTCGATCATGGTTTCTTGAGCAGAAATTGATGTTGACGTCGTCTTCAATGGCTTAGAACCTATCAAGGGTTAAGAAGGTACGGTTGAGTATGAGCGTACTCAGGAAGTTCACTAAAAAGGAGTGTATGATGCACTATCTCTTTAGCCATAGACCATAGGTCGTAGGAAATGCAGGTTTTTGTAAAATTTCTTCAAAGGTTGCTTTTATTCTGAAAATTATGTCTAACAGCCTTCACAGTTTGACCAGAACCTTCGGTTCCTTTCCTGCCGTGTTCGTAGCTCCTTCTCGGAATAGGGAGTAACATGTCACAATCCTTACACTCTGCAGAGGTGCGTCACTTTTCCCATAAGAGACCTTAGCCTTGTTGCACAACCAAGCCGTGAGCTTGTCCACACTTCCTTGGTATGGGGCCCAGTCTAAGATCCAAGCCAGTACTGCCCTCTCCATGACCCCATATGTCTGCATGATCCTCCGGGGCTAACTACACCTCCGTTAAGCCCCATCTAGGGCAGGCTACAACCCTGGTGAGTTCTCGAAGACTCTATGAGTTGGTGATGCCCCTGGCAAGCTCCATAAAAGTCCGACTATACCTTTGGCAGCCACTCATAAATAATCTAGACACCAAAATCGTGGGGCCTAAGGGTGCCCACCCATATGTTGGATCCATACCGGAAATCCCAACATCACGATAAAGTCATCTTGCCTCCATATGAAAGGGAGAAGATACAGCTGACTTTCATGTCCCATTCCAAGTCTTATGGTTGACGCGTAATATACGGCGCTAGAATTACTGGCGACATTGGTTGTTAAGTCCTAGATGATACATTACTGTACAATGGTGTTTCCATTGCCAGTTATGATAGATTAGCTGATCTCCCTGGATCAGTAACTGATATTTCTAGTTAATTGTGAAAATAGTGTTTCGACCTTTTTGAAATGCATGTGATGACACAGTTGAGTTACAAGCATAGAAAATAATCAAAGGACATGAGCAAGTTGTGAACTTGCCTTTTGTGATTGCAAGATTATGCACTCACGGTCTTCAAGACAATTGAAGATCCAAATTCTGTAAAATGCATCATTGTTCTGGTAAGGACTAAAGTTTAAAGAAGCAAGATGCAATTATGCATAAGTAATGTAATGTAGTTTGATAAACGCGAATCCCTGGACTAATCGTATTTGATCTAGGGTTCAGAAATTGGGAATGGTTTATTTAAAATGTGTTTCACTTTTATCTCAGTTTCACACTTGTGCTTCTTATTTAGGCTTGTGCGAGTGTGTGAAACAATATGTAAATACAACAAGTAGCATGTAATACTAAAACACTCAAATGGATCATGGTATCTAAAAGATTTCTTAAATAAGATTATTAATTACTTAGAGCTTTCAAGAAGTGTTTAAGGATTACTTTTAATGTTTCTTAAAAGAATAACTTTCAAGGAAAAGGTTACTTTTACAAAGTAAAAGTATTTAAATTTTAACATGCAAAGTATAGAAGTGAAGTATAATAATATTCTAAGATCTGTATTGTTTACACTTATCAGATAAGTGTGAGTTTGAGATGCCTTATAACTTAATTTGGAATAAACAAAAGTTAACTATAAAAATATATTTAGACCTTATATATTGTATTTATAGTTTGGTGGACCAAGGTTAACTTTAAAACATGAGTAGACTTGGGTGAGATATGTTTAAACTATTCTCAGGTTTTTAGGGTTATGGTAGGTATGATCAAGAGTGTGAGATCATTCACTCTCAATTTAAGTGAACGATAAGTTTAAATATAATTTGTTATTATGAATATAATTTATCTTATTAAGGAAATTAAATTTAGATGATTTTAAATAATCTATTAAAGTTTGAAATTACGTTTAAGAATGGGTAAAAGTTAAATAACATTCACTTTTATTATAATTGAATGATGTTTAAAGTTTACTCAAAATTGTTGGTTTAATTTGGAGTTACAGTTTTAAAGGTTCTCCGTTAAGTTATTATCTTACCTTTCAAGTTTATCCAAGTTATGACTTTGGAACTAGTACTTGAATATCAGAGAGTTTAGGTTTAGTACCAAATTGTGATTATTTCTTATTTAAGAAATGTTTCTAAAGAACTTATAAAGTGCTATTTATAAAATGGATAGGAATTTATTTACATTAAAATCTTGAAATCTTATGGGATATTATATTTGGTATTATTCTAATAAACTATATTTATTCTAGATCTTAAGAATGATTTTTATTTATTTTTAAGTATTAGTCTTATTTTTATAAAATTCCACAAAGGATTAAATGTCCTTGACTATTTGTTCCAAGTTTTATTTGTAAAAATTAAGTTGGTATTTTTGTAAAACAGTTGATTTATTTTCATATGCAAAAATGATTTTTATTCATTTTTAGGACTTTTCCTTAATTTATGAAATTTCAATTAGGATTTAATAGTGTTAACATTTATTTGCATTTCATCTAACTTAAGTAAGTAGATTCGTATTTTTATGAAGTAGAGATTATTTTTGTGATCATTGTGATATATTATATGTATTTTTTAGGATTTTTCTTTATTTTCCTAAAACCTTTTTAGCTCCAAGGGTATATTTGTTATTAAACATTTTTACTAAGGTCTTCTTTGTAAAACCTTGGGCCTGGCCCAGCCCGATCCGGCCCACTGGGTTAGGTTCAACCCCAACCCAAGTGTTGGGTAGGACCAACCCGGTCTCCCTTGACCCCGAGCTCACCTCCCTTCCCTCTCTCACACGTACTCTCTAGTGACGCCATGGCGATGTCGTCGCTGTTGTGATGCTAGCGGCTCCAGCCTCCTCGTCTGTCGTCGTGGTGCGTGACGAGACAGTCGATACCGCTCCGACAACTGATACCGCTTGATTTATAGCTCGTCTCCTCTCCTGACCAGACCGCCTCCACCCCGACCCCTAGGGTTTGACGGCTGCCGGCGATGTAGTGCTTCGCCTCCCCTGTGGTGTTGTACCGTGGTTCTAGTGACCTTGTGGTTCTACAAGCGTTGCTCGTGCTTTCATGACCGCCGTGCTTGTGGCTTGGCGCGGGTTGCAACGCCCTCGGGTGCTCCCTGTGCTGCCGTGTGCACGCTCGTCAACGATTCTACTTCCTCTTCTAACTACCGCGAGGACCACAGGTGAGTTCTTCCCTTTTCCCCCTCTTGTTCTCTATCTTGCCTTGCTAATCTCTATGTGCTTGTTATGTATGAACCCTAATTAGTGTTGCCCACTGTACTATGGTTCATCCTTCTATGTTATTGTTCATCCCTTGGTACTAGGCTTATTTGAGATGATTACCTACGGACTCTAGTTGTGTAGAGTGCACTGTTATGCTGTGAGCTTGGTGTTGACAGTGATTTCTGTCAGTAGACTATGCACTGAATCTTTCCTTACTTCTCTGTACTGAATCGATGATGCTATGGTTAGGAGCTAAATTGGGATTAGCTCACTGGTCCTGATTGATATATATATCAATTGAGTTGTGATTGAATTGCTTCAGTATTGAAGCAGTATTGCTGGCTATATATTATAGTTATTCTGATGAATTGATTAAGATGAATTCCAGTGGTCTACTCTAAATCTTGCTTCTTATGGTATGGAAATACCATGAATTACTTGTGTCCTAAGCATTGTCCATATGATAGTGTAATTCTATATAAGTACTTGATTCTTAGGGACAATGCCTAAGAAAATGATATGAATTGGTTTGTTTAATTGTCTGCTAACTTCTTTGACAAGAGATGATGATCACTAGTTCCTGTGCATAACTAATGATCCACTAGTTTCTGTACTGGTGGATTATAGAATGATGATTGATAGGCTTTGGTATGGAAGCATTGGAATTGGATATCTAATCCATTTGTCCTCTGATAATAGAATGTATAGATGTCAAAGATGATTCCTAATTGTTATTTTAGGAAAATTATTAAGTCTATTTTTGAGAGGATTAGGCTATGTAGCCTCTATGTATGGATTACTTACAAGACATGGTTATTGTGATACCATAAATTGGTTGGTACACAATATCTGTCTCTTGCTAAGCTTTTTATGAACTTTGTTTTGAATTGTCTTAGCTTGTAATCTTGGAAGGATTTCTATCAACTATAGAGTTATACTAGATAGATCCCTTAGTCTATGATGCTGGTCTGAGACTATGCTGGGTAGAAACAAAGATTTTTACCTGCTTCCCCCCTCTTTCAAATATCCCATGATGGATAATTCATAATTATGATTCCTATAGTGTTTAGGAAAATGATTTGCTAGGCTTTTGTAAGGATATTATGGTGGATCCTTACTGTTTAAGGTGAAGTTTTAAGATGTATCATTTCTGAGGTGCTACCATCCATAGGATGTGCCCAGAAATGTTCATTCAAGGATTCCTGTGCACCTAATTATAAAACTAGGGATTTCTATTCCAGATCAGTGATGCAAAGGCTGAGATCTTGGTGGTAGTTTGCAAAGATTTATTCTTGGCTGTTTAAATTTCTTCAAGGATGAATATACACCTCACTTGGGTGTTTTTCTTAGAAGATTATAGAACATCACATGTTCTGATGAAATGGATAAGATCAATGATGGTTTGTATAGACTCACCACACAACTAGCTTGTTGGTGATGTTGTGGTTATGCTTGATTTTGCTGGCTTGATCTTGGTGACTTGATCACTCCCTGGAGCCTGTTTTGTAAACCCCATGTTCTGGTTCTGCTCCTCTTTGCTCCTGTGACCTTGCACTTGTTCTTGCTATCCTCCTACACCACCCCCTCCTTATGTCACCAGTCTGTGGTGATCTGATGGTTGATTTGGTTAATATGTGTGAAGAAGATCTGTGATGATCCATCAAGAACATATGTTGTTCTTGTGGTTTGGGATGTGAACATGTTGAGGTGCCGTATGGTGAAATGAAGTGTGTGGTAAGTGACCAACAAAGTGGTACTCTGCTACTATGGTTGTGTTCTTATCCTCCCTTGTGGATGTTTTGTGTTGACAGCACACAAGCATGCAATGACTAAGCTATTGTCAAGTGGGCTCCATAGGGTGCAAGTTTCAACATTTGACTCATGTGCCTGTGGATCAGCTTTAGTGAACAGATATTTTCTCAACCTTTGGCTTATTTCTTTGATTTGCTAAATGAGGGTTTTTGCTACTAAGCTAATGATGCACAAGTCTGAAGCATATAATATGATAAGAACAGATATTGTTTGGCCCCCTTTGATTATACTCCGTCATGAGTTAACACTGCATTACAGTGTGAATCTGAGAGTATTCCTAACAACTAATATTCTTTTATTTAGTCCTCATTTTCATTTGTTTTGTAGGAATCAGAGTGAGGAATGAAGACACAGGATGAAGGAATAGTTTAGGACCCTTTTTTATTATTGATCCTTATTGTAATCTTTATTCTAGATTCTTTTGTAATTCATTTATTCTTTTATGTATCTGTAAAGACAATGTATTATTATTTATTGATATAATAATGTTTGATTTTCTCCCCTTTTGGAGTTTAAGGCTTGTTATTATTTGTACTTATATTTTCGTGTATTCTCATTTATTAATGTAATCTTTCATTTGTCTTGAGATACCTTTATTATAAAGGGTAATGTATTATATATATTTATATAATATGTACTTTATTATATTATGGCAATTTATTTTCCATATTCATCTCAAATTCTATTTGAGTTTAAACATAACTTTTGAATGTTTAAATTTGAATGCATACCCCCTCAAAAGAAAAGATACAGTGGAGGTCATGTCGAAATCTATCGCACTTGCCCGGATGCTTCCATCAGAGCAAGAGAAATCCCGATCCATCACTGGCTTCTTTAGTTTTGCGCGAAAATTATCCGGATTTTCTATGCATGAATGCAATGCACACACCTGTGTTCATCTTATTTCTAAGCTCTAATGCTGGGGTGTTACAGACTGTCTCATACAATCAGTATATAACTATTATGTACTATACTCCCTCCGTCCCAAGGCTTAGGCATATACTGTATTTTTTGAAAAGTCAAGAAACGGAAATTTTGTCCAAACTTTACATAGTATTGAACTGTTGAGCTCTGTTGCTATTTATGCAGATTGAAGGTGTTGCTACGGAGGCTGAGGCTACTATAGAGGCTAGTAGATTTCTGATGCCCGCACCAAAAGAGGACATCCTCTACACAATGAGGAAGTGCCAACACAGTACCCAGGTGGGCATTAACCTCTCTAAGAAGTGGGTATAATTTGGAAATCCACAATTTCACATGTTATGATTTTCCATGGTATTTTTATCAGCTAGTACTATATGTTTATGCTCATTAGAAGTTCACAAAAATAAAATTTGTTTGCTTTACAGGCAATGGTTTTGTCTTATATTGCTCCCTCTGACCCATATTAGTTGACTTAGATTAATCTATATACGAATGTATCTAGTCAAGTTTTAGTGCTAGATACACCCGTATCTAGACAAATTTGAGTCAACTAATATGGGTCGGAGGGAGTATTAGATTTACTTGCTCTTTACATAATTTAACCTTTCCACTTAATTTCAATCAGTACCACACACCAGCTGCTCAGCCCTTTTTGCTACCCTCCTCTTGTCAAGCTTGTGGATTGAAAGGGGGCCCCTGTATGCCATTCCAAAGGCAGAGGGATGAAATATGGTGCATGGCCACCCTTTGCAAAGGGTACCCATGGTATCAGGTATGGATTCCAAGTGGTTTAGACAGACTTGATGTAAGATCTTGTATCTCACTTTTTTTTGATGTCGCCTTACTTCTCTATCAATTTTCTCATGAAGGCTGTCCCTTGTGTCGCTTGCCCCATTATAAACAAGATGTTCGGAAACAACAATTTCTAACTCTGTATAGCGAGGGGCCTAAAGGCATGCGGCAACTATATGATGTGGATGTCTCCCAGACGATGGCCACCACCTATTTGGGTGGCCGAGGCTGGTCCAAGTATGTCCGTGAGAATGGTCGGAAGCAGGGGGATGAGGTAACATTCGATTTTAGCAATCCTGGGTAGATACTTGCATGCCATCGTACACCTGTTGACCAAAGGACCAAGAACAGAGGTAGTAGTAATTAATTTGATTCTGTACTCATCACAACCTCTAATGATTTTCTTGCGACTAACTGTTCTGCACCATTGTCTTTACTCATCATATGACCCTGACCACTTTTGCAGTCTGCTTCCCCTTATGTACCACCTAGAAGGGTTCCAACATCAAGCTCAGCACGGCACCAAAGATCGGCCCCGCCCAGTTCCTGCTTGACCTTGATCTCAGTAGGAGAAAGAATAGAGGTACTAACTTAATTCGCTTGTATACTCTTATCTATGTCTAAGAGTTACTATTGTATAAGAAACCATTTTGCTTGGCCACATCTCATATGCCTCTCTGGCCACTCCTGCAGTCCCCTTACCTACCCCTCAGAAGGTAACCAACACCAAGCTACTGGCACCCCCAACAGCACTGGCCCTAGTTCCCGCTCCAGTACATGTTGACCTAAGTAGAAAGAATGGAGGTAGTAACTTAATTTGCTTGTATACTCATCCTATCCTCTGATCATTGTCTTATGAGTAATTATTGTATAAGAGACCAGTTTGCTTTCACACTTCTCATCTGCCTCTACCATCCCTGCAGTTAGCTTAGCTACCCTTTAGAAGGAATCTAGCATCAAGCTGCTGGCACCGGCACCGGTTTTGGTCCTTCTGGCTCCTGCACCATCCCCTCTACAATTAGTAGCACCATCTCCTGTACCAGCACCAGCCCTAGCACAGGCACCGGCACAAGCTCCTTCATCACCCCAGGCAGCACCTTGTCAGACCATATCCTACACATGTGCCATCACAAGGTCGCACCGGATTATGTTTGTGAGTATATGGCGGTAGATAAACTGTTCTGAATGTCTTCTCAAATTTCACATGATTCAGTGCATCACTCTTAGTTATTATGTGTCTATCTCTTGCTTTGACTCAGAAATTGCCTAAGAGTGCCACAAAGCAACTCCAGGCTAGACGAAAGGGCACAATAGTCTTCACGATGCAGAGCGAAGGATTGCTTATCGAGGGATGCTACGCCATTAACATGACTGATGGACGCTTGGAAGCTACTTCTAGGTGGATCAAGTTCTGGAAAGCAGCCAAACTTACTATTGGAAGAATAGTCAAGGTCGATGTATCTCGCTGCCCTGAACGCGGCATGCTGTTCATGAACTTCCTAGTTGTCTAGCTCTTTGGCCGCATGCTATTGTAATTAATTGTGTGGTTGTCTTATCTCCACTGATATATATGGGTGGTAAAACTGTGATAACCTTTTGCTGGATTAAGCATTCGTTGCGGAAGGAAACTTTTCTTGTAGTGTAAAAGACCTACAGCGCTTAGCTCTCCAGCAACGGCGCCAGAAAATAGCTTGGTGACTGCAAGTGCACATATCGTTTGTAGCTAGTTTCAAAATAAAGATATCGATCCCACAGGAAGCAGGAGTCCGAAGTCTAATAATTCTTGAAATAAATATTACGATAGAAATGCTAGATAAAGTTCTAAGTGACAATATAAAATGCGAGTATTGTGTAAAAAGGTGTTTTGGGGTTTTAGGTATAAGAGAAATAATAAAGTAAAGTAAAATAACTGAATACAGAAAGTAAGTATCGCATCTGTAAGAAAGATTGGAACTACAGTAGGGAAAAGCATTCTCAGGGAGTAGCGGATACACCACTAGCATTATAAGGAGCTAAGATAAAGATTATCATCATGAACATTCCCAACTATGTATGTGTGGGAGGAACTCCGTATTTAGACAAATAGTCAGCAACCGCTGCTCACATCATCCTCATAACCACAGTAGTCAGCAATTCACATCAATCGAATTACTGCGCTATTAAGGGACGTAATCCCGTAGGACGTATCCCATGGCATGGATAGTGTTCAGTGAGTTTCCTCGGTTTCCCAAGTTGATACGTAAGGGGTGCCAACAGCTTTATAGTCACTATAAGTGTTAGCATGCCTCCGTCTACCAATTAGTAGTTCCCTCCATCAAGTCCTCATGAGAGGCAAATATTGAGAGGTCGACTTCTCTCAACATCAAGATGTAGAAAATCTAACACATGGTCACAACGATGAATATCATAATAGACTTTATATTATTTCAATCTCATAGTAGGGTTTCTCCATCTCCCCAAGAACTAGAGATCTACTCAGACATGGAGGCAATCAACATCATGGCAATGGTAATTGAAACAATCATAGATGAATAGTACTTGTATAAATCCACAATGAGTACGGGAATTAAAACAAGATCTAGACAAGATGTAGATGGGATGGATAGAGATGGTGGTGATGTAGCGGTGGATGATGAAGATCGATGCCTTAGCCTCCCGAATCTGCGCTGGGCGAAGATGGATCCCCGGTGGATGAGTTCCCCCTCCAGATGCCTTCCGAAGGTGAGGTTTCTACGATTTTTGGGTGATCTATATGTTGTCTCCCCTGAACCAGTTGCACGGGGTGAAACTATTTGAGGAGGAGGAGGCGGCGCCAACTATACGACCAGAGCTATACGGCCGGAAAATTTGCTCCGGTCATATAGTTGGTCGTTGCACCTTCTGCCTCCTTTGTTCACTTCTGTTTTCTTTTGTTATTATTAATATTTCCCAAATAAGCGATTTACGTTGTTTTTGACTCCTTTTCTCCACAGTACAACTGCTCGAAGAATTGTATCCATTAGATCCATCATCTGTCCTAATCCTGGTGAAAACAGACATAAAATGTGCATGCGAGCACCGTAAAATACCAAGATCCTACATCTACAATGAAAAATAATAATGTAAAACATGATGCAAATATGCACTCATCACTATGCAAGGACATTAAATTTGTCCTGGAGTACTTTTGTGGGGGTGCCCCTATCAGAACTTGTTTTAAGCTTGATGTATATATCTTTTGTGTGTTACTGTCACTCGAATTCCATGTTCAATAGTTCTTATAATTCGAACTTCTTGATTGGTTAGGGGTCTTCGAGTGGCATGCCAATCGTGTCGTCTTCTACTGCGCCATTGGCGCAAGCACGTTCGAAGGTGGAAGAATTGTCGCTTCTGTCCCGCCTGTGTGACTGTGTGAAGTTGGAGCAGGATGCATTGATCATCCACGGTAATGCCGATGTGTGGAAGTGGAAAGCGGAGAAATCCATTATCGGGGGGATGACCCTCGGGTAGGCCAAGACGGGACCAACCGACCGGCTCCAAGGAGCTCTGGCCATCTAGACCCAGAACAAGGAACCATGGCCGGGTGGAATCTCCCACCTGGTCCACATCCAAGTTTCCCCAGCTGACCCATCTAGCCGGGTAGCCAGAAGAACCGGCTGGGAGGCCGCTCCTAGCTGGCCGCCTCAGATCTGCTGGCGGTGGTATGGTGGGGATGACGCTCCTTGCTAGGCGAACCTTTCACCGGACAGGCTGGCTAGCCTGGCCGGAGCTACCGCACACTATGCCAAAGCTGGAGGCTGATGGGCAAAGCAAGGGCTGACGAGTAAAGCCCCGGCTTACGCATAAAGAGCCGGCTAACGGATAAAGAGCTGGCTGACGAGTAAAGCAGGGGCGCTGGACACTGTAGCGTTGTCCTTCCCTGTACTGGAGGCTTGACTGGACCCGGGCCTACCGTTTGTCCCTGTCCAGCCGACCCACTTTGTAAAGCCCAGATCCAAACAGTAAACCCTAGAACCCATCTTGTAAACTGCCTCCTCAACCAGTATATAAGGGGGGGTAGTGATAGGGTTCGAGGTAGACAATTACAAGTTAGAAGTCCTCCACATTGGACAAGTTGAGTAGTTCCTTCTTCTTCTAGCAAGGAGTAGCTAGGAAAACAGCTCAAGGAGCATCTGTATTGGGCATTCGCCCCTTGATAGTAGATCCTTACAGGAGTAGGATTTTTACCTCGCCAAGAGGGCTCCGAACTTGGGTACATCGATGTTTTTGCAGTATCTGT
Source organism: Avena insularis (assembly GCA_023614405.1). NCBI lineage: Eukaryota > Viridiplantae > Streptophyta > Magnoliopsida > Poales > Poaceae > Avena > Avena insularis. The sequence continues at coordinate 352,154,884 of CM042688.1, forward strand.
GCCCAACCCGTTGCGAGTAGCCACCGATAGCATCATGATTGTCCCCTTCACGCCATCCCCGATGGCACTGCCGTGTTCCACACCACGACAGTTGGTGCCCACCATGGGGCACATCACTTCGGCTAGGATCATCTTTCGCACGGGACTTCTGCTCGTTGCCGGTGAGCGAGTCGCCTCTAGCATTGTCCTCACTTTCGGCTCCTTCGACTGCGTCCTCGACAACTCATCATGTTTCACCGAGGGAACCTTCCCAAGTGGCGGCTCCGTCATGCACTTCGGCGAGCATCGTGTATACGTCGCCACGATCACCGAGGCCTTCACTCGCGAGATTGTCACCATATCTGGCGCGCCTCCAGGCTTCTCCGCTTCGCACGTCGCTACTGGCAGCATCGAGGTCATGATGGCGGGCTCGGGCGAGAACCGTCGCCCACCTTTGGAGCGCAACAGGGAAAGTCACGCCGCTAACTCGTGCCTCCCGAACCAGGACCTGCTCAATGTGTCCATCGAGCACCTTCGCAACCCCATCACCCCCATCGAGGCAGATCTAGCTGTAGCTGCGGTAGCACTAGAGGCTACTTGCCAGAGCCTTTTGGAAGAAGCTGGCAAAGTAGTAGCCGCCCAACGGCGGATGAACACGACCATGCGCGAGTAAAACATCGTGCTGCACGGCCGCCTGCTTACCGCTGGCTAGCCCCAAGGCCGAAACCTCGGTTCGGAGATGGATCGTGTTGCTGATCCGCGTACGCCCGCGGTGCAGCCGGTTTACAGCACTCCCACCAAAAACATGAGGGGCGCGGAGGCGGCAGTCGTAGAGCTAAGCCACCTGGAGGGTGAGGATCTGCTCCGTCAGCAAGCACGTGTTCAGCTCCTCATGGTCACAGCAAACAAACAGCAAGCTGAGGCAGAACTCAGCATGGCCGGCAACAGTAGGACCCAACCGGCTCGCCAGATGGCGGATCCGGCTGCAGGCGGCAGCAAGGAATCTTCCCCAAATGGAGCAAGGCCAAGCAACCGCCCATGAGGTGGATCTGCAAGCCATGGGCACAACGCCTGCGACGCAGCAGATGTTACCAGCAAAAATCACGAGCCGGCCAACAAAGCCGGAAAAGGCCAAGCGCAACCCAAGTCCCGCCTATCCGGCCGGCTGGGATCGCTCGAGCCAAAAGAACCACAAGACGTGCGCGCGCGCATCGACCTGCTGGTCCAGTCACGCGCGCTCAAAGAAGAAAGCTCGGCCGGCCCAATATGCTTCGGACCACGAATCTAGAATGAACTGTTTCCAAAGGGATTTTCGCTCCCAAGGGATACGCCAAAGTACAATGGCTCGGTCAAGACGGAGGACTGGCTGGTGGACTATACCACCGCGGTGGGCATCACAAATGGCAACCGCTGGGTGGCTGTGCGCTACGCCCCCCTCATGCTCCTCGACTCAGCCAGGACATGGCTCAACAACCTCCCCGACAACAGCATCAATGCTTGGATTGATTTCGAGCAGGCGTTCGTCCGCAACTTCACTGGCACCTACAAGCACCCAGGTCATCCCGGTGATCTCGCTCTTTGCATGCAAGGATCGGATGAATCTGATCGCTCCTACATCACCTGGTGGACGACCATGCACAACTCCTGCGAGGGGGTGCGCGAGCACCAGGCGGTTGACTTCTTTGTCAACGACTCCAGACACGGCACCATGCTCAAGCACAAGATTCGCCGGGTGGAGCCCACCACCATGGCGCATACCATGGCCATCGCGGACAAGTATGCCACCGCTGACGTGGCAATGAAAAGATCCGTCTAGGTGGACGACCAGGGGCAAATCATCGTCGATGTCGCCATGGATAGGCGCCAGCCGGAAGGGAATGGCCATAACTCCAGGTGGCATGACAACCACCACGGCAAAAGAAAGGATGACCAGCCAGATAACCAATATGGTTCCAGGCAGGTAGCAGCAGTGTAGGAGGATCCGGTTGCAGGCGGAAGCCAGAGACAGAAGCCTGGTGACTGGCCTCTGAGGCCCAACTACACCATCGAGTCAATGCTTGATGGGCCATGCAAGTTCCACAGCGGAGGCAACAAACCGGCTACACATACCACATGCCAGTGCACCTGGACGAAGAAGATGGCGGAAATCGCTGGTGCGCCGGCCGTGCAGGCTCCACCGCCCCCAGCCGGTGGGCCAACAGGTGATCACAATAACCAGCACCGAAGGGAAGATGACAATAACAACTACCCCCGCCAGGTGGGAAACTACCACATCTTCACAACGGAGCCACATACCAAGCACAACAAGAGACGCCGCGAGGCGAAGGTGAACGCAATCGTTCCTCCCATCCCCTAGTACCTCAACTGGTCAGAGCAAGAAGTTGCATGGAGCCGGAAGGACCCGCTAGCTGAGCTGCCTCACCCAGGCACTTACGCGATGGTTTTGGACCCTATCATTGTCTCCTAGAAGCATTCCTACAGATTCTCCCATGTCCTCGTAGACGGAGGGAGCAGCATCAACCTTCTGTACCGCAGCTTGCTAGACCGGCTCGGTATCAGCGAGTCGCAGCTGGAGCCATCAAGCACCTCCTTCCATGGAGCCGTCCCAGGCCCGTCGCATTCTCCCATCGGAAAGATCCGGCTAGACGTCATCTTTGGTACGGAGGATAACTTCTGTCGCGATCCCATCTGGTTTGAGGTGGCCAACCTCTGTAGTGCGTACCACGCAATCCTGGGGCGCCCAGCGCTCACCAAGTTCATGGCAGTACCGCACTACACGTACCTCAAGATGGAGTTACCAGGGCCCAAGGGTGTCATCGTCGTGGCTGGTTGCTACAGGCGGTCTGTGGAGTGCGCCAGGGACGGGTCCAAGATAGCATAAGCCATGATCATCGCGGAAGAGAAGCGCATTATCATGCAGAATGTGGCAGCCCTGTAGAAGGACATGCCGGTTGGCGAACCCAAGCCGGCCGGAGAAGTATAGTTCAAGCCATCGAAGGGCACAAGAAAGATCCTGTTGGACGAGGCCGAGCCGGACAAGTTCGTCCTGGTCGGAGACGGCCTTGACAGCAAATAGGAAAGCGCGCTTGTCGACTTCCTCTGTGAGAATCGGGATATCTTTGCATGGTCCCCCAAGGACATGCCAGGTGTCCTGAGGGAGCTCGCCGAGCACTCTTTACATGTCAGGCCAGATGCAAAGCCAGTCAAACAGTCACTACGCTGCTTCGCGGAAGAAAAAAGAAGAACCATCGTTGAGGAGATCACTCGGCTGCCGGATTCATCATGGAGGTTTTCCACCTGGAATGGCTGGTAAACCCCGTACTGGTGCTGAACAAGAACAAGACTTGGTGCATGTGTGTTGACTACACCAGTCTCAACAAAGCATGCCCCAAAGACTCGTTCTCCCTGCCAAACATAGAGCAAGTGATCGATTCCACGGCCGGTTGCAAGCTGTTGTCGTTTCTGGACATGTATTCCGGCTAGCACCAGATCCGGCTGAACCCCGCTGATCAAATAAAGACAGCATTCATCACTCCCTATGGAGCCTACTGCTACACCACCATGCCGTTTGGACTGAAGAACAATGGGGCAACGTACCAGTGCTGCATGCAAAAATGCCTGCAAACTCATATCGGCAGAAACGTACACGCCTACGTCGATGATGTAGTGGTCAAGACCAAGGAGCACCAAACACTCCTTGAAGATCTGAAGGAAACATTCACCAACCTCCACCGGTTCCAAATGAAGCTGAACCCGGAGAAATGCGTGTTTGGTGTCCCAGCCGGCCAGCTACTCGGTTTTCTCGTATCAGAACAGGGAATCAAGGCGAACCCGGAGAAGATTGGTGCAATCGAGCACATGCAGCCGCCCAAGAACTTGCGAGACGTCCAGAATTTCACCGGATGCCTAGCCTCCCTTAGCCGGTTCATCAGACGGCTGGGTGAAAAAGCACTCCCGCTGTACCAACTAATGAAGAAGACGGACAAGTTCGTCTGGATGTCGCAGGTGGATAAAGCTTTCCGTGACCTCAAGCGCATGCTCACCTCACCACCTGTATTGGCAGTGCTAGCGGCAAAGGAGCCCATGTTGATGTACATCGCAGCAACCAATCGGGTCATCAGTGTGGTGCTGGTAGTGGAGAGGCCGGAAGAAGGAAAGGCACAACCGGTGCAATGACCTGTGTATTACTTGAGCGAGGTACTCTCGCTCTCGAAGCAGAATTACCCTCATTACCAGAAGCTGGTGTACGGCATGTACATGGCCGCCAAGAAATTGAACCACTACTTCCAAGAACATTCCATCCGGGTGTTGGCGCTAGCGCCACTTTCGGAGATCATCGGCAACAGAGATGCCATAGGCCGGCTGGCGAAATGGGCCATAGAGCTCGCCGCCCACAACATATAGTATGAGCCAAGAACATCGATCAAGTCTCAGGCCTTGGCGGATTTCCTCGTTGATTAGGCAGAGACGCAGTAAATGCTGCCTTGCCCTGACTCCACGATGTATGGAGGGCTCGGAGCCGGAGTGGTCATCACCTCTCCAAAAGGAGACCGGCTGGAATATGTGCTGCAAATCCACTTCCACGCGTCCAACAACGTCACTGAATACGAGGCGCTCGTCCATGGCCTCAAGATGGCAAAAGAGATTGGCATCCGATGCATTCTATGCTTCGGCAACTCGGATCTGGTGGTGCAGCAAGTGTCAGGTGATTGGGACGCCAGGGACGCAAACATGGCTCTATAATGCTTCTTCGTACAGCAGCTATGTGCCTGTTTTGAAGGATGCGAGTTTCACCATGTCCCTAGAATAAACAACGAAGCCGCGGACACCCTCTCCCGCATCGGGGCAACAAGACATGCAATCCCACCCGGAGTCTCCCTCTAGCACCTGCGCAAGCCGTCAATTACGCTGTCTCCGGAATCCGACTCCATCATACTAGACGCGTACCCGGGGACTGCCGGCTCCAAGACCCCCGCGACGGCTTCACCACACCCGGGGACTGCTTCGCCGCACCCGGGGACTGCCTCGCTGCACCCAGGGACTGCCGGCTCCAAGACCTCCGTGACGGCTTCACCACACCCGGGGACTGCTTCACCACACCTGGGGACTGCCTCGCCGCACCCGGGGACTGCCGCACCCAGCCTAGAAGCTACCGGCTCCACTACTCCACCCGGTCGGCCTCCAGACGAGCCCAACCCGGCTATCTGCGCAGAAGTAAATCTGCTCATGCAGGCGGTATGCGCCATCCAGGAAACCCCAACATGGGCCAAGCTGTTCATGGATTTCCTAGCCAGAGGAGAACTGCCCGAAGAAGAGGTAGAGGCAAGGCAAGTGAAGCGCATACACTATCATCAACAACGATCTCTACAAGCGCAGCGTTGGGGGCATTTATCAGCGATGCGTGAGCCAGGAGGAAGGGATCGGGCTGCTGGTCGACATTCACCAAGGCGAATGCAGGCACCACGCATCATCACGAGCCATAGTGGCAAAGGCGTTCCGCCATGGGTTCTACTGGCCCATAGCACTCGAGGACACTGAACAAATAGTCAAGGCATGCAACGGTTGCCAGCGGTTCAGCTAGCAGAAGCACAATCCGTCTGTGGCACTCAAGACGATTCCCATCACTTGGTCATTTGCTGTCTAGGGGCTAGACATGGTCGGCCCCTTCAAAATGGCCTGATCCGGCATGACACACCTACTGATGGTAGTGGAAAAAATCACCAAATGGATAGAGGCAAAGCCAATAAAGAAGCTGGATGGACCAACAGTGGTCAAGTTCTTCACGGACATAATCACACGCTTCGGCTACCCCAACAGCATCATAACAGACAACTGGACAAATTTTGCCAAGGGAGCTTTCGCACGCTTTTGTAGAGACAAGGGCATCTGCCTGGACCTTGCATCTGTGGCACACCCCCAGTCCAACGGATAGTGCGAGCGAGCAAATGGCCTAGTCCTAGCTAGAATCAAGCCCAGCTGATCGAGCCACTGATGCGATCCCTCGGTTGCTGGATTGAGGAGCTATCGGCTATGCTTTGGATCCTTCGCACCACGCCAAACCGGTCCACCGGCTACACCCCTTTCTTCCTCGTCTACGGGGCGGAGGCGGTCTTGCCTATAGACATCGAGTTCGACGCACCTTGCAAGTTGCTATACTCAGAGCAGCAAGTCAAGGAAGCATGGGAGGACAGTGTCGATCTCCTCAAAGTAGCACGTGAGCTGGCCTTGTCCAGATCCACCATCTATCAGCAGAACTTACACCGTTACCACTCCAGCCGAATCCGCGGCATTTTGTTCCGCGAGGGCGATCTGGTACTCAGGCTGGTATAGGACACCAAGGGGAGGCACAAGTTATCTCCGCCTTAGGAGGGCCCATTCATCATCAGTCGGGCACTGCAGAACAACTCATACTATCTCATCGACACACGCTAGCCGGAAAAGAACAAGATGGACCGTTCAGGCGAAGAAACTGAGCGCCCATGGAATGTGAGCCTACTTCGCCCCTTTTACACTTGAACAAGAAGTGTATGTATCTTATCTTTATGTAATGAACAAGCATGGGAGCCTCGACACAGTCTCGGGGACACCGCAATAAATTAGTAAGTCATGTCGCACAATTTGGTTTTTCCCGACTGCATTATTCTAACCCCGGAGCCGGTGATCCGTCTCGAGGACTCGCCGGTTGGCCGAGACAGCCGTGCAATCCATACGGCAAAGTACTATACGTGGCTCCTAGGGCTTCCTCTTAGGTTCCGGCTGCAGACCACAAGCCGGCTGACAGATCCGGCAAGAGCAGAACGCTCGAAGACCCTTACACTAAAAAGCTACGAGGAAAACAAAGACGTCTGGATGTTCCGGTCATGCTCGCTCGCCCAAGGCCAATGACCCAAACCTAAAGTATCGTGCAGTACGCCTACTAAGCTACCCCTTCGACTCTGGCTCGAAGCCATCAAGGGCACAACATCAAATTGGCCAATGATCACCGAGAAAAAGGCAAAGTCATTGGCTTCGTGAGAAACAGCAAAATTTCAAGACTAGTGAATCTCATATTACAATTCAACTTGCATTTGTTTAACCAGGCAAACAACTTGTTTGTTTTTTCATCTTTGCATGAGCCAAAGTTCCACGGTGAACACCCAAGCCGGAGGCTAGTAGCTTCCAGGCGGAAGCAGAGCGGGTCAAGGACATTCGGCCCGGCTGTATCCTCCAGCCGACCCGAACCTCGGGGACTACACCCTGTCGGTGCGCTTACGTGCCCCCACATAGAAACCTGCAAACAGACAATATTATAAAGGAGCTTCGACTCGGCTATATTCTCCAGCCGGCCCGAACCTCGGGGACTACACCCTGTCGGTGTGCTCGCACGCCCCCACACAGAAACAAGCATACAACAAATGCAAAACAGAAAGTGAAAATGAAAAAGCACAAACAAATACCCAAAGGGAGGCGATGCTCCCACCAGAGTTCAATAATAAGAATAGAGACGATTGTTCAACAACGCAAAAACACAAGTTCTTCATCTACAACACGCCTGCATACTTTGGCATGGGGGGGGGACTGACTGTTGCGCGCAATTTACCGGAGACATTGGCTGGACCTTGGTTGCTGGAGGCGACGTCGGCCGAGGCTGGGGCGCAGCCTCAGTGCGCGGCGCATCCAGACCGTGATGATATGACTCCATGCCAGCCGGGTCGCTGAAGTCCCGGTCCAGCACGACGAAGCTCCCAATCTTCACGCCACAGGAGCGAATGTCAGGAACCTCGGCACGAAGCTGGTCATAGATGGTCCCTTGGTGAAATCCGTGGGAAAGGCTACACAGATCCACGTCCGGGTACTAGGACTTTAGCAGCGCCAGAACCATCTCCGTGCCGCCACGAGCCGCCCACTCCCGAGCCACGTTCATGAGGTCCGGAGCACCCCAAAGCCGCTCATCCAAAGCGTCCATGGTGGCCGGCTGGATGGTGTCAGGCCAGACATAGTCGTAGACCTCGAGAGCAGCGGCACGAAGCTGGTTTGCCTCCTCACTAACAACCGCCACCAGCTCCCCCAGGTGGAGATCCCGCTCCGGATCTGTCTCGGGAATGCGAGCCAGCGCCTGATCACTCGACTTAGGATACTGAGCTGCACCTGGGAAAAGAGACAATAATCAATATGGGTTGCGGAAGGCAAAACTGCAATACTGGCTTGGATTGAGAGCACTTACTGACGACAATCTCGGCGATCTGGCAAAGCTCTCCCAGTGCCGCTGCCTCCTTGGCCTTGGAGGCCTTGAGAGCATCCTCCTAGGTGGCATAGAGCACCTCCAGATTCTTCAGCGCCTCGGTCCGGGTGTCCGCCACCTTCTTGGCTTGGCCAGCCTTGATCTCCACCTGCTGCTGATGCAGAGTCAGCTGGGCGATCTGGTCCTGGCGACCCTGTTGGACTCCTCTAGCCAGGCCACCTCCCCCGTCAACTGGGCCACCTCACGGTCCCGGCCCACTAGCAGAGCTGTAGGAGGGTAACCAATATTCAACAAGAAATGCGAGAAATCGCGCAATCAGGAAGACACGACAGAGCAAGTGATCTTACGGCCAAGGTCCCGCGAGGTCTTGGCAGCGTCGACAAGAGCCCTCTGCGTAAAAGAGAGAAGTAAGAACCAAAAGAGTCGGCTGCGGCACGAGATTGTGAAAAAACGTCAAAATCAGCAAAAGGACACATACCTCGACGGAGGCCCCCAGCACCTTGGTCTGGCCAAGCGCCTCCACTAGCTGACGAGCCTGGCCAATAGCCAAGGGTGCCGTCCCTGACAACTACGTCGGGGCAGCGTCCAACAGCGGTGTAGCCCGAGCCGACGTCTAGCCGGTGACCTGAAGGTCATTGTCACTTCTCGGGGCTGTAGAGGGCCCACCCGCCGATTGAGCCGGGACCTCTGGTGGTGGCACCTCCACCGGCTCCTCCACCTGATAGGCGCCAGAGTCAGCACCCACCGTCGGGCCAGAGGACGGCATGGCCGCACCACCACGCCTAGGCAGGAGAGCCTTGGCAAGGCGGGAGACGACGTTGGCCCAGTGTAGCATCATGAGCTCAGTCGGTGGCACCACCTCCACCGCATCCGCATCGGCCCTAGCCGGCGCAGTAGGTGACGGCTCGGGAATCGCAACCGGCGCAGCCTCGGGCGTCGCAGCCGATGCACCTCCGTCCCCAGCAGGCGGAGGGCCGGACGCGGTGGCGATGGTCACGGAGCCGGGCAAAGCCATCACCTCGCTGCGGGAAAGACAAGGGTGAACTAAGCAAGTGCGAGCCCATCAGTACAAGTATAAGGGGTAAAGGAACACCTACCCGGCGATGCTCGGCATGGTGGCCGCGGCTCTAGGGTGGCGGCTCTTCTTGGCAAAAAACCCAGCTGGCACGGTGATGGTCGAGGCGGCGCGCTTCCCCCTGGCTCTGGGCGCGGCGGCCTCGGCCAGATCCACATCATCGCCGTGAGTGGCTGTTCCAACACAAGCAAAATATCAAGTTTGTGGCTAGAGCGCAGCAGGAGAAAGGCAAGCAAGGACAAGGAAAAAACTCTCACCGGGTGGGAACTCGCAGCCCTCGTCGGCTCGCATGGGGAACCGCTCCGGCTCCACCAGCGGTGCCTTGGTGGGCTTGTGGTCCGCAACAAAGTTGGGGAGCTCATTGTCCCCCATGCCGTCCTCCGCTAGTTGCGCCGTAAAAAGCCAGTCAACAAGGGAATATAAGAGGCACGAAACAGGAATCCCTCAAGTAAATCCACCTGGAAAAGAGGAGAAAAGACATACCTTCGGCGGAAGCCGGCCACAATGGTACGGTCGGCAGGAGAACTCCCAGTCATCCTCCAACGACTCCTTGGAGATGGTGGCGAGCCACTCGCGGAGGGCAGCATACGGCACGTCCAGCCGAGATACCCGGGTGGGATCCAGATGGTCGGAGAGGTGGCACATCTTGTGTGACTGGTGCTGCAGCGGGAGCATGCAACTCGCCATCCAGGACATAAGAATGTCCCAGGCGGTGAGCCGCTCCTTCTCCACAAGGACCGCCAGCCGGGCGGCCATCCGGTCGATGTCACCCTGGGCGCCCAAGTGCTGGATGCTCTAGGCCTTCCGGGTGGAGGGGACGTTCATGAAGACCGGAATCTTGATCCAGTCCACCTCGGTGTTGTTGCGCATGTAGAAATATGAGCGCTGCCATAGCTTGACGATGTCCGGGAGCTCCAGGCATGACATCGCCACCGACGATCGCGGGTAGATGGCGCAGCAGCCCGTCTCCGTCAGAGGGCCCCCCTTCCCCACCACCTGAACTTTGAAGTAGAAGAACTTCAGAAAATTCATGGCATCAGGGCGGACACCAAGATATTCTTGCAGCTAGCCACGTGATGCGTAAGCATCGCCATGGCATTGGCTCCGAGGTGGTGGAGCTGGAGGTCGAAGGAGACGAGCAGCTCCAAGACGAACTGGCTCAGCGGCAGCCCGAGGCCGCGAGCGAAGTGGGCGAGGAAGACAACAACCTCGCCTGGCTGGGGTTAGGCACCTGCTCACCCTCCGGCACGAGGCGGTGCTTCACCAGGCGCTCCGACGGCAGGAACTTCCGCACCAACTCCTCTATGACTTAAGAGCCACACCACCCACCGGCGATGTCCGGAAACATGTTGTTGGGGAAGGTAGCTGTGTTGGAAGCACGGGGGGCCGTCGTTGCGGCAAGAGAAAGCGGCGCCGGTGACCAAGAAGCGGCGGTGCAAGAAAGCAGAGGAAGGCTAAGGCGCAATGGAAGGCAAGAGCAACAGGCGCAGGAAGAAGATGTGAGGAGACCCCGCTACCTGGCAGCCCTATTTATCGGAGAAAAAGAACTGTGGCGGTTGTCCTCCTTCTCAGCCACGTGGCAAGCAACTACCCCACCTCCACACGACGGTTCGGGGCGGATCGTGTGCGCCTGCGCAAGAGGCGCAGAAGATCCCGCAGGCGTTACTGCGGGAGGCAAACCGCGCCCACGATCTCCAAGAAACTGAATGATGAAGGCGTGCGCGCAGTTACCAAAAACTGCCGCGGCAGACCAAGAGGTCAAACTGATGTGACGCGCACCAGAAATGATCGGCGTGACTGACGCGAGCAGCCACGTCAGCAAACTGGTGATCCCTCTCCCGGCCGGGTGCGGCAGCCGGTCTAGAAGATCACCGATCACACCCTGTGGGTGGGGCCATCGGCTCTGTAGCCGGTAAACCCCAGCCAGGAAACAACAAAGAATCTCAATCCGGTACAAGACAAAGACTACAAGACAAAAGCTATGAGACAAAAGAAAAACGACAAGGTTCCTGCATCACCAATCATTTCAAGTGAGCATGCAAGAACTTCTCTATGGGGCGAAGTCCTAACGCGCTCGGGGACTAGTGTCGGGAGGATGACCCCCGGGTAGGCCAAGACAGGACCAACCAACTGGCTCTAAGGAGCTCTGGCCGTCTGGACCCAGAACAAGGAACCATAGCCGGGTGGAATCTCCCACCCGGTCCGCATACAAGTTTCCCCGGCTGGCCCGTCTAGCCGGGTAGCCAGAAGAACCGGCTGCGAGGCTGCTCCTAGCCGGTCGCCTCGGATCCGCTGGTGGTGGTACGGTGGGGATGATGCTCCTTGCTGAGTGCACCTTTGACCGGACAGGCTGGCTAGCCTGGCCGGAGCTATCGGACAACTGTGCCAAAGCTGGAGGCTGACGGGCAAAGCAAGGGCTGATGAGTAAAGCCCCGGATTACGCATAAAGAGCTGGCTGATGGATAAAGAGCATGCTGACGAGTAAAGCAGGGGCGCTGGACACTATAGCGATGTCCTTCCCTATACTGGAGGCTTGACTGGACCCGGGCCTAGGTTTGGCCCTATCCAACCGGCCCACTTTGTAAAGCCCAGATCCAAACAGTAAACCCTAGAACCCATCTTGTAAACTGCCTCCTCAACCAGTATATAAGGGGGGTAATGCTAGGGTTTGAGGTAGACAATTACAAGTTAGAAGTTCTCCACATTGGACAAGTTGAGTAGTTCCTTCTTCTTCTAGCAAGGAGTAGCCAGGAAAACATCTCAAGGAGCATCTGTATTGGGCATTCACCCCTTGATAGTAGATCCTTGCAGGAGTAGGAGTTTTAGCTCGCCAAGAGGGCTCCAAACCTGGGTACATCATTGTGTTTGTAGTATCTGTGCCCAACCCGTTGCGAGTAGCCACTGATAGCATCCTGATTTTCCCCTTCACACCATCCCCGATGGCACTGCCATGTTCCACACCACGACAGCCGTCGAACGCAAGATGTATCTTCTCGGCGAGGTTGCTCAAATGATCGATCGTTTGTGATGTAAGCTTTAGTTTGACTGTTGTGTCTTGTCACCATGGATTTGACTGATGCACCTTGTTTTGCATGTGCAGTTGTCAATCTCATTCCGTAGGAAGAGAGATCGAATCAGCATTCGACTGAACTGCCTGACCCAGGCGGAGCTCGAGGTTGGGGGTTTCTTCTGGACCGATCGAGATCGGGCCACCGTACCAACGACCTGCAGGATTGCATCTCGCGTGTATTGCATTTCTTTAAGATGATGCGGTTGTCCTTCAGGCATATATTTGCGGGGATGTATCCGTTGGACGTAGTCCCTGCGACTCTGTTGGCGCTGCTGCAGAAATTCCATGATGCTAATGCCATACGCAAGTGCGTGCACCAACAACTAGTCGCATGTGCCAAAGCTGCGCTTGCGCTTGTGCATATGATGTGCCCGGATATGGAATTAGATGATGTCGCAGAAGGACCGCCAGTGCCCCCGTCCGGAATGGCGTGGAACATGGTGCCGCACTATTGGGCAGTCGCCAAACCAGCGGAGAACATTGTGAACTTTTTCGACGAGCGCACCAATGTACTACTTTAGCACCAGTAGTGTAGTTTTTTGACCTGCATAGGATGTATAGGTGTTGTAAAGATTGTACAGTTATTGGCTCAGGCTTTATGTTGCCCTTTGTAGTATACAAGTTTGTTATCTTATGTGTTTTTCGAGTGTGTTTCTTTTGGGATGCCTTTTTGTTAGCCTGATGCTTCTAAATATCAGCACCTTGTCAGCCTATCAGTTGGTTTGCAACTAGGTTGGGGTTCGATTGAAAGCAAAGTCATCTACTTGGGTCATTGCAGTGTCGAATTATACATGTGACGAGGTCGTTAGGGAGGTGCATCCCCCGAGTGTAAGATGCGAATAAAAGTAAATATAACAAGACTCATAGTTGAGGCACTTAGCTTTATTTATCTGAAGAATAGTAGGAGGTACATTGTTTGGCTGAGTAGCCTTATTGTAAAGTAAAACATCTAGGGGTAGAAGCATCGCAGCTACGTGACGTTCCATGGGTTAGAGTATTCGACTCCACTTTCTACGTCCTTAAGGTGATAGGCGCCACCTGGGATTACTTCAGTGACCACGTAGGGTCCTTCCCATGGGGATTCAAATTTGAGGTGCCCCTTTTGCTTCAGACGTAGGACGAGGTATCCTTCTACGAAGGACCTTGGATGCAGCCGTCGGCTATGATAGTTGCGGAGACTCTGCCGGTAGATCATTGATTGGGGAGATTTCACATGCCTCATCGAGAAGGTCGATGGAGTCTTCGAGGGCAGACGTAGATTCAGCATCGCTGTAAGCGACCACTCTTGGGGCTTTGTAGCGCACTTCTGCAGGTAGTACCGCCTTAGCTCCATGTACCATGAAGAACGATGTGTAGCATGTGGCGCTGTTCGGAGTCATACATAGGCTCCATAGTACGGAGGGCAACTCCTTAGCCCAGCAACCAGCTGCCTGCTCGAGTTGTCAAATAAGTCTCTTCTTGATGCCGTTGTAGACGAGGCCGTTGGCCTTTTCGACTTGACCGTTGGTCTGGGGGTGTGCCACGGAGGCGTAGGTGATGTTGATTCCCGTTTGAGGTAAAGTGTGTCATGTTGTCGGTGATGATGTTCTGTGGCACCCTGAACCTGAACACGATGGATTCAAAGAACTTGACGGTGGTGGCGCCTATCTGGTTAGTCACCAGTATGGCCTCGATCCACTTGGTGAACTTGTCGACAGCGACAAGGAGGTAGACGTATCCACCGAGCAAAGATTTCTACAGCTTGCCAACCATGTCGAGTCCCCATTGTGCAAAGGGCTAGGCCACAGGTATTGGCCTGAGTTCTGCGCCCGGTGCGTGTGCCTTATCTGCAAATATCTGGCAGGCGTTGCACCGTTCGACGATGTCCTTGGCGTCGACCATCACAGTGGGCTAGTAGAAGCCATCTCGTAGAGCTTTAGCAACAAGGGCGCGACTACGGCGTGATGTCCGCATGTGCCCTCATGTATTTCTAGGAGGATGCCCCTTCGTCAACATTGGTGACGCATCGCTGGAGGACACCCGTGATGCTGCGCTTGTACAGTATGACATTAATGATGGTGAAGGCCTTGGAGCGTCATGCTATGTGTGGCGCATCTGTCAGGTCATCTGGCAGCCTTTTGGTGTGCATGTATGTGATGTATGGTTGCGTTCAGGATGGCTCGATGAGAATGACCTCCATGGGACCTTCGGGTGTGCACCCTTGTTCTGCATCGCTGGACCTGTCGACTTCTTCGGGTGGTGTAGCCTCCTAGTCCACTGCTTCGCCTGATGGTCCTGCAGGAGTCTTCAACTTGATGGAGCACTCACAGATCTGCTCAAGGAATACGCCTGGTGGCACTGGGGCGCAGGTGGAGCCTATGTTGGCAAGCATGTCAGCCTCCTCATTGCTTTCGTGTCCTATGTGCCATAGCTCGCAGCCGTCAAAGTCTCCTTCGAATGCGTTGTAGAGGTTGCGGTACACAACCATGTTGTCGCTCAGAGCATCTCACATGTTCATGATCTGCTGGACCACGAGGTTGGAGTTGCCATAGATGATGAGCTGTGTGGAACCACAAGCCTTGGCCATCCGCATCTCGTGGATCAGCGCCTCATACTCCACCTTGTTGTTGGATGCACGGAACTTCATCCAAGGATGTATCGCATCTTATCACCATGAGGAGATGTCAGAATGACGCCTGTGTTGGGTCTGCAGCATAGAGAGCTTACCCTCGAAGATAACGAGTTTTGTTAACGAGTAGGAACTCGTGGTTGATGTAGTCATACGCTTACTGATCTCAAGATCGTGTGGAAGTCCGAGCACCACAAATCAGCAGTGCATCCATCCTCGCACACACGTTCAAGCCATTGGACAACCTCCACCTCCTCGCTCCAGCGAATCAGCGGAAGCAGCAACTCCTTCCAGATGCAAGGCCACCGGGAACATGTATCTCGCTAATCTGAGACCATGGGGGAATATCTAGAGGGGGAGGGAGATCCTTCATGAGGAGGTGTGCCTTGTGAGGGAGGAGAGGGGGGCCTTTTATAGGAGAGGGGGGCTCCTCCCCTCCCATGGCCGGCAGCCAAAGGGAGGTGCCCCCACCTCTTCCTCATTCATGTGGTGAAGCTCCACTCACATAAATTTTGACTCCACCCAAAATTCCACTCACATCCATTAAATTTCCACCAAATTTAATGCAACTCTCGATTAATAAAACTCTTTTATTTATTTTATTCAGAATTTTGTTAATTACTTTAATTAACAAACATTCACATAAAACCCCTTGCAACATTTGAATATCACATGCAGAACCTCTTTCTGCAATTTCACCCGAAACAATTCTGGTTTCTATCGAAACAATTCCTGTTTCTATCGAAACATTTTCTGCGCTTTGCAAACCTTTTATCTGAAACATATGTGCTCCTAAATGGTGTCCAACAACCCTTAGGTGTGTCACCCTATGGTTCGCGAATAATGCAGACATGATTGAGACTCCTCTCAGATCAATAATCAGAAGCAGGACCTGGAGATCCATACTGACTCCTCCACATTCAACGATGACTTCTGTGATCGTGAGAACCTTTAACGCTAGTAATTTAATCCCTTTGTCTCATGATATAATACATGTCCGAGATTCGATCATCGGTATCCAAATACCTAGTTTGATCTCGTTACCGACATGCACTCTTTTCTCATTCCCGTGATATAACATTCTAGTGATCACATCACTTGCTCGCAAGCTATCTTAATGTGATATCACCGAGAGGGCCCAGAGTATATCTATCCATCATCGGGATTGATAAATTCCACTCTTGATCCATGAGCCTCAACATAACACCTTCATAGCACTGAACCCACCTTTATAGTCACCCTGTTACGGTGTGACGTTTGATGTTATCAAGATACTCTTCCGGTGTTAGCAATTAACATGATCTCATGGTCTAAGGACTAAGATTACTTCGTATGATGTTATAGCAATATAAACATAATGACTTTGATCGTAATGCTATACTTCGGATGAATGTTCATCACATCATTTCACAAATGTTGTGACCTCGTTATTAACAACATCCAATGTCTATGATCAGGAAACTTTGATCATCTTGTTAATCAACGAGCTAGTCTATAAGAGAGGCATAACTAGGAACCCTTTTTTTTATTAAACACACATGTATTGACGTTTCCTATCAATACAATTATAGCATGCAAAATAAACATCTATCATATACAAGGAATACATAATAACAACTTTATTATTGCCTCTCAGGGCATATTTCCTTCAGTCTCCCACTTGCACTAGAGACAATAATCTAGTTTACATAGTGATAAATCTAACACCCATGGAGTTCTGGTGTTGATCATGTTTTTCCCTAGGGATAAGTTTAGTCAACGGATCTACTACATTCAGGTCCATGTGCACTTTACAAATCTTTATGTCTCCATCCTTGACATGCTCGCGGATGGAGTGAAACCGGTGTTTAATATGCTTGGAATTCTTGTGAGACCTTGGTTCCTTGGCGTTGTCTATGGCTCCATTGTTGTCACAATAGATCACCATTGGGTCCAATGCACTAGGAACCACACCTAGTTCCGTTATGAACTCCTTCATCCAAACCGCTTCACGCTCAAGCAAAGAACATATTCCGCCTCCATCGTTGATCTAGCCACCACAGGTTGTTTGGAACTCATCCAACTAACTGCTGCTCCATTCAAGAGAAATACGTATCCGGATTGAGACTTAGAGTCATCCGGATCGGTGTCAAAGCTAGCATCGACATAACACTTAGCGACTAGCTCTTCTTCACCTCCGTATACAAGAAACATATCCTTAGTTCTTCTCAAGTACTTAAGGATATTCTTGACCTATCCAGTTGTTCAACCTGGATCAGATTGGTACCTACTAGTCAAACTAATAGCATGTGCCACATCCGTCTTGTACACGACATGGCATACATTATAGAGCCTATGGCTGAGGCATAGGGGATCTTATCCATTATCTCTCTTTCCGTCGTGGCGGGACTTTGAGTCTTACTCAATGTCTTGCCTTGCAACATAGGTAAGAACCCCTTCTTACTTCCGTCCATATTAAACTTCTTTAATATCTTATCAAGGTATGTACTCTGCGATAGCCCAATTAGGCGTCTTGATCTATCTCTATAGATTTTAATGCCTAATATATATGAAGCTTCACCAAGGTCATTCATCGAAAATTTGTTGTTTAGATAACTTTTAACACTGTTTAAAAGATCTATATCATTTCCAATCAATAATATGTCATCCACATATAATATTAGAAATGCCACATTGCTCCCACTCACTTTCTTGTAAATACAAGCCTCTCCATAAGTTTGGACAAATCCAAACTCTTTGATCACCTCATCAAAGCGGAGATTCCAACTCCAGGATGCTTGCTTCAGTCCATAGATGGATCACTGAAGCTTTCATACCTTATCAGCATCCTTAGGATCAACAAAACCCTTAGGTTGTATCATATACAACTCTTCTTCAATATTACTATTGAGGAACGCAGTTTTGACATCCATCTGCCATATTTCATAATCGAAATATGCAGCAATTGCTAACATAATCCTAACCGACTTTAGCATCGCTGCGGGAGAGAATGTCTCATTGTAGTCAACTCCTTGAATTTGTCGAAACCCCTTTGTGACAAGTCGAGCTTTATAGATGGTCACATTACCATCAGCATCAGTTTTTCTTTTGAAAATCCATTTATTCTCAACGGCCTTTCGATCGTGAGGTAAGTCCACCAAGGTCCAAACCTGGTTTTCGTACATGGATTCCATCTCGGATTTCATGGATTCTAGCCATTTGTTGGAATCAGGGCTCATCATCGCTTCTTCATACGTCGCAGGGTCATCTATTTCATCAATCATGAAATTCATAACATGATTGCCGTACAGTTCAGGAGCTGCACGTGTCCTGCTTGACCTACGAGGTTCGGCAGTATCCTCTTTCGGAGTTTCATGATCATTATCATTATCTCTCTCTTCATTAGGTGAAGTCAACTCCAAAACAACTTTCGGTGCTGCGCCACTTGCCAATTCATGAAGAGAAGGTTCAATAACCTCTTCGAGTTCTATGTTCCGACTATTCACACCTTTCGCGAGAAACTCCTTCTCAAGAAAGGATCCATTCTTGGCAACAAAAACCTTGCCCTCGGATCTGTGATAGAAGGTATACCCAATCGTTTCCTTAGGGTATCCTATGAAGACGCATTTTTCCGCTTTGGGTTCGAGTTTATCCGGCTGAAGTTTCTTCACATAAACATCGCATCCCCAAACTTTAAGAAATGATAGCTTAGGTTTGTTTCCAAACCATAATTCATACAGTGTCGTTTCAACGGATTTAGATGGTGCCCTATTTAAAGTGAATGCAGCGGTTTCCAGTGCATAACCCCAAAATGACAGTGGCAAGTCAGTCAGAGACATCATAGATCGAACCATATCCAATAAAGTACGATTACGATGTTCCGACACACCATTACGTTGTGGTGTTCCAGCAGGCGTGAGTTGTGAAACTATTCCACAGTATTTCATATGTGTGCTAAACTCGTAACTAAGATACTCTCCTCCACGGTCGGACCGCAGAAATTTGATCTTTCTATTACGATGATTTTCCACTTCATTCTGAAATTTCTTGAACTTTTCAAAGGTTTCAGACTTATGTTTCATTAAATAGATATACCCGTATCTACTCAAATCATCCGTGAAAGTAACAAAATAACGATATCCACCTCACGCCGACACACTCATTGGTCCACACACATCAGTATGTATGATTTCCAATAAATCTTTCGCCTGTTCCATTGAACCAGAAAACAGCGTTCTAGTCATCTTGCCCATAAGGCATGGCTCACATGTATCAAATGATTCAAAATCAAGTGATTCCAAAAGTCCATCAGAATGGAGTTTCTTCATGCGTTTAACGCCAATATGACCTAGACGGCAGTGCCACATATATGCAGATATATCATTATCAAGTTTAATCCTTTTAGCATCAACATTATGAATATGCGTAATACTACTATCAAGATCCAATAGAAATAAACCATTCAACATAGGTGCATGACCATAAAAGATATCATTCATATAAATCGAACAACCATTGTTTTCAGATTTAAACGAATAACCACTTTGCATCAAACATGATCTGAATACAATGTTCATGCTTAGTGCAGGCACCAAATAACAATTATTCAGATTTATAACTAATCCTGACGGCATATGGAGAGGCAGCATTCCGACGGTGATCACATCAACTCTTGATCCATTGCTGACCCGCATCGTGACCTCATCCCTTACTAGTTGTCGCTTGTTCTGCAGCCCCTGAACCGAGTTACATAAATTAGCAACTGATCCCGTATCAAATACCCAAGTGCTACTGCGAGTACTAGTCAAGTACACATCAATAACATGTATATCACATATACCTTTGTTTGCATTACCGGTCTTCTTGTTCGCCAAATACTTGGGGCGATTTCAAATGGCCATCCCTTGCAATAGTAGCACTCGGTATCAGACTTAGGGCTAGCTCGGGGTTTCTTTTCAGGTGCGGCAACAGATTTGCCACCCTTCTTTCCCTTCTGCTTGCCTTTCTTGTCCTTCTCAACACTTGATATTCTTTCCTAATCTCCACTTCTGCAGTCTTAAGCATTAACAGAAGCTCGGGAAGAGACTTCTTCATGCCCTGCATGTTATAGTTCATCATGAAGCTCTTGTAGCTAGGTGGCAGAGATTGGAGAATACGATGTATGCCTAAGTCAATCGGAATCGTTATTCCCAAGGACACAAGCTTATCAGCGTACCCAGACATTTTGAGTACATGCTCACTAACGGAGTTGTTCTCCTCCATCATGCAGCTAAAGAACTTTTCAGCAGCATTATAACTCTCTACGGCAGCATGGGTATTGAAAATCATTTTCAATTCTCCCATGATATCAAAGGCATTGCCATTTTCAAAACGCTTTCGAAGTTCTGGCTCTAGCCCATACAGTATGCCGCAATGAACTAAGTTGTGGTCCTCCTGACGAGTTATATAGACGTTCTTTTCCTCGTCAGGGGCATCAGGAGCTGGTGGGGGGCCTAGCGGCGCCTCTAGCACATATTTCTTTTGTGCAGCAGTGAGGAGAATCCTCAAATTCATAGCCCAGTTGGTGAAGTTGCTACCATTCGCAGCAAGTTTCTCTTTCTCCATGAACACATTGAAATTAAAAGCAGGTGGTGCCATCTACAACAGAATTTGTAAAGTATATTTAGAGTAAGTTTATGATAGATTGAGTTCAACTAATCCAAATTACTAATGAACTCCCACTCAAAAACGACATCCCTCGTGTCCTTTTGGTGATTACATGAACCAAATCCACTACACCAAGTCCGATCATCACGTGAGTCAGTGTAGCTTCAAAGGCGAGTATCTATATGGGCATCATATCAACTATATGACTCATGCTTAACCTTTCGGTCTGTGTTCCGAGGCCATGTCTGTACATGCTAGGCTCACCAAGTAAGAACCTTAGTATTCGCGTGTGTAAAACTGTCTTACACCTGTCGTATGAAAGTGTAGAGTCGTGAACACCCGATCATCACGTGATGCCTCGAAACATGATCCATAAAACGGTGCATACTTAAGGAAGAACACATTTTATCTTGATATCTAAATGAGGGATCATCTTATAATGCTACCAAAAGTGCCAAACTAGCAATATAAGATGCAAACATCTAATGTGTAAAGTGAGATGATATGGTCCATGCATTTGATCTCTATCATTTGCATCGTGGTATGATCTCTATCATTCCTTTGTGTGTAAGGCCAAGGTCTATGGAACTTACACGTTGAGTGTGTTGTAAGAGTATCTATCATACATCTACTTACAACAATACCATATCAAGACACTAGCCCAGCAACGATCTAAACTAGACGCCTCTAATTTATCAATTGCAAGTTTTACATGGCTTAGGGATTTCAGAGATAGAACCGATCTTACCTACGAACATGAACCACAACCAGGATAACCAAGTTATTAGCAACTCGTTGTAAATCAGATATTGACTATAGTAGGAGAGACAGACACCCGCTAGCCACTTATGCAAAACTAGTTGCATGTCAGTCGTGGAACCGGTCTCATGTACGATGACATGTAAGGTTGGTCCGGGCCGCTTCATCCCACTATGCCACCAATATCCAAGATACATAGAAGATGCAATAACATGATCATCATCACGCACATATAAACATATGTGTACTACCCGTGCAAAGCACCTACGCATAGATCAGGCTCTGATACCACCTGTTGGGTCCGCAGCATAGAAAACAAAAAAAATCCTACGATGAGAACTATTCGCCAAGATCTATCTACTAGATACAGAGCAACGGGTGGACATACATCCATGGAGAACTTACCCTCGAAGACAACGAGTTTTGTTAACGAGTAGGAACTCGTGGTTGATGTAGTCGTATGCTTGCCGATCTCAAGATCGTGTGGAAGTCTGGGCGCCACAAATCAGCAGCGCATTCGTCCTCGCACACACGTTCAAGCCACCGGATAACCTCCACCTCCTCGCTCCAGCGAATCAGCGGCAAGAACTCCTTCCGCATTTAAGGCCACCGGGAACATGTATCTCGCTAATCCGAGACAATGGGGGAATATCTAGAGGGGGAGAGAGATCCTTCACAAGGAGGTGTGCCTTGTGAGGGAGGAGAGGGGGAACTCTTATAGGAGAGGGGGATCCTCCCCTCCCATGGCCGGCGGCCAAAGGGGGGTGCCCCCACCTCTTCCTCATTCATGTGGTGAAGCTCCACTCACATAAATTTTGACTCCACCCAAAATTCCACTCACATGCATTAAATTTCCACCAAATTTAATGCAACTCTCAATTAATAAAACTCTTTTATTTATTTTATTCAGAACTTTGTTAATTACTTTAATTAACAAACATTCACATAAAACCCCTTGCAACATTTCAATATCACATGCAGAACCTCTTTCTGCAATTTCACCCGAAACAATTCCGGTTTCTATCGAAACAATTCCTGTTTCTATCGAAACATTTCCTGCACTTTGTAAACCTTTTGTATGAAACATATGTTCTCCTAAATTGTGTCCGACAACCCTTAAGTGTGTCACCCTATGGTTCACGAATAATGTAGACATGATTGAGACTCCTCTTAGATCAATAATCAGAAGCGGGACCTGGAGATCCATACTGACTCCTGCACATTCAACGATGACTTCTGTGATCGTGAGAACCTTTAACGCTAGTAATTTAATCCCTTTGCCTCATGATATAATACATGTCCGAGATTCGATCATCGGTATCCAAATACCTAGTTTGATCTCGTTACCGACATGCACTCTTTTCTTGTTCCCATGATATAACATTCTAGTGATCACATCACTTGCTTGCAAGCTATCTTAATGTGGTATCACCGAGAGGGCCCAGAGTATATCTATCCGTCATCGGGATTGACAAATTCCACTCTTGATCCATGAGCCTCAACATAACACCTTCAGTAATCGAACCCACCTTTATAGTCACCCTGTTACGGTGTGACGTTTGATCTTATCAAGATACTCTTCCGGTGTTAGCAATTAACATGATCTCATGGTCTAAGGACTAAGATTACTTCGTATGATGTTATAGCAATATAAACATAATGACTTTGATCGTAATGCTATACTTTGGATGAATGTTCATCACATCATTTCACAAATGATGTGACCTCGTTATTAACAACATCTAATGTCTATGATCAGGAAACTTTGATCATCTTGTTAGTCAACGAGCTAGTCTATAAGAGAGGCATAACTATAAACCCTTTTTGTTTATTAAACACACATGTATTAACGTTTCCTATCAATACAATTATAGCATGCAAAATAAACATCTATCATATACAAGGAATACATAATAACAACTTTATTATTGCCTCTTAGGGCATATTTCCTTCAGCCTGCGCCAGCTCCTTCCTTGCGTTTGGATCCGTCGAAGTTCATGGTCGAGAGGTTGGACATATCTGGTGTGTCAGGGAGCTAATTCTCCATCCAGTGGACGAGGAAGTCTGGTAGGACCTGCGACTTGATTGCCACTCGCCGCTTGTATGTGATGTCCTGTGGGGACAGCTCGATGCCCCAAAGGGTGACCCACCCCATAGTGTCGGGGTTGTTGAGGATGTGATTCGGCAGGGCGTCGTTCACCATGACTATGGGGTGCTCCTTGAAGTAGTGGCACATTCGTCATGCTATCATGAAGACACCATAGGCTAGATTTTGGTAATGCGGGTACCACTGCTCTATTGGCGTCAGGACCTCACTGAGGTAGTATACGGGGCACTACACTCCATGGATCTTGTTTTCTTCAGCTTGTTCTACCATGAGCGCGGTACTAACCACCTGGTTGGTGGCGGAGATACATAGCAACATTGGCTCCTTTTCCCTGGGGGTCACCAGCACGGGCGAGGTAGAGAGCAGGCGCTTGAGATCTTCGAGTGCTTCTTGCGCCTCGTCCGTCCACTCAAATTTCTCAGTTTTGTGGAGGAGCTGGTAGAACGGTAGTGCCTTCTCGCCCATTCGACTGATGAATCGACTAAGCGCCGCGATTCGTCCAACCAGCTATTGGACGCTCTTGACATTCTTCGGCTTCTCCATGGCTAGTATGGCCCTTATCTTCTTCGGGTTAGCCTCGATTCCCCTAGCGGATATGAGGTACCCGAGTAATTGCCCGGATGGCATGCCGAACACGCACTTCTCTGGATTTAGCTTGATCCGGTACCGATCGAGGTTGTCGAAGGTCTCGCAGAGATCATCGATGAATGTAGCTTCCTCCTTGGTTTAGACAATGATGTCGTCGACATAAACTTGGATGGTTCGACTGGGGTGGTTTTTGAGGCAGGCCTACATGCACTGCTGATAGGTGGCTCCTGTGCTCTTCATCCCGAAGGGCATTGTGGTGTAGTAGTAAATGCCAAAGGGCGTGATGAAGGTCGTCTTCTCCTGGTCCTCCTCCTTCATTTGAATCTTATGATAGCCTAAGTAGGCATCGAGGAAGTAGATGCATTTGCATCCCACGGTGTAGTCGATTATCTGGTCGATCCGCGGTAATGGGAAGTGGTCCTTCGGGCAGTGCTTGTTGAGAGAGGTGAAGTCCACGTACATTCGCAGTATATATATATGTGTCCTTTTTAGGAGCGAGTACGGGATTAGCTACCCAGGTGCTTTCCTTGATTTTGTGTGTAAAATCAAAGTCAAGGAGTCTGTTGACTTCCATGCCAACCGCCTTTGCCCTTGGTTCTGACATTCGACGCATCGACTGCTTGACTGGTCTTGCATCTGGATTCACGTTGATTGTGTGCTTGGTGAATTCCCTAGGAACTGAGGGAGGGACAGATTGCATCCTATGTAGTTTACATCAGGTGGAATCAAGAGACCATCTTTTCTTGGACTGTGATTTTGCAACACAGTGTTGGGCTTTGTTGGGCATCCAATGGATTATGTTAGATGACTTTTGTAGTAGAATCCAACACGATGCAGGGAGCTTTACTGGACCTTGCTTCATGGAGGTATTGGCTAGTGCGTTGTGGAGTATTTGGGGGATAAAAAACGACCTGATATTCAGAGGTTTAACACCTTATTTTGGGAGGTGGAAAGTGAAGTGTTTAAATGAACTTCAACTTCATAAATTCAGAGTTAAACATGATAGAATTTGGAGTTTGGACACTTGGTTGTCTTCAACTTTTCTGTAATTTATTTCTTTGAGCTTTTGTCCTTTATCTTAGCCTCCTTCCAATGGATTATGTAAATATTTGTACAATTCCTCAACCTTTGCCTTTTGGCTTTAATATAAAAATTACACCGTAGGGGACTCCCCTACGGTAGAGCGGTCAAAAAAATCCCTATGAACTCCTGGCATGTCCACTGGACACCGGACAAATATTTCCCAGCACTCACGGAGGAATTCGATGAGCGCAAGTTCCTATGCGGGACTCAAGTTGTTGGAGATGAGGGCCATCTTGGTAGGGTCCGTTGGGTGGACCTAGACCGCCTTGGTGTTCACCGATGAGTCGAAGGACTGGTCTGGTGCGTTCTGCTTTCTCACAGGAGGAAGACTCTTGTCTGTCGACTCCTTGAATCATGCTAGCTCTTCTTACATGTCGAAGGATTGGGAGATTTTTTTGAATTTCTTGTCACAGCTATCGGACTTGGTGAAGCTCCCGTTGACGGTGATAATGCCGTCTGGCCCTAGAATCTTCATCTACAGGTACACATAGTGCGGGACCAACATGAACCTCGCGAACACGACACGTCCAAGGATGGTTTGATACTGTGAGGTCCAGATGACCACTTTGAACTTAAGGCGTTCTAGCCGAAAGTTTGCGGGCGTGCCAAAGATAACATCCAGCTAGATCTTGCCCAGGGGATATACTCCTTTCCCTGGGACAATGCCATGGAAGGTCATTTCGGATGCTTCCAGGCTAGAGAGGGGGATCTGCATGGTACGCAGGGTGCTGGCAAACATGAGGTGCCGTCCATGAAGACTCGACTCATCTTGAACCTGCCGATCTGCGCCTCGAGCACCAGGGGAGAATGGCCTGGGGGAGGGACCTGGCGTGGGTGGTCGCTCCTGTTGAAGGTGATGCAGCATTCTGACCCGCTGAGGTACTCAGGGGTTGAGTGAGGTGAGTAGACTGCCAGATTAACTTGTCAGTGATTGTTTTCTACACCCTGTTCGAGGGGCGTCCCTTCTGGATCATGCCCATGTTTCCCAGTGCTCGTGGGTATTGCTCGCCTCCGTTGTTTTGTACCGGCACAGCCGCAGGCTGCACGAGTCCTCCGAGTGGTGGCGGTGGTGCTCCATGAGCTATGGCGCTTGGGGCAACTCCATACCCCCGATTTATCACGTCGTGATTGAGCTGGATGAGGCCTTCGCGGAGCTTCAGCAACTTGCGGTAGTCCTTGAGGAGGTGGCTAGACTTCTTCTTGCCATCGTGCTTGTCGATGTAGAAGTGGATGTTGCAAGGCCCAGACAACTTCTCCTAGATGCATGTTCTAGGTGTTTCATCGCGGGTGCGGCATTGCCACACTTGCGCGGGTTTCCCGCTATCGCGGTAGCTGCTGATGCGGTTGCCTTTGTCGCGCTTGTTGGCATAGCCGGCCACGACCATGTCGACTTCCTCACGGTCTTCATAACCGTGCATCCGACGCTTCCCTCGACGATCGCGTTTGCGACCGAGGTCATCCTCGTCATCTGAACCAACGCGGTTGTTGTTCACCGAGTCTTCTCCATCCGTCCACCGATTCACGATATCCATCAGGTGGTCGATGGTTTTGGGATTAGTGTGGCCCAGCTCCTCCCTGAGCTTTCTACGGCAGACACCACCATTGAACGCGTCGATTGCATGATCTTCGGAGATATCTTCTACCGAGTTTTTGATGATGGACC
Organism: Avena insularis; assembly: GCA_023614405.1. Classification (NCBI taxonomy): domain Eukaryota; kingdom Viridiplantae; phylum Streptophyta; class Magnoliopsida; order Poales; family Poaceae; genus Avena; species Avena insularis. Next base: position 352,181,662 of record CM042688.1, read on the forward strand.
ACCTTTGGATGTAGGAGCGAAGGGATTCGCTTGGCTTCTGGCAGCAGGCCCTGAGCTCTTCGATTGACACGGGCCTCTTGTATGTGCCCTTGAAGTTCTGGACGAACATGTAGACCAGCTCCTCCTAGCTACGGATCGACCCGCGAGGCAGATTATTGAGCCATGCACGAGCAGCGCCTTGCAGCTACAGCTAGAGGCATTGCATAGTTGTGCACTTGTTTCCGCCGTGCAGCTTGACGGAAGAGATGTGATCTTTCAGCCATATCTTCGGGTCCTGGAGGCCGTCGAACTTCGGGTTCTCTGAAGGAAGTTTGAACCCTTTCGGCATTCGCGTCTGTCGTATGGCTCTGCTAAAGAAGCTCGCGCCACAGAGCTCTATTCCTTCATCTTCCGACTCTGTTGAGTAAGCGCGCTTAGCGTGCATCTTGTCGACTTTGCACTGGGTGATCTCGTCACGTGCGTCGAAATTGTGATCGTGTCGCCGTGAGCTACGGCGTCTCCGTGACAAGTCGTGATCGTCCTCGCTGGAAGATAGTGAGTACTACTTGGGTCGAGCCTTGCTTTTCTTCGGCCTCGGTGTTGGCTCCTTGGCCAGCGCAGCCTCGACTAGTCCAAGTTCAGCGATGGTGAATCGGTGTATGGCAGATCATGGATCTTCGGTTGGTGGCTCATTGGTAAGCAGATACATGGTGGTTGGTGTCACCACTGCGTGTGGCGTTTTTGGGAGCACATTGCCCCGCGAGTCCACCATCATGAACGAGAAGTCAAGGGATTTAGTGCATTTTTATCAATCTTTGTTGTTGAGGTGGTCCAGTCGAGAGCGCCTTTTGGCGGCTGCATGGTCATTGCCTTTGGAGGTGGATCCACCAATAGAGGAGAGTGCTGCCCGCCGAAGGCTTGACTCGTCCGCGACCCTCCTTTGTCCGTTGAGTTGCGTCATCATCGCCCATTGGCGGTTGAACTCCTGGATGAGCAGGTAGTGGTATCCCATCAGCATCTGTTGTGATGAGTTCAGCGGCAGGGGGTTGCCATGTAGGGCTTCCCTGCATCGCGCCCACTCAACATTGTTGAGGTGGATCTCCTGCCACCTCGTCCCGTTGTTGACGGGTTCGCCCTAATTATTAGGGTTAGGCGGGTGTGGCTGTTCGCCGTTGGTAGGGGCGATGGTGGGGACTCGATCGGTAGTGCCGTTGTTGGTGGGACCATTGTTGGCGGTGTCCCTGTGAGCGCCTCCATCGCCGCTGTTGATGACGACGCACATGTAATGGTTTGGGAAGCCACTACTCCTGCAGCTCTCAGATCCGGAGCCATATGCACCATCTTTTGACATCAAATCACATAGATCAGACTCGCAACTATTGTTGCTATCCATAACATAGGCTGGTGCTGAGGCGTTGACCTCACTTAGGGTGCCAATCGGTGGTGGGAACCACGTGGCAGGAGCAGTCGAAGGAGCTTGCGGGTGATCGGGGAAGCGAAGCGTGCCGATCTAACCGACCTAGAAGCGTAGACTTCTGATCGTCATGTTGCTTCTGCCGCCCACGAACTCGAAGTTCGGGAGAGCTGCCGGCGAATGGATGGTGAATTCGAAGGTGCCGAAGAGGAGGTGATTCTCCGCTACAACGGAGTTGTAGATCACGGTCGATGGGGCCGAGGAAGCCGAAACATCAGTGCCCCCGATTCTCACAGACAGCGCCAATTGACGAGGGGTTAACTCGTCAATGTCCATCGTTGATCGACTTAGGTTCGAGGGATTGGGGAGCGCTGGAGGCGTCGATCGGCTAGCAAACAAGCACATAGGGAGACACGCGGTTTACCTAAGTTCAGGCCTCGAAGAGGACCCTACTCCTGCTTGTCTTCTCTTTGATTATCGAGGAGTCGAAAGTTACAGGGTGTGCGCAGATGCAATCTGGCAAGGTGTATGCTAGGGTTGTGGATGTCCTAATCGCTGCCCCTTCCTAGCCTTTATATAGGGAGGCTAGGTCTCGGGATAGCAGGCTGAGTTGGTTATAGATTAGGGTGTTACCCTTTTGAATTTTCTATCTATTGCTTGCTGTGTCCTCCAAGGAGTCGCCTTCCGACGGACCTGGGCCACCCAAATCCTTGTTGGGCTTTGATTGCACCGTGGTCTCCTCTTGGGTTGGAACGTATAGGCTAAACACGAGTACCCGTAGGGTATACCCATGTCAAAACTCGTTCACCATCGCATGGCATGGGAGGATTTCACCCATACCATTGCGCCATGCGCTGGTGCAAAGAAGTCCTTCTTCCACCATAGATTTGAGCTTCTCATCGTCCTGAACGCATGGGATCCAAATCTCGCGATACTTCTTGTCCTCCGCCGCTGACAACGCCGTGCTCGCAGAACTCCATGTGTCGGCCATTGCGTGTAGGGATGACCATGAATGGGCGGCGCTGGTGGATTTGGTGGGGAGGGGCGAGAGGGAGACGAGGAGCGCATGATTTTTCTTTGGGGAAGAAGAAGGACATGAGCAAGTGGTGGAAGAAATAAGGACTGTTTACCCCTTATATAACCCATCCGCATTAAGATTAGTGTTAAATACACGGAATTAACGCCACGTGTCACATAAGGGGAGAGGCAACTTCCTCGCGAAGCCTCCGCCGCCTCGATCTTCATGATTGCATTGAAATGGCGCCTTGGTTCCGCGCTATGCGAGACCTACCAACGGTCACACTAACATAATATTTGTCAGTGATGTGACAAGACCTGAAACATTGTCAGGTTACATCATCAACCAAATTCCAACTCAGTTTGAAATCGAGCATGGAAGCAATGATGAGATATCAACAAGTCCAACTCACTTGAGACTCAGATCCTACCTTTTTTTTAAGTTTCAGGAACCCTTCAAGATTCTACAGCCGAAGAACAATCAAGATAGACGACGGAATCCTTATTTGGATCTTGGAGGCTCTGGGGGCTATTGTTGGGGATATACTTTCTAGGTATACCCACTGTGACTTGCTGACTAGGGTGGCCTACTTTGGGTTAGAGCTATGTTTCAAGGGCATCTCAGTCAGAGAGAGAAGTTGGAATCCCATCCGGCTACGGGAAGGCCAAACTTACCGACTTAGGCATGTAGAAATACTTATAGTCCAAGATGTACTCAGTACTGACTCTGTATCGTAGCCGGATAGGACTCCCATGTAACCCTTGAACCGGATGACTATATAAGCCGTCCTAGGGACCAGCCTTTAGGGCACGCACTACAACCACAACTCGCACAAGCAAAACCTCTGTTGTAATATGTTGTACTTCCGGCTTTGCCGATATACTAGATTGCTAGCAGGAGTATGGTCTGTCCACCGCAGTCGGATCTGAAACTGGGTAAGCTTATATGCTCACCGTCTCGGAGAACCATATGTCTCACACCCCACCTTTTCACATGCCTTGAGGACCTACTCATGACGTACTTGTCTTCAATCTGATAATAATTACTGTCAAAAGTTACTTCGGAGTTTGCCAAGAGCTTGGTCCTCAATTGTTCTTCTCTGGACGATTTATTGAAGAAACTCAACCGAAGGTGGATCCTCGACACGCGCACCTCGCCAACGTTCTCTGTATTACCTGAGTGTTCCTCCTGCTCTGTGGCCTGACCCACACTCTCCGCTGCCTCGTTCCCATCCGACTCAACTATATATCACGCTGATGAAACTTAGCTCCCGTGCTTCTTCCTCCCATACAAGATAATCTAGATCATCCAACACGTCGCTACCAGCGAATGCTTGGACGACAAGAAAATCAAATCATCAAACTTTCATAGCTCGCAGTTTTTAACGAAATCAAGCAGAACTTGCTTGGCACGGGACCCTCCATAAACTCCATCTCCGTCAAAGTCCCGCTAATGCTCGATGATTTCCTAGTCTGTGGCTCGATGCGAGTTGGATACAGTAATTATCAGCCACTCTCGTGACAAAACAAGAACGGAATGCAACTTCCTTCCCAGCCATTCCACATCTACAATCTCGCTGAGGAACGAAAATCTTGTACGTATGGTACATAATAGGCATGTATGATCCTGTACCGCCGGTATATGATCAAATGTTACATTCACCGTGAACACTAGTTTAAGTCCGAATTTATTAGCATACTTTTATCTGAACAATGTGTGTAGCAATACACGTCATCCTATCTATAGCTAATAATAATAATAATAATCTAATGTTCTGCGTAGGCACCCATAAGTCAAAAACAATCCGTTTGGTTATGCGTGTTCATCCGTCTCCTTCCTATTCTAGGTCTACATGTCATGTAGGCGACAGTCCCATCGCCACCACTATAGACCTATTGCGTATAAGCGTTTGTGTTGATCATGTTTCCTAGCTCCCCACGCCTTGGTTCCCTAAATATATCCAAATATATAACCTGAGATTGAGGAGATACGTGAGATCAACGAAAACAATGTTCCGCTGGTGGCGGCGCGCTCGTCCCAGCCGGTGGCAAAGGCAGCTACCGTGGATCATCGTAGCAGAAGGGAAAGCGAGAAGAGAGGAATGTTTGTTAAGCTAAGCCGTCGCAGGGATCACGATTTGCCAACTATGATGAGTCAGAGGTCGTCAGGGCGCCTGCCCAGTAGCAACTTTTGATCTGCCTCACAGCATGTTGCTGAACTCTAAAGCCACCACGGCCAGCGCGTCAATTCTGGGTCCTGATTTTACATGCCCTCGGGATGGAGTGCGTGCGTGCTACATCATCGACACTTGCCGCGTCCTCTCGCTAGATGGGTTCCGCACCTATAGGGATAAGGCATCTCCACCGGGCCGACCCAACCAGTCCGGGCACATCCGAACGCATCCACGCGGACGTGCGGGACGTGCACAGCCTTCCAGCGGCCCGACTCATCCAGACCAACGCTCCGGCTCGACCCATCCGTGCACCTAATTTGGGCAATGGTTGGGTTGGCCCGGACAGCGCACGGGCTCCCATGTCCGACCATCACCTTTGGCAGCCCCTCTCGCCGGTGGCACACAGACCACTCCACTTCTCCCTCCAAAAAAACCTCTCCCAAATTTCCACTAGCGGGAGCGGCGGGAAAGGTGATGGATCCCGCTGCCATGGCAGAAGCTGTGCCCTCTGGCGTTCCCGCCACCAAGAAGCGCGGCAAGCCGAAGAAGCTTGCCAAGGACATGATGGCGGAGGAGCGGAAAAGTGAGATGGAGAAGCGCGGAGGCCGGCAGCTTGCGGCGCGGGCTCGACTCGCCACAACCAAGCTCAACAAGGAGCGTCGGGAGGAGAACGAGCTCTTCCTCGCCGCGTAGAACACGACCAACCACAACGAGCTAGCAATGGATGCCGCCAAGCACGCCGTGAACATGATAAAGCAGGAGGCGTTGACAGCCGCTTTCGGTGGCACCGTGCCCCTCGGTGCCGGTGGCGCTATCCCCTGCATGTCCATGGCTGGCGCGTCGTCTACCAGCTCCGTCACGTCCACGCCTTGCGGCTAGCCCAGGACGCCAGGCCCGCGCACACCTTCGCTCGGAGGCCACACTAGGAACATCGCCTCGCTCTCCTAGTTCGTCCATCCCCGCACGGCGTCGTCGGAGGCGGGAGTGCCCGCCATTGACCTCAACTGCACTCCAATGACCGCGGACACAACCCTGGAGGCGTCCAAGAAGCAGCGATCCATCTCCTCCACGAACATGCCGGCACTAGTCAACCTATTCGGCGGAATGTCCGATGCCACCGACCGACGAAGGCACGGTATGGTCACGACAGTTCTTTGCCTTTGCCAGCACTCCGTTCCCGTCTCTTTATCTAGGCCAAATTGGGTGTGGATTCCGTGGCCAACGATGGCGAGGACGCCATGCACGACATGATCAACAAAGGTGGCGACGGCTATGGCGACGTACATGGTGACAACTATGGCGACGACTATGGTGAGGACGCAGAGACCAAGCAGGATGCCTACAACATTGCGGACGAGTCATTGTTCGGAAACTATGGCGCTTCCATGGGCGTGGGGGTCACTGCCGCGTCGCTGGCCGCTTCACTTGCGGCGTCGCTCGTGGACAACAAGAAGTTGAGCCAACGAATCGCGAGATACACCACCGACAAGGACAAGATCTTATGCAAGGCATGGATGGAGGTTTCGCAAGATCCACTATGCGGCGTTGAGCAAAAGGGCTTTCCCTACTGGAAAAAGGTGGGCAGGTTCTTCCATGAGCATAGGAATTCGGCAAGGATGCCTTCTATAGCAATCGAAATGATCTCTCTCTCTCTCTCTCCAAGCGATAGGGCACCATCCATGCCGAGTGTAGCAAGTTTCAAGGCTCTTACGAGTTGGTGACGAAAAGGAAAATAAGCGGCATGTTGCCGGTTGACATGGTAAAACCTCTTCCTCTCCTTGTCGATGTCTTGCATATGCATTGAGCCATTGTTAGCGTCCATATGTGTAGGTCATGAGAGCAATGGAGAACTTCAACAAGGTGAATGACAATAAGGCCTTCATGTTGCCTCATTATTGGACGTTGATCAAAGACTGCAAAAAATGGAAGACTAGCCATGCCCTTTAAAAAGAACTTGACAACAAGAAGAATGGCAAGAGAAATGCTTCTACAGGTGGTGTCATCGACCTAGATGACGGTGGCAATGACGAAGGCTTCACCAACCCTGTAGGCGCCCGTGCCCGCCGGCCTGGAGGCCACAAGGCTACAAATCGCCCGCCAGGCTGGTTCCTTGGCATTCCATGAAACGTTGACGAAGATCCTGGAGAAGAAGGAAGAGGCCATCAGCGAGAGGAAAGAGAGGCGGCGCAAAGAGAAAGAGGCCGCCGCCAAGACCTTTGTCGAGCTCCAGACGAGGCCTGTCGAGGTGGATGAGGCCAACGCCAAGGCCATGCTAATGGAGATCGAGCCGAAGGCAAAGGCGATGGAGGCCGAAGCCAAGGCCAAGGAGGCCGAGGCCAGGTCTAGGGTGGCGGAGGCCAAGGCCAAGGAGGCCGAAGCCAAGATCATGGCCGAGGAGAATGCCATCATGCTCACCGATCTAGACACCATCACCAATCCCGATCGCAGGGCTTGGTCGCTCGCAGGCAGCAGGCCATCCGGGATCGCGATGCTTGAACATCAATGGCGTCAACGGTTGCAGCCTTTTGGGCAGAGAAGCCGCCATTCTTTTGGCCATTGTGTATGATATTGCCTTCTTTTGCACATTTTAGAACCACTGGACACTAGTTGGTGATGCCCAAAGGGCGATGGCATGTATCTGCCAATTTATCTGATAGTTAGTTTCTCTGCTATTGCGTGTAAATTTGAGTGTTCAACCATTAGCAAAGCATTGGCCAGTGATGGCGTCCAAAAAGGCCTGACACGGACATTTGGATCGCGCCACTGGACGCGGCTGGCCGGACAAACCGAACCGCGACCCCAAAACTACCGCGGGCCGACCCAAACGGATAGAAATGTTTCGGTCACCCGTTTGGATCGGCCCGGTGAAGATGGCCTAAAGGTGCATGCGGCGGTGAGGAGCAGGAGACTCAATAAGAACAGGGGACCTTCGTGCAGCCACGCCTACTGCTGCGCATTGTGCGGCTCAGTTCCGGGTAATTGGTGCGTATGTTCTTCCGTCTGTACCATGCAATATGCATCGCATTGATTTGACAAACATATATTTCTTCTGTTCATGCTGGATTTACCAACTCATCATTTGCACGTCAATGGTCATGTTCTTCTATGGAGTCTGGCCCTTTTCTATCGCTCTTGATGGATGGCTGGAGGGTGTTCAATGTCGCAGGTAATAATCATCAACACGCTATCATGTGGAAAAACCATGGTTCCTGATGTAAATTTGTGCAATGCAGAGGAGGACTTCATCCCGGAGACACACCTGAGTTGTTGCTTTAATGACACGAGTTCCGATGTATGCGCAATTGCTGGCGTAATCCGTGCCCACGGCCAGGGAAAACGACAGAGGTGTTCGTGGTGACCCCGCGCCGTGGCAATGTGGCACCACCGCGGGGAGGGGTTCGGGGCACGAACACCACCCTGATCACCGCAAACACAACGAGCCAGAAGATGCGGCCATACACGCGCAAAGGAGGAGCCCCCATCATGAATTACATCATGGTGCGGCTGTCGGCTACCGATGAGACATAGGTGTGTGACATGATGTCCAGGATGTGCCTGTCGTGGTATACTCCAACAGCTCCCGCGAGGGCGATGGATACGCTAACCCTAGCTCCCGCTGTCCCGTCCCTCCTCCTACCCTACCGCCGTCGAAGCGCCGCTTAAGAAAGTCCGAAAGCGATCCCATGCGACGGACTTCTCTACTGTGTCGAGAGCCGACGCGAGGTAGCGCTGCTGGCGGCGGTGCGGCATGGAGTTGACGACGGACTCGTCTGACGGCGGCGCGATGGGCGCGTGGTCCTAGGGTGGTGCGGTGGCGCTGTCAAGTGGGGGACGCAGACTTTGGCCGTGACCGCTAGGGAAGGTCTTCTTTGTGGTGGCACGACCGAGATCCTCCGTCAGCAGGGCATGGCGGCTTGGCTTGCGTGGCAACGGCGGGGGTAGGGCGGCTCAGGGAGCAGGACGACGACGGCGTGGCTACTGCAGCGCAGCGGCGAAGCTGATGGGGCCCGAACTGGGCCTGGTCTCGGCTTGGTTGGCACTGCTGCTTCCGGACGGCAATCGCCGTGGGTGATAAAGAAAAAAATATATATTCTAAGGAATCAAAAAAAAATTGGGTCTATGTTTAACGGAAAAAAATTCTCAAGAGCAAGGAAAAGTATTTTGTTTTCGTTCGACCTACAGTCGCATATGAAATAGACGAAAGGAGAAATTTAGCAACACTTTTCCCCCAGATCTCTTGCAAGACGGTTCCCCTTCCCTAAGTGGACATGTGGAATGATACCTGCAGGCCATATCGCGTCCTACCCAGCGGCTATGTGATGTGATGTTTGTTGGAGCCTTGGCGCGAGTTCGAGGATACCAGGGCGGTGGTCCAGTGGACTGCACGGGCATCTTGACGGCAGGGCGGCATTGCGGAATACCACACAAACTCTTAAATTTATTTAGCATTTTTCTAGTCTTTACATAATTTTTCTTCGTGTCTTCAATTAAAAGGAAACTCTGACACCCGCAGCTATCCAACTTAATCGATTGGTCCAGAGAAGCAGCAGTAGATGGACCCGAGAGCCAAAACGGCAGCCCCCGGAGAAAGCAGAAGCACCCACTCACTCCTTCCTAGTTCCTACCGCTGCTTCTACCACCTCCCAGCAGCGCGGCTCCTCTCCCCTCACCATTTGCGTTTCTTTGGAAAACAAAGGCGCAGAGCAAAGCAAGCACGCGAAATACTCCACATATACCACTTACCAACCCTGCTCTGGTCGTATGTCTCCTCCCTCCTTTTCTTCCCCCTCCTCAAATCTGAAGGAATAAACGCGACATTTCTGTCTTTGCTCGCCGATTCATCCGGGGGATAGGATCGCCCTGTTTCTTGCTCATCTGGGTGATGTAGCTGCTGCTGTGGCCGATCCACCGTCTCTGCTGTTTTGTGCGTGGTGGTTTAATTTGCGAGGAGGAGATCTGGAGATCTCTCAGGTGGGCGCCCTTCTTGTTCTTGCCGGTTGCTGCAATGCGCCGACGTTTTGTCGGGGTTTCTTGTTTTGGATCTCGGGCTGCCCGCCGTCGCTGTTATTGCAGTTGCTTTGCCCTTTTGGTTTTTCTTGGGCGAATGATTTTCCTGATTGGTTGAATTTTAAAAAAAGGGCTCGGTGTGTAGAGAGATTTATTTATTTGGCAGAATTCTCGATAAAGCACCATGAAAGACCCGAGCTAGAAAAGAAAGAACTGAAAGATAAATGGAGCTTTCTTTCCTCCATTGCGCACAGCGTTCAGATGTGAAAGTTTCTCCTACCTTGCCTAGCTGCTTGGTTGCTAGTACTAGTTAGTACATGCTGCTAGTGTAAAATGCCGTCACGCGATGATCCAGCCACATTTCCCTCCACGGCTGAAAACATAGGGGGAAATTAAACGCGCTAGCTGTTGATCCTTGTGTGATCAGTCACCGTCACAGGAATTTATTCCCCTTGTACAGCCTTAGAGTAACACCTTGTATTTGCTTCCCTTCCAGCCCAAGATTATGTACCAGCAAGAATTCTTAATTGCCGCTATTACTTCCGTCTTCCAGAATCAGTCATTATTATGCGCTTGTACCATGGATGTAGACGGCCGCAGTGCAATTGCGTTTAATTAGCCGCCGCCGCAGCGTTAAGCGTGATAGCATTGCCCTCTGCATTGTGTGATAACCTGAGCTGAGCAAGATGGGCAGCTAACAATTTTGCTTGTATGTAGGATCAGCAAGTCCACGATGGAGGCGCCTTCGTCGTCCCCTACTCTGCAAGATCACCTCTCCCAGCCAACTGGCCCCTTGCATCTCAAAGTATGGGAGGTTGTATGCATTGCCTTGGGAGTCTTCATGGTGGTCGTCTTCTTCCTCACAGTCTGGCTCACTATCAGGAGTAGGAAGAGGACCAGACGAGCATCCGCAAATATTCCAATCACCCAAATCCCTGCCATTTCAAAGGAAATCAAGGAGGTCAGGGTGGAGCAAGTCCCAGCAAGCGAATATGGGGCGCATGATGGAGTCCTGCTAACGATCCAAGACAAGGCTAATGACCGTGAATCCGACAAGGTCATGGTCCATTTGGGCGTAAGCAAATCAAGACGTGGGGATGAGAGCCACTCTGGATCATTCCGTTACATGGACAAGGACGTAGGCTTCCAGTCAGCTGAGGAAGGAGGGTCAGGAACTTTTCGGGAAACTTCAAACCATGGAGTAACTGCTCCTTCACCTTTGGTTGGCCTGCCAGAGTTCTCGTACCTTGGCTGGGGTCATTGGTTTACTTTGAGGGATTTGGAAATGGCTACTAACCGTTTCTCAAAGGATAACATTATTGGTGAGGGTGGATATGGTGTAGTTTACCGTGGCGAGATCGTCAACGGCACTCCTGTTGCTGTCAAGAAGCTTCTCAATAACCTGTATGACTTGCCTTGCTTATCACAATTCGACCTTCCTCTTCCTCCGAAGCCTTCCATAAAGATTATCCTGCCTTATATTGGCTTTATGTTTTGCCAATGATGTTCTATGACATTTCAGAGGGCAAGCTGAGAAGGAATTCAGAGTAGAAGTTGAGGCTATTGGTCATGTTCGCCACAAGAACTTGGTCCGTCTTCTTGGTTACTGTGTAGAGGGTACTCAGAGGTACTTGTACTGTCCTAGTCATATTCCTCTTATACCTGTATCAACATTACTCATATATCCTTGGTGCATGCATTACCGAGCAAAATTCTTCTTGACCGTCAATGCTCAGCAGAACACAAGTCGTTTGACACTAGTCTTTTAACTTTCTCCTTGGGGACGGATTCAGTAAGCCCCCTCCCGGGTCACTACTCGCGCGGGCGATTCCGGGGGTGATCCGATCACCGTGATTCCCTTGCCGTGCTCCCCCTCCCTCGCCGTGATTCCCTTGCTGCCGCCTGGCCGTCAAAGGCGGTGGGGCAAGAGCGGCGCACCCCTCTCCCTCCTCTATGCGTGTGGAGGCGGTTGCGGCGGGTCACGCGCGGATCTGGTGTGGTGGCTGCTCATGGCGCGGTGGAGGGGCGGCGTTCGGGGCGGAGCAGCAATGTGGCGACGTGCTGAGACGCGGCTGGTGGCGCGGCGGGCTGGCGGCCCATCTGCGTGGGATCTAGGCCGGTGGGCTGCGGGTTGCATGGGCGGCGGCGTTTGCTCGCGTTTGTTCGCTCTGCCCTGCCGGTGCTCGCTCATCTAGTCTCCACCTGCAGTGTTGCCTCATCGTCGTGCTTGCGGTCATGGCGGCTTGGGTCACCGTTGATTTGTCGGCCTAGTTCCCGGTGAAGGCCGGTGGTGTAGGGGCTACCGGTCTGGCTTCGAATAAAGGGGGTTTGGTCTTAGGATTCCTCTCACGCCAAGACGAAGATCTACCTGTTGCATGTCTTCATCGATCTGGCCGGAGTATTGTGTTCCGGAAGACTCTGTTGGTGAACTCCAATGGACGACATGCCGGAGTTTGCCGGATTGGATGGGTTTTGGTCGCGCGCAACCATGTTTTTATCTGACTGTTTGGTTCCAGAGGGAGTGTTGCGAAGCTTTGCAGTCTGTTGCCATCAAGGACATGCCTTTAGTCCCATGGTGAAGTCTGTCGCGGAGAATGACATGGAAGCTGAGGTATAGGGACTGGTAATGGTGGTCTGAATCCTAGTGGTGATGAGGTTTTGGCTTGGTGATCCGGGTCTTGGAGCAGCGACATCGGAAAGTGGGGGCGACAGTACAGGAGGATTCCAGAGTTCAAACTTGTAGGGTGTAAATCCAAGGTGTAGCCTTAATTGGTTGTGCCTGGCAATGACCTTGTTGAAGGCATTGTTTTGTGAGCGCGGACTTTCTCCAGGGTGAAAACCCATGATCGATGATCAGGGCGATGATGGCGCTTTTGAACTGTTCCCTTCTTGGAGGCGTCACTTTTGGAGAGGATGGATTTCTGGTGCTGTCTCGGTGGTGTTTGATTTGCTGTTGTAACGCATAGATCGCTGTAGCGGGACTTTTCTTTTTTCTTTAATTCTTCTTTCTTTTTTTGGCTGTGTGCATCCGTAATATCAATAGGGTATTGCGTTGTTGCAAAGGCTGGGTGTAATTAGTATCTCGCGATATTAATATATGCTCCTTTCCAAAAAAAAAAGTTGTATGGAATTCTTTGACGTCATTCCTAACTCGAAGGGACCTTTTCAGGATACTTGTCTATGAGTATGTGAACAATGGAAACCTAGAGCAATGGCTTCATGGAGCTATGAGTCACCGAGGCTCCCTTACATGGGAGGCTCGTATAAAGATTCTTCTTGGGACAGCTAAAGCGTGAGTTCTTCCTGGAAAGCCCTTTCTTTTTTCTTATCTATCTTTTAGTCTGTCACCCCAACTTGTGATATTCCAATCATAAATACTAATTTATCATAATGTCCTTCATGACGGAAGTGAGTATAACAGAACTTAAGCTGAACAAGTTCCTAATAGCATGTCTGTCTTACTGTGTAACAGTTCAATTCAATTTTTTTTCCTTCTTACTGCATGCTTAGACTGAAAAAAGAATTGCCGGTACCTTTTTGCAGCCTTTCTTACTTGCATGAGGCAATTGAACCAAAAGTTGTACACCGTGACATCAAATCCAGCAATATTTTGATCGATGATGATTTTGACGCTAAAGTATCAGATTTTGGCTTAGCCAAGCTTCTTGGTGCTGGCAAGAGTCACGTAACTACTCGGGTTATGGGAACCTTTGGGTACGTTGTGCAACTCGTGGTCCCATAATACAGCTACCTATGTTAGTGCTAGTTAATAATGTGCTGCATTTACTCATTGCAGCTATGTGGCACCAGAATATGCGAACACTGGATTGTTGAATGAGAAAAGTGACATTTACAGCTTTGGAGTTGTTATTCTAGAGGCAATCACAGGGAGGGATCCTGTTGACTATGGTCGCCCAGCAAATGAGGTATGCAGGAGTGGACAAAACTATTTGTTTGAAACTAATCTACATGTCAGATGCATTCTCCTTGCCCGTATTATCAAGTGGCAAGATATGATTACAACCGAAAACATTGGGATGCTTATTATCTCAAACGGAATCCTACTCCAAGTTTAATCTGCATCTCCGTCTGTTAGGACTTGTAATGCTTAGTGCTGACCTCAAAATTATTCTGTACAAGAAATTATGTTCCTTGTGATTTTATACAACATTAGGATGCAATGTAGTATAAGATGCGTTACATCACTTCCTATATGAACAATAGTCAACAATAGAGTGGTTGCACTACTTTCTAGCTTCTTTAGCCACACACACACCCCATGCCCCCATGACATCGTCGACTGGCCTTGCAGATCGACATATTGTTACTCCCTCCGATCCATATTAATGTTCTCAGATTTGTCTAGATTCAGATGTATCTAGCACTAAAACATGACTAGATACATTTGAATCTAGATAAATCTGAGAACGTTAATATGGATCGGAGGGAGTACTAGCTGTTGCTTTCACATAATTGACATGAGAATGTTGATTTTTCACATATATTTTAGAGTTCCTAGCTTAGTCATTTACATAGCTGGCATCTGAACATCTTCAGTACTGTGTAACTACAAAGCATGGCATTACGACCAAGCTGCCCCTTAGATGGAAAAGATAGAAGGATTGATGTATATTGTTGTGCTAGCCTGTCAGATCGTGTTCTGAGCAATGGTGTGACGTCTCAGGAGCCAACTTATGGCAACTATTGGCTTGATAATACCAGCATAAAACTAGGCTAATTAACAAGGGCATGGATTCGATAGTTCTCTTTCCACTGTCGTTTCTGTCTCCTTTACTTGGATATGAATATACAAATACCAATATTGGTGAATGCAAAAACAAAAGGGATATTGTTGGAATGTGTATACAAACCAAACGTCTACTTAATTCTATTAGACGTGAATATCCATAACTCCTTGGAGATTGTGTAAAAATAAACTTCATATAGGGGAAATTTAGGGCCATATCGTTATCTGCATTGTTGAAATAACCTAAAATAATCTTGTTTCCCAATTGAGAGGTCAGATGGGAATTCCTCTAATAAAGTATTTGTATCCGTATATGACACAATCTGCAGTAACCCATTTGTATCCATATCCTTTTGATCTAGTTGCAGATTTTGCTTACCATCATTCTTTTTTTTCCTGAAAAAAAAAACACATTATCAGTCGCCAGTAGATGGAGTCCATATGTGCATAACTTGGGCATTGTAGGATAAAGTAACATTGACCACTTTGGATGCTACAAAATACAATGAAAACAGGGCCCGTTCCATGTGCTTTTCTAATTCCACACATGATTTTGTGCCATTGCAGGTAAATCTAGTTGACTGGCTAAAAATGATGGTTGCTAGCAGGCGCTCAGATGAAGTTGTGGATCCAACCATAGAGACACGGCCTTCGACTAGAGCTCTCAAGCGTGCACTTCTAACAGCTTTGAGGTGTGTGGATCCGGATTCAGAAAAGAGACCGAAGATGGGTCAAGTTGTGCGGATGCTGGAGTCAGATGACCCGATTCCTCGTGGGGTATGTATTATTATTGACACAAGCAAAGCAACTTGATCCTTGTTTTTTTCATGCATGTATTTGTTTTGTCCCTTTTTTCTTTTGAAACATTTCGTCTGAAATTCTGAATGTGGTGTGGGATTAATCAGTCTTACAATTAACTTGAACTTGGTCTCGTTGTGATTCTTTGTCGTAATGAAAGTAACAAAAAAATGTATGAGCAGGACAGGAGATCCAGGCACAACCGCGGAGGGAGCACTGAGATGGATTCTCAAAGGGACAACAACTCAGACACGGACAAGAGTGACAACGCAGATTCCAAACCGAGCAGGAGCAGAGCCTCGTCTTCCAAATGAGGCGTTCCCCTCCTATCATATTTCTTCGGTCTGTTAAGGGCCGTCACACCTAGTACATTGCTGACGAATTGGTAACGAAGGAGCACGCTGAAGCTTGGAATACAGAAGAGGTTATTGTTTTTCTTGGCTGTAACAGTTTATGTATGATTTATTTGTAGAGAGGGTAATGGTTTTTACTTAACAATTTATCTGTACTACCACAGCAGTGATCCTGACAATTTGCTGATGTAAGTTGTTAGTAGTGTGTACAGTTGTACTACTGGCCGAAGCGCATATCTGTGAATGATAGTTTTTCAATGGAAAGAGACCTTGTCCATTTTCGAAGTAGCCAAAGCTGCCATTTCCGGGGGAGATGAGTTCACGACGGAATGGGGCGTAGGCGCTGGTTTACCCTAGCACTGGGTGATCTAACGCCGGCGGTGGCCTCCTCTCCGACGGAGCACAGCTCGGGTTCGAGGTTCCAGTGCTTGGGGTCCAAATCAGGGTCGGACGGCGACGATGCTCTTGCGGCTAGAGAGGCGTTGGAGGATGCCGACAGGCAGCTGGGTTGGACCACCGTGGGGCGCAGACAACGGTTGTCGGATGAGGAGATGCAGCAACGTTTCTGGGATGACATGGGATTTTCGACGCCGGAATCCAGGTTCTGGGAGAAGAACTTGACCGGGGCGCAGTCTCGTGGTTCTGTGACGCCGCCATGGCGATCTCCTTCAGTTGCTACCTCGGGTTCGAGAAGATTGCCTTCCCCTCTATTGCAAGGACGCGGTGTGTCGGTCTCGCCGGGGCTGAGGGTGAAGCCATGGAGGGGGATGCTGCCTCCAATGAGAACCTCGGCGCCTCCGGTGCTTGGAAGATTTCTGGCGGCGGCGATTGTGAGCACACAACCAGCCATGTCTCCGATCCCCTCGCGTAGGGCTGACATGTTCGATGAGGTGGGCCCAAGGGCTGACGTGGTGGCACAAAGGACAGGTGGGCCTTCTGAGTCGGACAAGGAGGTGGAGTACTCGTGGATTGGGATCGCTAAGAAGCTCAGGGTCGCGTGGTTTCGGGATATTACGACGTGACCGACGCCTGTTCTCTCACGATCGACGTCGAGATCTCCTGCAGCCACCTCTCCTCCGCGCCTGACGTCGGGCTCGTCAACTTCAACTTCGCCTCCACCGTCTGCGAGTCCGCTCGCGTCGCTGGTGAGGCCTGGCAGATCGTTTCACGAGGGTCAGCATCTCCTCTGCAAAACGGCGATGGATCCGGTGGGGAGGCTAACTCGTGGCGTGGCCCGGTGCTCAACCTCGTGGTACGCCGGCCGCGGTGCCTCCTCTCATGTCGCAACCTCCTATCTCGATGCCTACTGCTGCCGCTCCCAAGTCGATGCCTATGCAGGGGGCTTTCACCGGGCCGCTGATACCTTCGATCTAGATTCACCGATGTAGTATAATAGCTTTTTCCCTAAAAGACCTAGGTTTAATCAAACTTTGGAAATCAATGCTAAAAGGAAATAAAAAGGACATGTCTACAAGGCTTTGTTTGTTCGTTTTATTTTAGTTTACTGGACCAATCTAGTTTACTTTTATAATGGGTTGAATCAATAGATGGAGATAGGCCAGGGTTGAAGATCCACCTGCAGCTGACATCATATAGGATAAAAGATAATAATAAGCATAGTCATGTGTAATGGTTAAATATGGATAATCTCTTGTGGACAACACATCCTAATATACTAGAGCCGCCGTGATGCAGCGGGCATAGCAATAGTCTTTTAATCCAACCAAGTACACCACGAAGCAACGGACTAGAAACGATTATTAAGTGTAAAACACAGATCAAAATATTAAGTGGTGATGTTGTTGTGATCCCGAATGGGTCACTAAACGAAGACTGTACTACCCTTGCTATCACTGGGGTTCCTATAAGATCGCCGCTAGCCAAGTATTTCACCTTAAGCCTTTATCAATCTATGGGATCTTGGGTACCTACAAGTCCACAGATTGAGGCAAGAGACAAAGAAACAAAAGATACAAATCTTTATTGCAAACAAAACACAATACTTCCATGAATTAGATGCACATAATTGTTGCGAGGTTTCTCCCCAACCCACAGCTCGCGAGGACTACTCACTCATAACAAATAGATCAAGGATAGAAAACATTGTGCAAAGTACTTAGATTGAAATCAAATATTCTTACAATGGTCGCCGAATCAGAAGGAGATCTAAAGTAGAAAGCAATGGCTATGGCTAATGGAGGGGATGGATGAGGAAGTGATGAACAATGACGTGGATCTCCTTTGGTGGTGTTGTGATGTAATCTGAGAATGACGGCTCTCTGGCCGGTGGCTGGAGCCTCAAAATATATAGGCGTCTTCATAAAAGGTGTAGGATTTGATGAGACGAAGCCATCGCCACATGGTATGGGCGGACGGTGTGGGTGGGCTCTGCCCATACCAGTGGTTGTTAAGATTGCTGACGCCTGGGAATGACTCCCCAATTACTTGGCCGTGTGGACTTCCTCAAAAACCTTCATTATGACTCCTGATTTCACATTTAAATGCGTGATTTCCTGCACAACACAATTTAAAGCAAGGTTTTGCATATCTTTGCAATTATTAGTCATTAGTGGCAATGATTGAGAGTTTCTTTTCAATTGCTTGAGCAAAAACAATGTTTAAACGTGGTGGAAGATGGCTATTTTTGGAGCCATCAACCGCCCATGGGGAATCTAGCTCTAGGTCCGGGCTTTATGGGGTCGTCGGTTTTTTCGCCGAGAGTGCAGTTCCTACCCCTTGCGGCGTACCTCACGGCGTCTCAGGCGGCTAACCTTCGACCGCTGCAAGCCCCTTACCGTGGGCCGCCGCCACCTTTGTTTGCTGGAGGGCCGCCATTTGGTCTCATGGGTGGGTGAAAGGGTAATTGCCCCTATGTCTGGTTTTGGTGATTAATGACAATCCCTATGGACTAATGTTTTCATTGAGTTTAATATGAAGGAATATTCCATAGGTCATGCTTGTAGTCCATATGTTGGATTCAAGTATGGATTCCATGAAGATAAAGATATACCTTGAGTATTCGCATCAAGATCATCGAGTTAAAGAGAGGAATATGATATGATCAAGATCTTGAGAGTGTGATCTCAATATAAGAATTCAAGTTATGGCTCTAAGTTAGTGTCATGATAGCCTCATTAGTTGAGCTATAGTTGACTAAGATTTAGAGCATGTAATCAAATAAAGAATTCTTTATGTACCTCAAGATATTGAGATGGATCATGAGAAGATACTTGGTTGACCAATACAAAGAGTGAAGAGTGATTTCAAGTTGGTCAACACATGAAGCATAAAGAATGTACCACATGGATCTTGTGGTATGGTAAGCCTTGTCATTTATGCATCATGAACTAACCCATTATATATGTGCCTTTGCGTTTTCTATATGGGATAGGTATCTTTCCATGGGCATGCTTCAAAATTAAAGATCTCATATAGCCCATGAGAGGATGACATCAAGTGGTGATCGTCATCAAGGTTGAGAAGGGCAAGTTCAAGATAAGCATCTCGACAAGATCATTTGCTTGAAGCTTGCCATCCATATTGGTGATAATGTACATGTGAAGTTGTGTCTTAATGAAGCAATCCCATAGTGGTGTATGGGGGAGCAAATTATGAGTCTTCACGAAGCAACAATGATCAAGTGATGCATTCCGGCTTGGATGGAGCTTGAAGCACTGTCATCAAGATCAAGCGGGATGCGCAAGGCAAAGGTATGTCCTTGCTAGGTGACATGGGTATACCCTACAGGTACTCGAGCTTGGTATATACGGTCCAAATACATACAGGCCCACGGTGTCGCCAAGGCCCGGATGGAGGGACTCGAGTAACCTACGGACTCTCGATTGCTTGAAGAACAAGAAGAAGCTAAAGATAAAAAGATTAAAGGGAAAACCCTAACTTGTAACCGACTCGACCTGCTACCCGAGACCTAGCCTATCTATATAAAGGCTAGGAGGGGGCAGCGAGAAGGACACACACAACCCTAGTTTCCACAACCTTCGCCAGATTACATCTGCGCACCATTGTAACTTTCGACTCCTTCAATAATTCCACGAGCAGACAAGCAGGAGTAGGGACCTCTACGAGGCCTGAACCTGGGTAAATCCTTTGTCCCCTGTGTGCTTGTTCGCTAGCCGATAGATGTCTCCAGCGCTCCCTCCTTCTCCAAAACCCAAGTCCATAACAATGGGCATTGACGAGTTAAACCCTCGTCAATTGGCGTCGTCTGTGGAAATTGGGAGTGCTGATGTTGCGGCTTCTTCGGCCCCATCAACTGCGATCTACAACTCCACAACAACGGAGATTCGCTAGCTCTTCGGCACCTTCGACTTCACCGTCCACACGCCGGCCACCTGTAACTACCTCGGTGAATTACGCTCTTAGTTACAAGCCTGGATGAGCGGAAATGGTTAAAATAGTACGGTGGGGTCCAAATGCCACTCACAGGTAGACCTTTCGGCCGTCCTAACCATTTCCAAACATCAGGACAAGAACAAGCGGCGTCGGCAAAGCGAAGGATCAACTACATACACAAATGAGTATGTATGCAAGCCACCATACAACAGTCCTCAGAGCCATTCCATCTAAAAGAAATAGAAATATTGCAACGCCATACGGCAAGATCCAAATATCCTAGATAGATATAATAGTTTCGGATATCTCCTCATACATCAAACATCAGAGTATCGGTGAGCGGAAAACAAGATCCGAGTACGGATAAGAAGCAAATCGGCATAAGATGCCCCATAAATAAACACATCCATACGGATCTCACGGATCCCGTTCCCGGAATCTCTACACCGGTGATCGTTGCCAACATCGTCCGTCTCCTCCACCCGGTATCCATCTTGCGAGTTCACTGTTCATCTGAATCAAACAATTTATCGTGTGAGACCCTAGGGTACTCAGCAAGTCTTTATGCCTCTAAAGGGACACAACACAGGGTGACAATTGCAGCAAAAGATATTACCTAACAATTCTAGGGATACTCGCTAACCGTCCGCCTAACCAAAGATAGACGGATGTCCGTGAATTAATAACAACAGTTATAACAGTAATATTAACAGATCCATCCTCCTCCTCGCTTACCAACGAGGAAGCGGACGAACAGCCTCCCCATCCGTTGACAGTTTTATTATCCATTCCATGAGTGTTGCACTATTTACTAGCCAGGTACTTAGTCAAATTAAAAGCGGTACTTTAGTTATACTTGTCTATGATCGAGAAACTGTGCTCCAAGTCGTCCATAACCGCGGACACGGCTTTTAGAAAGATTTACCTAGGTGCACAAATAACACACACACTCGATCAACCTCGGAAAAACCAAATCAAAACCCAACGAGGCATTCACGACAAAGCGATCACGGATTCAGAAATGTTTGGGGCCACCCATTAAGCTACCATAGCGAAGTTGGCGGCTCGACGGACTCAAGGTTTGTGTGGACGACTGTAAACGACTGGGAACCCGAAAGTGTGACTGGGCTTGTCGATACAGCGAAAACGTGTCACGATCCTAAATAGTACAGGTGCTCCTCGCACAATCGTAAATAAAGCAGTAAAGCATGGCATAAGTACAGGATAGTAATAAAGCCCCAAACTACTTTGTGGCCCCAAGAAATAAGAATGAATCAAGCTCTGGCTCAGGGGGGTTCATAAGCCTCCCGGATGTGGATAGCGCGAATATTCAAGGAACAGGAATCAAGTACTGGTCTCGGGACACAAGTGAGCATGAAAAACCAAATAGCAGATATTGCTCACCGGTGCCACTTTCATTAGTTTTCCCATTACTACTCAGGTTAAGTTGTTTAGGTACCTCGTTATCCCCCAGACACTCACATACCCTACACATGCTGTTCTACGACTCGCATGGCTCAAACAACTCATGTAGTAATGGCTCATGGGATGGAGGAACAAGCTTCGGTGGGGTTTAAATGTAAAGGCTATGCAGTACTTGGGATTCAGTTTAATGCAATCGCGACTCAATGATGCAAGAATAAGATAGAGGCAATAGGTACTATATGTATGCAAGCATGTGGTAGTGCTTGCCTGGCAGCTCAGTTGAAGCGAAGGATGGATCTGGGTAGTGCTCCTGGGTTTCTTGGTATATCCCCTGCTCATCGTCTATTCGAAGAAGAACCAAACAAACAAGGGCCAACATAAATAAAGTGCACAAACATATGAATAAAATGCGACAAGCAAACAATCATGCCATGATGAATGATGCACAATTTGCATGGCAATAATGTAGCATGGCATGGGTGAGGTGTGGGGTACAAGAATAAGGCATTTTATGGAGTTTTAGTCACATTTTATACTCAAATAAGTTGCTGTATACTTTATATTTACATGATGCATGCTGCAATTCAGAACATAGAATGCATAAACAGAAAGGTCTCGTCGAGCTGATCATTTTAGACATATCATATGTCAAATTCGGAGTTATAAAACAAAAGTTATTAATAAATTAAGGCAAAGGGGCATTTTATTGTAATTTTGATCAACTCGAAATTTAAAGTGTTCAAATAATATTTTGAATGGCATATTTGAAATCCTCACATTTTTCTGATTTCAAAACATATATTACATGTTTAATTTGGAATTATATTTTAAAAGTTATTTAAAAACAGATTTGAATTTGAATTTAAAACATTTCCTGGAAAATTTAAAACAAAATGTAAATCGAAAACTTTGTCACCCGCCCGGTGCTAGCCAGAGCCACCGACAAGTGGCCCTAGCTCAACTGGGCGACACAGTATGAGAGGATCGTTCTCACTGCTATCTCTAGCCATCGCGATCGACGGGTGGGCAATGATCGAGGCCCACGTGATAAGCGGGCGAACGCGGAGACTGATAGGTGGGCCAAAGCGGGAGCGCGGGTTACGGGCTATAAAATTGCGGGGCGTTTTTGTAAAGCGACAGAGAGACTGACTGGTGGGGCTCGGTGTACCGCGGGTTGAGGCGAAAATAAAAAGGAGTGGCTAAGTGTAAAGTGGCAACAGTTCAGAGATCTTCTTCGAACCGATCGACCGATCGGTGACCACCGACGCGAGCGTGACACGGGATCGAATCGGGACGCGAGGGTGCGCGCTGAAGTGCGAGCAGCCGGTGCAGTGCTAGGGAGCTGATGGGGAGGGCGCTGCTAGATAAGGCTCTATGCGGCATGACGCCGTGCATAATGGCAACGACGGCACGGTGGGCGTTCGACGAAACGATCGGCAGATCTAGACGGCGAGAGCGAGGGCGAGGATGTCAGCGAGGATTAGGGGCTCACCGAGGAGAGGATGGTGGTGTCAGATCAGCTTGGGGAGCAGCAGGGCGTCGACGAGGCAAAGAAGCGGGCGGCTAGGGTTTTCGCCGAGCTCGTATTAGCGCCTGGGCTTCTCCTCCTCAACGGGTCCAGTATGGCAGAGGGTGGTCTCGTCCTTCCTCGACAACCACAGCTCGCCACCGGCTGCAAGAGGGGGACGATGGAGACCGACGGATCGCCCGGCAGTGGAGAGAAAAAGAGAGGAGAGAGAAGGCTGCAGGCCTTGAGGCCGAGGTGGATCTGGGACGCCAAAGCGAGAGAGAGAGGGAGTAGATAGGGACGAGAGGGAGGGTAGATGGCGTGGGGGCTCGGGGTGGAAAAGGTGGTCGGGTGGACACCTTTCCTTCTCGCCCTCACGTGCTCGGGCTGGCTCGGTTTGAGCAGGGCAGGCAGGCAGTAGGCCGTGGAGGGAGGAGAGGAAGGTGGGGGGCACCAAGCAGGAGAGAGGGAGAGGGAGGCTCTTAGAGCTAGGGTTAGAGGAGGGGTAGATAGCTAGGTTAGGATGGAGAGGCTCGGGTTAGGGTTTTGGTTAGGGGTTGGGGTGGAAGGTAGCTAGGTGGGGCCTGCATGGCATAGAGGAAGTGAGAGAGGCCGAGAGGGAGGGTGTGGTATGGTAGATAGGTTTAGGGTTAGAAAGAGAGGAAGCTAGGTTTAGGGTTTCATGTAGGATTTTTAGGTTTTAACACATGCTTATAGATGAAGCCAAGATGAAGGGGAGAGGGAGAGGGAGGGTGTATGGACGAAGGATGCATGGTCATGACTAGATCAAGTGTGGAGGAAAAGATGGAGATGGAAAGGATTTTACATGACCATGCATGGCATACACAAGTGAGAAAAACTTGATGAGCACTAGGCAAAAAGAAATAAACCAAACAAGGTGAAAGATTTGAGAGAGAAGGGAGAGATCCAAGAGATATACACCACTCAAAAGTTCATATAAAATCCCAAAGGACTAGAATGTGGTGGTGCTTGCATGGCCCATGCAAAATAATTAATGCCATGTTTATTTTTGTGAAAACAATAATATTAACATGGCATTATTCTTATGCATTCCCAAAAGTGGAATAAAAGCCAAGCAAAAGAATTTGTAGAAGTAGATCCATCCTATCTCCCATGAGCTAGATTAAATACCAAAATAAAATAAAATACAAGCTCATGGATAATGGGATGGTGGAATTATAAGGTGGTGAAAGAAAGGGTAGTGGAGTGGAACAAAAGATATGCCCCCAACTCAACTTGGGCATTTAAACAATATATCAATAACCAAATACAATATCAAGAGGCAAATACAAATAATGATGCATATGAGAGAAGATCCAAATTGAAAAGGGTTTTATATGATGCTCAAATGCAAGGTGGCATGATGACATGAGCATGATATAATTATGATGCAACAATTATATATAGGAAGTAGCCATTATATTACTAGACCAAGTAGCATTACAATTGTTAGACAATTGGGATGCTACACCACCCGCCCGCCCTTCGAGTCCGTGGGCGACGGAATCAGCCTGGCGATTGGGAGCTTCCGCTTACAAGTTGGTCAGATGGGCACGCTTCGCATGCCTGATTAGCCGACAGCACCGGCGATTGCCCCGGCATCATGGTTCCCTCCATCGATCGGCACCCTCAGTGAGCTCAATGCTCCGGTGGCAGTCGAGAACACGGTCAGTGACAGCAGTCGCGACTCCGATCTAAGCGATCTGGCCATTGAAGATGGAACCTACGGTTCTGGATCTGAAAGTTGTGGAAGCAACAGCTTCCCTAATCACTTCATGTGCGACGTCATCAACGCAGGCGACACCTCCGCCAATCGCGGCAACGGTGTTAACACCGGCAACGGCACCGATCCACCCAACGCCGACAACGGTGGCAACAGTGGCAACAACGGTAACAGTGGCAACGGAGGAGCAGTCGAACCTCCCAGCATGATCAATGAGCGAACTGGCGAACGCGTCGTGATCAGGCTCAACGAGCAAGAGTGGGATCGCTGCCGTGAAGCCCTACGGGGTGCACCTCTACCCTTCGGCTCCCTGCAGGAACTGCTAATGGGCTATCATTGGCTTCTAAAAGAAGAATTCAAGCGCCAAAAACAA
Source organism: Avena insularis (assembly GCA_023614405.1). NCBI lineage: Eukaryota > Viridiplantae > Streptophyta > Magnoliopsida > Poales > Poaceae > Avena > Avena insularis. The sequence continues at coordinate 352,206,553 of CM042688.1, forward strand.
GCAATCGCGCAACTTGAGGCGCGTAAAAAGGCAGCGGACGAATCGAGCCTTCGTCGCGCTGGGCTCTCCTCCTACGGAGGATCCTCCTCAAGAGGCAACGAGTACCTCGCCAAGAAGAGGCAGTCACGGATGGCTCACCTCACCGAGCAAGAGCGCATAGAGGCCGCGAAAGTCCTCGACTTTGGCTCTATGAAAGTCTACATGAGAGGCAACGTGGTTCCCAGAACACCACAAGCTGCGGTGACAACAGCCACCATGTACCTCCTCAATAACCAGCCGCCAGCTGGAGATCCCCGAACTGCCATGCATCAATCTACGATCGCGGATTTGGGGTTAATCGAGGCCGCCCTCGACAAGGAGCTGGTACCAAACCCAAAAAAGGGCAAAGCGCTACTCCTCGCCCTCATCCAGCGATGACAGTCACGACTTGTCTCGACGCCGCCGCTCACGGCGACACGATCGCGACTACGATGCACGCGACGACCTCACGCAGCGCAAGATCGACAAGTCAAGGGCACGACATGCTCGGTCGACTGACTCGGAAGAGGAAGATGGGGAGCTCTGCGGCGCCAGATGCTTCAGTAGATCCATTAGGCAGAAGCGAATGCCTAAAGGGTTTAAACTCCCATTGGAGAACCCGAAATTTGACGGTCTACAGGACCCCAAGATCTGGCTGGAGGATCACATCTCCTCCGTCAGGCTACACGGAGGCAGTTGAGGTACTGCCATGCAATGCTTGCAGCTACAGCTACAGGGCGCCGCCCGGGCATGGCTCAATAACCTCCCACGCGGATCCTTTCGCAGTTGGGATGAGCTGGTCTACAGCTTCGTGCGCAACTTTAAGGGCATGTACAAACGACCCGCCTCAATCGAAGAACTGAGATGCTGCGAGTAAAGATCTGGCGAATCGCTGCGTTCCTACATCCAAAGGTGGTCCATCATCAAGAACTCCGCGGAGAACATCTCGGAAGACCGCGCGATTGACGCATTCAATGGTGGTGTCCGCCGCATGGAATTCAGGGAGGAGCTAGGCCGCTCAAAGCCCCAGACCATCGACCACCTAATGGAGATCGCGAACCGGTGGGCCGATGGAGAAGATTCGGTTAAGAATCGCGCTCACTCCGACAAGGAGGCAGAACTCGAACGCAGACGCGGCCGTCGGGGCAAGCGTCGTATGCGCATCTACGACGATCGCGATGACGTCAACATGGTCGCAGCCGGCTACGCCGATAGACGCGACGATAACCGCAACAGCGGATACCGCAGCGGCAGATACCGCGACTCCGGGAAAACCACGCAAGTGTGGCAACACCGCACTCGCGATGAGGCACCCGCAACCTCCATCGAGGATAAACTGTCCGGGCCATGCACGATACACTTCTACATCGACAAGCATGGTGGCAAGAGAAAGTCCAGCCACCTCCTCAAGGACTGCCACGAGTTCCTCAAGCTACATGAAGGACTGGTTCGGATGAACCGCAATGCAGTCGAAAGAGGCTACGGAGCTGCTCCAGGCGCCGTGGCACATGGCGCACCACCACCACCACCTGGGCCACCCCCGAACGGAGCTGCACCGGACCAGCACCACGGAGGCGAACCGTACCCACGGGCCATGGGTACCATGATGATCCAAAAGGGACGCCCCTCCAACAGGGTGCAGAAGGCCATCACTCGCCAAGTCAACTTGGCCACGCACTCGCCACCATCCACCACTGAGTACCTCAGTGGCAGCGAGTTGAGCATTACCTTCGACAAACGCGACCACCCGCCTCAAGTACCTCACCCAGGTCATTGCCCCCTCGTACTCGAGGCGCAAATTGGAGGCTTCGACATGAGTCGCGTCTTCATGGATGGCGGAAGCGGCATCAACCTCATATTCGCGAGTACCTTGCGAGCAATGAGGATCCCTCTAACCTGCTTGGAGGCATCGGACACAACGTTCCACGGCATCGTCCCAGGGAAAGGCGTATACCCCTAGGCAAAATCAACCTCGACGTCATCTTTGGCACGCCGAAGAACTTCCAGCGCGAGCGCATCGACTTTGAGGTCATCGACTGGCCCTCACAATACCATTGCATCCTTGGGCGCATCGCATTCGCCAGGTTCATGGCAGTACCCCACTACGCCTACCTGCAGATGAAAATGCCAGATCCCAACAGCGTCATAACGATCAACGGGAACTTTGAGCGATCTGACGCTTGTGACAGGGAATTCAACAGAATCTCCTAGTCCTTCGACATGCAGGAGGAACTCGCAAGACTGAAAGAGACGACAGACAACAGTCTGCCTCCCGTGAGCAGGCCAAGCTCACCGGATCTCTCCTTCGACTCATCCGTACACACAAAGAAGGTGCATGTCTATCCATCGGATCCCGCCAAGACGGCCCTCATCGCCAACAACTTGAGTCCCGCATAGGAACTCGCGCTCGTCGAATTCCTCCGTGAGCACTGGGAAATTTTTGCCTGGTGTCCTGCGGATATGTCAGGAGTTCCCAGGGAATTCGCCGAGCACGCACTCAACGTCAACCCCGACGCAAGGCCAGTCAAGCAACATCAGCGATCGGCGAGCCACAGCGCAGCAATGGAATGGAGATCAATAGACTCCTTGAGGCCAAGTTCATACGCGAGATCAAAGAAAGCACTTGGCTCGCCAATACGGTGCTGGTACCAAAAAAGGACACGGATATCCTATGGATGTGCGTGGACTTCACTTCTTTAAACAAGCACTGCCCAAAAGATCACTTCCTGCTGCCACAGATCGACCAGATCATCGACTCCACCGCTGGATGTGAGCGCCTCTGCTTCCTCGACGCCTACTCAGGCTATAACCAAATTCAAATGAAGGAGGAAGACCAGGAGAAGACAGCGTTTACAACGCCCTTTGGTGTGTTCTGCTACAACACGATGCCCTTTGGGCTAAAAAACGCGGGAGCCACCTACCAGCGGTGCATGCAGGCTTGCCTCAAGGAGCAACTGGGTCGCAACATCCAAGTCTATGTCGACGACATAGTAATCAAAACCAAGGAGGAAGCCTCCCTAATCGACGATTTGCGCGAAACCTTCGCCAATCTTGATCGCTACCGGATCAAGCTCAATCCGGACAAATGCGCCTTCGGCGTACCATCTGGGCAGCTACTCGGGTATCTCATCTCCGCAAGGGGAATCGAGGCAAACCCTAAAAAGATAGAGGCCATACTGGCCATGGAGAAGCCAAAAAACATAAGAGACGTCCAGCAACTAGCCGGACGAATCGCGGCACTCAGTCGATTTATCAGTCGGATGGGTGAAAAGGCGCTGCCCTTCTATCAGCTCCTCCGCAAAGCTGACAAATTCGAGTGGAACAATGAAGCGCAAGAAGCATTTGATGATCTCAAGCGCCTACTATCCACCTCGTCAGTACTGGTGACTCCACGAGAAAGGGAACCGTTGTTGCTATACATCTCCGCCACCAACCAGGTGGTCAGCACAGTGCTCGTCGTCGAGCAAGCTGAGGAAAACAAGGTCCACGGCGTACAACGCCCGGTATACTACCTCAGCGAGGTCCTCACGCCAACAAAACAGCGGTACTACCAGAGTCGGGCGACGGCGTCTTCATGACCGCCCGGCGACTGCGCCACTACTTCTAGGAACACCCAATCGTGGTAGTCAGCGATGCCCCGTTGGGACATATCCTCAATAACCCCGACGCCATGGGGCGAGTCGCGCTTTGGGGAATAGAGCTGTCTCCACGAGACATCACATACGAAAAACGTGACGCCATCAAGTCGCAAGTGCTCCCTGACTTTCTCGTGCACTGGATGGAGAACCAGCTCCCGGACAAGCCAGATATGTCCTACCTCTGGACAATGCACTTCGATGGGTCCAAACGGAAAGACGGAGCAGGCGCAGGTGTCATATTGACATCACCTCAAGGGGACAAGCTGAAATATATCCTACGAATGCAGTTCACAGCCTCAAACAACGAGGCTGAATACGAGGCCTTGTTGCATGGGATGAGGATGGCAAAAGCCAGTGGCGCCAAAAGGCTCATCATATATGGTGACTCCAAATTGGTCATCAACCAAACAATGCACGAGTGCGACGCACTGAACGACAACATGATCGCGTACCGCGACCTCTACGATACACTCGAGAGAGACTTCGATGGTTGCGAGTTGCGACACATAGGTCGCGAAAGCAACGAGGAGGCGGACACACTAGCCAACATAGGCTCTACCTGTGCCCCCATACCACCTAGGGTATTTCTCGAGCGCATATGCGAACGCTCCATCAAGCCAAAGGCCGCAGAGAAGAAAACAAGCGGAGCAACGGACTCGGGGGCTACGCCACCCAATGAGCCAATGGCACTCGGCGACTTGGAGCTGGACACAGGACTCGAGGGACCAATGAGCGTCATGATGATCGAGCAATCTTGGACACAGCCGTACATTACGTACCTCCTCATCAAGAGACTATCGGACGATCCGACAGATGCACGGCACATCGCGCGGCGCTCCAAGGCATTTTCCGTTCTTAACGGCGAACTGTATAAACGCAGTATCGTAGGAGTGCTACAACGATGCGTCTCCATGGCTGACGAAAGAGCAATTCTCCTCGACATCCATGAAGGGACCTGCGGGCACCACGCAGGCAGTCGCGCCCTCGTCACCAAAGCTCTACGAGCTGGATTCTACTGGCCCACAGCCATGCGCGACGCCAAGGACATTGTCCAAAAATGCAATGCTTGCCAGCGATTTGCGGACAAGCCACACACACCAGTTGTAGAGCTACGGCTTATTCCAATGGCCTGGCCCTTCACACAATGCGGGCTCGATATGGTTGGCAAGCTACCAAGATCCTCGCGTGGAGGCTACGTCTACCTCTTGGTTGCAGTCGACAAATTCACCAAGTGGATCGAGGCCATGCCTATGACCAACCAATCAGGGCACAGCGCAGTCAAGTTCTTCGAGTCCATCGTCTACCGCTTCGGCATGCCGCACAGCATCATTACCGACAACGGGACGAACTTCACATCCAAGGAGTTTCAAGAATTCTGCGAGAACCTGGGGATCAACATCAGCTACGCCTCAGTAGCGCATCCACAGACCAACGGTCAGGTGGAAAAAGCAAATGGGCTCGTCTGCAGCGGCATCAAGAAGCGACTCCTGCGACCACTCGAACAAGCGGCGGGTTGCTGGCCAGATGAGCTGCAATCCGTACTCTGGAGTCTACGTACAACTCCAAACAGTGCCACGGGCTACACGCCATTCTTTATGGTGCACGGAGCAGAAGCAGTACTACGCAGTGCAAGGCACAAGGCGTGGTCGCCACAGCGAACAGGAGTCATCCTCGATCAAGACTCACGACCTCCTCGACGAAGCAAGAGAAATCGCCGCAGAAGATCTACGATCTACCAGCAGAACTCGCGAACTACCACAGAGAAGGCTTCGCCCAGATCCTTCATCAAGGTGACCTGGTCCCACGATCAAGCAGCAGGACATCTCAAGCTCGAGTCCCCCGAAGGACCGACGTGATTACGTAGTAATCCTGTGGCGCCTATCGCCTTCAAGATTTAGAGACAGGAGTCGCATACTCCAACCCTTGGAACGTCACACAACTACGACGCTTCTACCCTTAGTCGTTTTCTTTACTTTTACATCGCAAATAAGGCTACTCAGCCAAGGCTACTTAGCCACACATTGTACTTCGTACTATTCTTCGAATAAATAAAAGCTAAGTGCCTTGAAACTCTGTGTTCTCCTTTACTTTGTCAATTTTCATACTCGGGGGCTGCGCCACCCTATACACATATGTTCTTCGAACCAAAATGCGACATCCTGAGTAGCTGGCACATCAATTGAACCCCTTAACACAAACTCAACTCAGCTGCAACGCACCTGACAGGTTGACAAGGGAACGAGATAAAAGGATGGCCAGGCTAACAAAAAGGACTCGCATAGTGCAACGCACCTCACGCTCACAAAGCTCCTTATGCACATTCAACAATAAATTATCTACAACATCTATACGAACTTTACAACACAAGTACACTTATATGCAGGATACATATTTGGCTACCCTTGCAACAGAAGAACATTAGTTTGTTCCTCGAAGAAGTCGACGATCTCCTCGGCTGAGCGGTCCACCGCCTGATAGTGCGACACCATATTCTAGGAAGATCCTGCTAGTGGCGCCGGCGGCCCAGAGGCAATGGCGGCAATATCCACGCCAGGCATGTGCAAACGCACGATCGAGAGGGCAGCCTTGGCACCAGCCACCAACTGCTGCCTCACGCACTCGCGAACCATGTACAGATCTTGAAATTTGGAAAGAAGAGCCAGCAGGCTTGACGGAGCGTCGTCCAGTGGGAACATAGCCCGATAAATGCTTTTCAAGCACGACTGTGACTTCTTCAGGAAGATCAGCACTCGTGATGCGCGATCCTGCAGGGTCGCCAACACAGTCGCACGATCATGATCTACCCAGAAGTATCCACTCTCTTGAAGTTGTTCCTGGGTGAGATCATGAAGGCGAATGGCAATTCTATCCCTCTCCTCCTGCGGATGGCGTGCGCTAACAACTACTGGGCAGATCAATAGCATGAGTACAACGTACCTCTGCAAGTGACTGCAAAGGAAAAGATGAGGAAAAAGCAAACTAACACTTAAATTCGTCGCCCAGCTGCGTCACCTCGCCAAGCAAATATTGCTCACGCGTGGCGGCTTTTTCAGCCTTCGACTTCCACACGTCCGCACTACCACAGATCACGGGCAACTCACGCTCCAGCTGCTTAACGCGATCACGAAGTCGTGAAAGCAAGGACAGCTCCTCTACCCTGGAGCGCGGAGGTGCCACTGTATCTTCAAGAGATGGCGAGTCCTGGGTTCCCCCCACTGGATCACTTGATGTACCCTACCACAAAGTCAAGACAGAGGCAAATAAGGCGACCAACTTAACACAAAGGCAAAAGTAACAGATGCATTCAGGATCAGCATAAAGTATTCACAAACACACTCGCCAGCAGGCATGTTCTCAGATCAAAAGGACAATTCATCAACTATTACAAAAAACTAACTACGGAGCAGCCGGCTTCTTTGACTTCGATGGCTTCGGGGGCTTCATCAAGTCCGTGGCAATATCAGACGGCACTGACTTTCCGCCGGCCCCTGAGGCCGAAGCTTTTGCAGCCTTCTTAGCACATTGGAGCTCCTTCGAATACTTGGCAACGGTATTTATCAAGGAATGGCCATATTTGGCACAGGCAGTCGCGAAAGGAGCAAAGACTACCTGCTGACCGTCTGCGCCAACAGGCATCGCCTTCGACACCGCAGAGGGATCTATCTCGACTCCGTGGGCTTGCACCATGGCGAGTGACATGGTCGCGCCAGCCGCACGGAGGGAGTTCTTGTAGGTGGCAGGCACACCCCTGGCGAGTGACTCCACCAGCTCGTCCACATTATCGACCAGCTCCGCCTTCGACATCAACTCCTCCCGGAGGCGACTAAGGGTGACCTTGGCCTTGGACTATGTAGTTTGTACAGCGGCACTACGGTCCTCGACTGCAGACACCGCGCCTGCCAGAGCGTCATCGTGACAAAGGGCCTACGGGTCAAAGCTCAAATCGCCAGCATCTGCACAGAAAACCCACACATGGATGAAATCTCTAGCGCCACCGGCAAAACTCCAGATGCAGAGAAGGACAACAATAAAATATCTACCAGCAAAGGTACCTGAGAGGGCCTTGGCGACTGAGAACAGTTGCTCTTCGAACAACTTTTCCCTAGCCACAAAGGAGGCACGCAGATCCTCTTCGCGCTTCTGTGCATCCTCACGAGCCGCGATCGCCTCGTCGCGCCCCTTCACAGCCGCGGCTAATGTCTTTTCCAAGATGGCGACGTTGCGCAGTAAAGCGTTATGCTCAGCTACATGGCAACCAAAAATTGACTATCAGTCGACTATACCAAAAAAAGAAGAAGACGAAAAAGAATAAGTGTAGAACACTCACTTTCGACCACACGGTGACGCGTCTCCAGCATTGCATGCTGGCGACCCATCGCCATCACTTGCTCCGCCACTTGCGCGGTTTCCTTTACAAGGAGCTGTCGTACAAACAAGGAATCAGAGAGGGCAACAGAGAACGTTGACTGCCACACTAAAAAGAAGGAAAGATATACTTACATGGTCCTCTAGCGACTCCGAAGAGGTTTGCTAAACCGTCATCCGAGCAACCATTCGATGCTCCCCTACGTGAGGAGAGCTCGAAGAATTGTGCCCGAAGTGGGCCGCCGCCGGAGGGGAAGGAGCACGCTTGACCTCTACCTTGGCCCTTGAGGTCGCGACTCCCGATTCTTTCAAAAACTCGACGTCGCCAGAAGATGACGACGCCTCTTGACTACAAGACCAAATCCACATTGAGAATGGGCAAACTCCAGGGCAAAGACAACAAGAAGAAAAGAGAAAAGAATGAATGAACTCACAAACTTACCAGTCAAACTTGTCAAGATCAAACGTGGCCTCCGCCGACTCCGACGAAGACTCCTTGGGCAATCGCATCTTCTTGCGAGAAGACGGTGCCACAACCCTCACAGGAACGGCTAGAATTGGCGACTCTGCGCCAACAGCCGTGCCTTCTGGAGTCGAAGGAGTCGACGCATCGGAGTCCTTGCTACGTGAACGCTTGCGAGTATCCAGGCTCTCGGACTTGGGGGCTTCCTCTTCAACATCAGAAGGGACAGTCGACTCAGACTCGTCCTCTTCGAATGCTTCGCGAGGAATAATCCCCTCAGGGAGAGGAGGCATACAAGGCGACACCGCCCAATCCTGCATACAGAAGTGAAGATCAACAAACAGAACAAGTAAGCAAACAGAAAAGCAATCATGAAAATAAGCTCTCACAGAGCACAACTATACCTCGTGAGGAGGATTCAAGCATCAAAAGGAGGAACAACTGGTTCACTTGGAAGCACATCCTGACAAAGGTACTTCGTGACCAAATAATCCTCTTATCCACCTCACTCGCAGACATGCCATCGGCAGACACACGAGTGGCATCATCAGCGCCAGTCCATTGAAACATGGGATGGACTCTGGCTTGGAGAGGCTGGACGCGACGGCGCAACCAAGTCCTGATAAGGGCGCAGCCTCCCTCTTGTGCGCCTATGCGACTCTCGAGGTCGCATACGCGTTGATACAGCACGTCTGTCTCCGCAAGCTCGCCAGGCATAACTACATTCTTCCAAGAACGCATCTTCTTGCAGGGAGTCGCGGGATCAAAGGGCGCGAGTCCAAAATGCTCATCTTTGGCCTTCTGGTCGCGGACATAAAACCATTTGTCCCTCCATCCTTGGACAGACTTGGTGAGCTTGATGTCGAAGTAGGTGGCGGATGGGTCAACGTGGATTCCGCAACCACCTATGTCATAAACTAAAGAGCCAGATGCGGACTGACACTTCAATTTAAACAAGCGCTTGAAAAGACCAAAGTGTGGCTCGATTCCGAGCCAGCACTCGCAAAGGGTGATGAAGCAGGTGATGTGAAGAATTGAATTTGGGGACAGCTGATGGAGCTGGAGCCCGTAGAAGCAAAGAAGACCCCTAAGAAAGGGGTGGAGAGGCAAGGAGAGACCGTGAATGACGAATGCGAGAAACATCACTCGAAAACCAGCGGGAGGAGTAGGAATGGTCTCACCGCCGGGGACACGTGCATCGGCGACTGCCGCAGAGATAACTCCATTCTGGCGAAGAAGACGGAGATCCGACGCCTTGATGATGGAGGGGCGCCATGCACCATTTGTCACGCGGGTGCCTGCGACCTTCTTCTTCCCGCCGGCGGTGGCGCTGGTGCCCGCAGCAGCGGAGCCACCCTTCTTCTTCGTCGCGGCAACGGTGGCCGCGGAATCAGCGGCAGCGCCTCCTTTCTTCTTTCCCATTGCGCGGTGGCGATGAGAGCGCAGAAAGTAGCTTGGAAACGAACAGAGGTGGTCCAGCGCTGTGGAGAAGACGAGCGCAGGGGAAAGCAGAAGAACAACAGCAATGGCAGCAAGGACGAAAGAGCACAGATGGAAAATTACCGCCGCAACGCCGCTACTTAACCCCTGGGAGATGCAATCCAACGGCTGACAAAAACCCTATTGGACACGTGGCACGCATCGCGTTGGACACGTGGAGAAGAGGAAGCGCGAACCGTCCCCCCACTTCTACCATTACGCGCGGAAATCGAGGAGGCGCAGTTAAAAATAAGATTACACACGCCCACTCAAATCAAAGTCAGAAAGTAGGACCCACCGCTCGTCACATCCCGTCAAACTCGCTCACGCGGGCAACTGAGGTCGTACAAGCGTCAGCACTGACGTCATCAAAGCTACGCAGCGGAAAACCTCGACTACTTTAGTCCTTGCTGGAGTCTTCGACTCCACCAAGCACTCGGGGGCTACTCCCATAGGGAGCACTGGCCGCGCACCCTATGACTTTTTTTGTTTTCTTGTTGCAGGAACATGGACAATCACAAAGCAAACCCAACCACTCGAAACACAGTTCGATTATGGACATGGGTTACTCCCATAGGAAGCGCCAGAAACAAATTCGACTGAAAGCAAGCAAGCAAAAGACGACAGCAGTCGCAAAAGTTCTTTAGTCCCTGCCTGAGTCTTCGACTGAAACAAGTAAGCAAAAAGACGACAGCAGTCGCAAAAGTTCTTTAGTCCCTGCGTGAGTCTTCGACTCAACCAGGCACTCGGGGGCTACTCCCATAGGGAACGCTGGTCGCGCACCCTATGATTATTTGCATAAAAACTGTGAGTTGATAACATCCGCACTCACAGCTCATGGCGACAGCGCCTCATAATTTTCCCTACAAAGAGACTACGTCTCCTGGGACGCCTGAATCGTCTCCGCGATGATAAAATTCAGATGCCGCGTTTACGGTGTGAAGGTAAGACCTGAATAAGGCCTGGCAACACATTTAACTACGCACTACCAGAAATATATCCGTGCCTATAGGCACGATGAACATGCCTTGACGAACGCGTCGAGTGCTCACACCCATATAACTGGAATTCGACTCCTGTAAGACCTCCGCAGCCTGAGTCGAATTACACCAGCACTTTTCCGGATTCGAGTCCGGGGACTCGAATTTGAGTAGATTGCGTTGTTTCACCCTAAGGTGGTTAACTCATACCGATACTTCGGTTATATCAGGCACTTATATCAACAATCCCTATGACACAAATAAAATCAATCGAAATGTACTCATTTAGGCACTCGAAGGCTTCAAAAAGTCCCCAGTCAAATCTGCGATTCCACTGGATACTCGGGGGCTACTAACATGGGTATACCCTACAGGTACTCGAGCTTGGTATATACGGTCCAAATACATACAGGCCCATAGTGTCGCCAAGGCCCGGATGGAGGGACTCGAGTAACCTACGGACTCTCGATTGCTTGAAGAACAAGAAGAAGCTAAAGATAGAAAGATTAAAGGGAAAAACCCTAACTTGTAACCGACTCAACCTGCTACCCGAGACCTAGCCTATCTATATAAAGGCTAGGAGGGGGCGGCGAGAAGGACACACGCAACCCTAGTTTCCACAACCTTCGGTAGATTACATCTACGCACCATTGTAACTTTCGACTCCCTCAATAATTCCACAAGCAGACAAGCAGGAGTAGGTACCTCTACGAGGCTTGAACCTGGGTAAATCCTTTGTCCCCTTTGTGCTTGTTTGCTAGCCGATAGATGTCTCCAGCGCTCCCTCCTTCTCCAAAACCCAAGTCCATAACAATGGGCATTGACGAGTTAAACCCTCGTCACTAGGTTTTCCTTTTACCGGTCTCAAGGTGGTTGTTGGGAGACCGGGTTATAGGATAGATAGCCGCACTATCAAGAGGGGCTTTCGGTTGGGTAACTTGATCACATTGTCTTAGGGAGATCAATCCTTTGCATACTTTGCATCTTCCTATTTTGTTGCTTCTTGGTGTTTCTCCATGTGAGGTTCTTGAGCTTGTTTCTAGCTCTTCAATAAGCCCAAGTTCATCGAAAACGGAATTCGTATGCATCTTCTATGGCGTTTTCGAGTTTGAAGGTTTTACCGGTTCTTCTTATAGGGAAGCTTCATACCTTTCTTCATTTTGTTATATCCTCATTTGTTGTACTATGTTGTTTCACTACACCATCTTGTATAGCTTGTTTTCCTCGTCAAAACAAGCCCAAGGTCATCAAAATCGGAGTCCGGATGCAAAAGTTATTGCGTTTTTCGTGAAGTCTGTTTCAGATCCAATTCAACCGGGATTCAATCGGGATTCATACCAGGATGCCCGGTTTCACAACTGAGTCTAACCGGGACTACTCTCTATACCCCTCCCTGGTTTAGATCCGGTTCAACCGAGATTCAACCGGGTTCAAACCGAGATTCAACCGGGTTCAAACCGGGATTCAACCGAGCCTGATACCGAACCGTTCGGTTTTTGGGCTAGTTCAACCAAACTTCAAACCGGGTTCACGCAGATTTCTCCCAACGGCCATATTTGCTTTCCCCTATAAAAGGGGGTTCTTCCCCCAACGTTTTTGGGAGTTCTTGAGCTCGAAATTGACCTCCATTGTTGACCCTCTTGAGCTTGCTTCCTCTCCCTTCCCTCCTATGAGTCTTGCATCTTTTTGAGGGCTTTGGAAGAGGAGATCTAGATCTACAATCCCCACCAATCAATTCCTCCTCTAAGTGAGGGGAACCATTTGGATCTAGATCTTGGATTCATTGGTTGACTTCCACCATTGTTATTCCTCTCTAATTCCTCCCTATCACTTGTTGCTTTGGTGGGATTTGAGAGTGAGGGATTTGAATGTCTTTGGTGTTCTTGCTTTGCATTCTTGCATAAGTGTTGAGCTCTCCACTATGATTTGTTCGAGTGAGAGACCGTGAGCTTGTTTCTCTTGGAGGGTGACCTCCTAGTTGGCTTGGCGGTTGGTGTCACGGTGTCCTCTTCGTGGAAGATTGTGAAGAGACCCGGGCTTCTCCTTCGTGGAGCTTGTGAAGTGGTAGTGGAGCTTGCCATCTCCGGAGTGGAGGAAAAGCTAGCCATAAGGAAAGGGCCTATTCCTTCATGGGATAGACTCGGAGAAGAAGGTGAGCCTTCGTGGTGTTGGGAAATCCTTCATGGAATCCCACACCTCTCCAACGGGACATACCTTACTTGTAAGGGAACACGGGAATACATCTTCGTCTCCGCGTGCCTCGGTTATCTCTATACCCGAGCTTACTTTCCTTGTGATAGCCATCGAGCTTGAAGTACTTATATCTTGCTTATCACTTGTGGTATATTTACCTTGTGCTATCTTGCTTAGCTTATCTTGTTGTTGGTGCACTTAGTTGAGCCTAGTGTATTTAGGTTTTGTGCTTGTAAATAAATGTTAGTTTAATTCCGCATTCTATCAAGCCAAAATTGTAATAGTTTTGAAATTGCCTATTCACCCCCCTCTAGGCGACATCTCTATCCTTTCAGTGGGGCACATGAGGTGCTTCGGCTCCCATACAGTACAGCGCTCATGTTCAAGCGGCACATGGCGGGGCACAACAGTTTGCTGCGAGAGGTTCTTCTCTCAGGGATGTCGTGCCAAAGAGGAAAAATAAGAAGAAATAGCCGCAGGTGCAAGCGCAGCCTCAGATGTCGATTAACACGTTTGTTCATTAGACACAGCCTGCTCCGCAGCCGCAACCGGGTCAGCAGCAGTATGGTTTTTTGCATGATCAGGTTCACTTTGCGCCACCGCCATTCCAGGCCCATACCCAGTTTCCTAGTAGCTCGTAGGGTCAACACATGCAGATCATGCCATCGGCAGTGGAAGCGGTGGATGCACAGGTTGCATCGGAATCTGTGTCTACGACAAAGGAACCTAAGAAGGTTGTTATATGCTAGAAGTGTGCGGTTGATACTCATGCATCTAAGGACTATAAAGTTGTTCATTATTGCTATATATGTGACATTTCTTCTCATCCGACTGTGAGGTGTCTTGTTCTTAAGTAGCCTCACCCAACTGCTTATATGGCGGGTTGTGGCCATGATCAGACCTTGTTTGCACAGATCCCAGACAGTGTGGTTCGTGAGCACCTAGGGACCAACTAGACTCCTATTGCCTTGGTTCAAGTATCCGGTGATGTAGTCCTTCCGGAGGTGGTTAAGCAGTAGATTGCGAGGAGGTGACAGGTCCAGTCCTAATGGAAGTGGGAGGATTTTCCCTATGGGAATAATTCCTTCTTGGTCAGATTTCCCTCTTTTGAGGACTTGGATAGGGTGGATGGAAGTCAATTTTATATGCCTCTAGGCAGGACCCAGCTTTTTGTCTCTGTTTACAGGACCCAGGAGGTGCCACATAAATGTGAGCTGCATCAGGTTTGGTTGCATGTGGAGGGTGTTCCTCATAGCTTACGATCCTTCCTTGGTTTGTGGGTCGTTGGATCACTGCTGGGAAACACTCTAGATGTGGATCTGCCGAGTCTACGGTGGAGGGGTGTTATTCGTATATTGGTCGCTATGTTTGATATCACTGTGTTTAAGAAGAATAAGGATGCCTTGGGTTTTTTCCTCACTTCAGATGTTGTGGTCAAGTTGAAGGGTGATGGCAACAATCATGACCACTTTTCGTTGGGACTCCAAGTGCAGAGTGTTGTAGCAAGCTTATTTTCTCCACAAGGATGACTCGAGGGTTTATATTGAACTCTTGGGGAATTGATTATGGAAGGGTTTGTGTCTTCTCCTCTTCAAGCAACCTATAAAGTAAAATAATTTTTCTTGTGTCCCCAACTCCACTAAGTGGTTGTCAAGCACAAGGTTTCGTATTAGTAATATGAAATAAAATGTAAAGTAAACTAAAGTAAATAAAGTAAAGAAATTCAAACTAGATGATATGGAATATAATAGAGTTGTTTGGGGGTTTTTATGAGTGATTGTAAGTAGAGAAAGTATCTTTGTATTTTCGAAATAATAAATTACGGAAAATATAAGAGATAGTAGATGAAATGGAAAGGTGTTTCTTATGATTAAAATTGGACCGGGGTTCATGGGTTCATTTGTCTACTCTCTTTTTAAGTTGTAATGATCACAAAACAATTCATCAATGATAAATTTTCATGCAAGTTCTATATGTGTTTGATAAGGAATCAATATGGGCATCAGGTTCTAACATAGAGATGAAATACATCTCTCTTATAGTCCTCAAGAAAGGAAACTCCATGCAATCTTGAATTAAGAATAAATCAGAGTATAGCTTTAAGTAATATAACATGATGTTTGAAATACAAATATGCTACCTTGACCTAACAAGATTATCACACTGTCACATGACAACTATAGCACATGATTTCACTTTATCCCTGGTGCGGCAACAAAAGAAAGGTAAAAACCAAAGTAGATCTTGAATATTGTTTGTCACAATTCAATCACTACCACCATGCTACTCCATCTAATACACACTTCTACCCATGCAAGTTCTTGCATACAAGTTGGATCAAAACAAGCAATTAAGAACGGGGTACATGATATGCATCTATTAATACATCTTACACAAAATAGATTCCAATCTCAAATATCAAATCTTAGAACAAATATCCACCACATAGGAATTACAAATATGACCATAATCATGTAGGGTAGCTCATATGGTACTAGATCTATGAAGAACAAGGGAGAAATAGATCAAGCTACTACCATAAACGCATAGCCCGGAGGTGGACTACTCCCTCTTCATCATGGTGATGATGCTAGAGATGTTGGAGAGGGTGGAGATCCCCAGAGGCGGCTCCAAAGGAGTTTCCCCCTCCAATCTTTGCTGGATCCAACTCTGTTTGGTGATATTTTCTTCTCTAGGGTTCTTCTGTCTCGAGGACTCCCTAGGGGTTCCTTATATAGGGGATTTTAGGTCAAGAGAACTCCGTGGGCGAAAGAATCAAGGCGATCAGATGGCCAAGGAGAAAATGAGGGTAGGTGGCGCGCCCACCTGGGCTGGGCGCTCTACCCATGCTCATTTGGGCCTCCTGGCCCTCCAAATGAGGTTCTTGTGCTCCAGAAGCTTCTCGTGGATAAATATTGGCATTCCCAAAAGTTCAGTTCCATTTGACTTTGTATAGGTCCTGAAACAGCAAAAACATTGAAAACAAGGTTTTTCTGCCCTGACGGGTTATAGCCAAAATAAAGGGGATCATTGGTAAATCCTCGAAAATCAATGGAAAAAATGGATATAACATTATATATGATGCAAATATGTGGGAAAACATCTTAACAAACTACAGAGTTCATTTATGCATTTTACATGCATCAAAGGGTTATGAGTTCTAGTTTAGGTTGGAACCTGATGACTACGTCATTGAACCAGATTTCTCACCTTTTTTGTGGAAGAGGAAAAACAGTGATCCAGACGATGATGGTACACGAAAAGATGGGGATGGCACGATGGATACTTTGGATCCAACCTTGGCTCCCCATGTGGCTGGGGCCTCTGCTGGACAGTCTACTAGGCACGGGAATTTTGCACCATCCTCGTCGAGACAGGCTCCTTTACAAGTTTACACGGTGACTCCTTTTAATGCTTCCCCTACTACACCACGTGGAAGGGAACTTTTGGATGCTCTCCCTCTGGATTCTCCTTTGTGTGGGGGTTCGACGTCCGGGGGTTCGCTTCGTGTCATGTCTTCCCAGTTACGTGAAGCTCTGCAGGTGACGAGTGGTGCTTCTTCACTGGCTTCCCCTTCTTGGTGCAGACCGAATGTTTTGGGTCGCTCTATTCCACGTCCTGTTTTGGTTCGTCATGAACCTGTGTTGTCGGAGGTGACAGGCAAGACGGCGAGTGGGCCTCCTAGACTAGACGAGGCACTGGCGGAAGGAATGCTGGGTCAGGCGGTGGCCCACGACGGGGTGTTCACCCCTGCCGCTCAGCGCGGCCAGGAGGCGGCCCATGGAGAGGACCTGGCAGCCTAGGCAGAGCAGCTGGATGCTGGTGCTTCGGAGGACCTCCGAATGGTGGCCCACGGCGGGGTGCTGACCCCTGTCGCTCTGTGCGGACGGGTGGTGACAGATGGCGTCAACCTAGCGGCCCAGGCGGGGCAGCTAGCCGTAGGCACCATGGAGGCCCAGGCGGGCCAGCTGGGGGCTGGCTCTTCGGTGGCCCAGGTGGGGCAGCTGGGGGCTGGCTCTTTGGTGGCCCAGGAGGTGTTGCACTCGGGGGGTGACCTGGCCCAGGCGGGGTCGCGTTTACCCTTGGCTTCTGCATCGAGAGGTGTGGGTGGTGTCGCATGTATGCTATCTAGGTCCTCCGCACGTCGGAGCTCACGGGATGGATGTGATGCTCTTGGTGCTTCTGTTACGGACAAGGACTCTTTTGTTAAGGCCATGCGATTGAAGGCGGAAAAGAATCTTGATCCACGGGGTATAAAGAATTCTTTGAAATCCTTTCTGTTGTTTTCTACCCCAGTGATTGTTGATAAGATGGCAAACATTGGTGTTAGCTTGGGTAGATCTATAAAAGATATTATTTTTTCTAGTTCTGTTTTGAGACACATGGAGGTTGACCGTTTAATGGTTACCCCTAAGGTTTCTGCTATTCCTGATTCTTCACCGATGGAGGAGGAGAAGTTGCATGCCACAGTAGATGGTCAACTCCTTTCTCACTTAGTTGGTGAAGTGTCAGAGGTGGGAGATTGGGCTGGGTTCATTATATGAACTTAGAGCTTCTAGTCGAAAATCAAAGAGCCAAAAATCTCGCAAGAGGTCTCGTGTATCCAAATCTCCTATTGTTTCTCAACGAATGGCATGTTTCTAAATAGTAGAGGTCTTCATGACTTGGCTAAACATTTGTTATTTGCCGATTGTGTGAGAGATCATAAGTTGGATTTTTTGGGTATTTCTGAGACTGGTAGACGTGATTTCTCACAAGCTCTACTCAATCGCCTATCTGGTGGAGTGGACTTATCTCCAGCATTCAGGTGGTCCTTCTTATAACCCACGACATCGGCATGATAGGTGTTAAATACATCCAATCCAAACCAATCCCAAATCCCAACTCGTGTGTTCCCCCACCCGCTCGCGGCGAGCAAGATGATTTCGGCCCTTCTTTTTGATTTCCATTCTATTTAGATATGGTGTAGATCTAATTCAACATGGGTATCATGTCCGCCACGTGGTCGA